>JAYKAV010003032.1:1927460-2013941 GCA_035582835.1 Phoebastria nigripes
AAATAGAGGCTACTTTAGTATTCTGTCTAATTAATGTGCTTTGCAATGTCTGTTTTGTGTGCTCTGAATGTTCATTTCCCTTGGCTTACATTTCCCCTCTGGTTTTCAATAAATCTTGGTGCACCTTTGTGTCCTGCCGTTTTTTCTGCTCTTTTTCCCTAGAGTGTTAATTCCCACCCCTGAATATCTGTTAAATCAGCATTTTATTTTTTCCCTCCTGAGCAGCTATTGCCATCAGCTGTTATAAAATAATGGCTTTAGATGTGTCCCTTATAGTACATTGACCCCTCTGTCTGATTTATCATTAATTTCCAGAGATTTGTTCCAGGCTTGAACTAATTCCTTCCCCCCAGGGTCTTGAGTTAAAAACCGTGCTGAAACCCACTTCCTTGTTCATTTGTACCTGGGATATTAATCATATTGCCACCAGCATCCCTGGCACATGGAGGCATCCCACTACAGTTAAAGGTATTATGAATGTCTTCCGTTGGCTTCTGTTACAACAACATTCAAGGTTCTTAAACTTATTCCTGAGCTTGTACCGTATCTTGCTACTGTTTATATCTTGCATTCCTCCCCCACCCCCGCCAAATGCCCATGCTCTTACTTAGTGAAAAAGTAGTATTTGTCTCCCTCAGGTTCCTGCCCGATTACTTCTTTCTGCTGCTGCTTCGCATAGTTACAAGGGGGCGTGCTGACAGCCTGGGCAGAAGATACGGCTATATGCAGTAGAACTTGGCCTCTACCTAACAGTGTAGGAATATTTGTAGGTTATGGTTTTGAAGCTTGTAAGAGTTTCTATGCGTAATTAAGAATATTGAAAGACAATAATCTTATGAGCGCTGCCACGTGGTCAATCAGCGGAAAGTATTGTATCTTGGGTTGTAAGTTTTCTTCCTTTGAATGTACTGGTCTTAGTGGAATGTGTTTGGAACTAGCAGGAAGAAGACGTGGTCCCCGGCAAGGCAGTGGACAATATCTGCTTGGCCCTACTGAGTGTAGGACACACAAATACTGGTGTGTTCACCGCAGGATTGTTGGGAATGAAGGTAAAGGAATGTTAAGACTTGTGACCCATCACAGTGACATCTTCTCCTAAGTTATCTTTTCTAGATACTGTGAAAGCTATGTTGCCTCTTGAAACTTAAAATCATAAATATCAGCTAGTCCTTTGGAGATAATTCCCATGCCAGGGTGGATTTATTAATGTCCTGTTCCTTCTTAAAATTGCAATCAGCTCTATCTAGGAAAAGGACTGAAAAAGGTTGCTGTGCAGGAACCTGTTCCTTCCATACCCTCTATTATTTTCCTGTTGCTGCAGTGCAGCCTGGCAAGCAGTTACAAACTGCTGCTTAGGATATGATTGCAAATGTGGTGTACCCATATATCTCCCTCTCAAGACAATAGGAGCTGTCAGTGCTTGCTACTTCTGAAAATTAACACCCCAGAAAACTAAATCCACCCTGACTCGTTATGAATTTTAGCCCTCCTGATATTAAAGAAAAAAGTTATTTTGACAATGTGAAAATCTCGATACTGAATTGCTTGATTCAGAATTGCTTTGTACAGCTACTGGAGTGGTTTAGTAACCTTTGATCATATAAATGAAGTGCATGAACATCTATGTATATGAAGCAAAGAATAATGAAATGTATGCTCTATGTTGCTTCTTGTTTGCAAACCTGATGCTAACTAAATTCAATTGTAATCTATGAGGATCCATAGGCGCATTAGCCAGCAGAGCTAGCATGTAACAACAATACAGACAAATAAACATTTTGAAAGGAAAACATCAAGTCCTTACTCATCACAATGTTTATTGAATTAGAGACTTCAAACACTGGGGCTGTAGCATAGCGTACATGGTGTCAGAAGGACACACTGCTTCTGATGCCTAGAGTAAATTTGCCCAAGACCAAAGTATGTCTTGGAAGTTTTGTTTCTTGCAGGGATCTGTGTATAAAGACTCCATTTGTGAGGCAGAAGAAGCTACAAATAGTATGTTGTAGCATGGTTCATAAATGATATCGAGAGCCATGGAAAAGTCGTACTGCCACATTTTCAGGTCTGCTTGCCAGATTGGGGGCATATGTGGGGGTAAGACATTGCTAATCATCCCTTTGCACTCGCGCCTGGTATTCTTGGTTGTTTATGCCTGAAGTCTCAAATACCTGGAGACATTTTCTAGCAATACTAGACCAGAATTTAAAAAAAAAAAAGTGCCTAGCCTAAAAAAAAAATTCTAAGATTGATTTATAAATGTTAGGCTGAAAACAAAATACACCCTGATGTTTTTGTTTTACTTCAGGCCTTAAGTCAGAAGTAGTGCTTACACCAGCTTTCCCCAGAAACAGGAGGAGTAGAGACCTAATAAAAACGTAATGCAAGCTGAATTCTCATGTACTCACAGATGTCTAGGAGATGGAGCTTTAGGAGAAGTGCAGATGCAATGGCTTGTGTGCTAACATCAACAACAGTCTTGTGGTGTGTACAGCAGTACCAACTATTGGTGTGTGGTAAAGCTGCCAAAGTGATGGCAGCCACTTAGCCATATACTAGCTGCCCTTAAGTGTCACTAATAGCCTGTCTGTCCCTACTTGGGCTAATTTACCCTATGTTGCTGAGCTCTATGTTGTGGAGCATCTTTTGGCTACAGGGCAGATGGACCTGTTTTGGTGTTTGTGTAGTTTTTTGAGAGTGTATTGTTGGGGTTTTTTGGGTGGTTTTGTTGGTTTTTTTGTTTTTTTTTTTTAAACATATCTGGCAGTTTCTTGTGCCGCTTATCACTATGGACTCCTGCCTTTGCTGGCTCATGGCTGACTATACTGAGCAAGTGGTATGCCACGGGCAGGATCATGCACTGTTGTCTCTGTGGGCCAGGAGGGTCACTGCTGGTGGTGAAGTGTGGTTGCTGTGGGTGATCTCAGGTTTCACTGATGACATCTTGCCTTCAGCTCCCTGGTTGGGGATCACTGCATTGAAGCCATGACAAGGTGTGTGATGGTAGTATGGAAACCAGATGCTGTGGTGACAGTGTTTCTGACAAGGAACCAGTATTTCAGCTGTCTTTTATGGGTCAGCTTTCAATTGCTGCTAGCAGGAGGGGTGTGATGGGCAGCAGCCATATAGTGATGGAACAGCATACACAATATTTCTACTAAAGGAAAATATCCCAAGATGCTCTATTACTACCAAATCTTTCAGACAAAAGCGTCATTTGAGGTTTTGGAGGGCTGGGTAGCTGTTTCCTCTCTTCCTCTTCTCTGTGTGTTAGCTGCTTCCCATTTGATTTGAGCTTGTTGGAGCATCCATGGTCAGGCATCGGAGCGTCTGGGGTTCTCTCCTTCCTCATCACGGTTGCCTGTTTTCTCTCCTGGAAACCTCACCCATCACGTTTCTGCTTTGAAACAGTTGTCTCCTGGGCAGACGAAGGAGCACAGTGCTGCCGGCTTGCTTGTCGCCCCTCCTGCCCATCCGTGCTGTCGCAGACACCTTGCAGAGCGTGGGGAGAGGTGTGGGTGGCACAGTGCTGAGCCAGGCCAGCTCTGAGGCCGGGTGCCTGAGGCAGGACCGGGCTGCGTTGGGCAGAATGGCTCAGGGCAGGCTGCAGGAACAGTATTTTGGATCCCATGGTGGTACCAACACCTAGTAATTTTGGTGTTGTTCGGGACCGTGTACTTTTAGAATCAGTCTTACTGCAGGGTCTGTGCTGCAGAGAGGAATTTACAAATAACTGCAAAGGGGGGAAAGTCTACTGGAAAGCTGCAATTTCTGCCTATTTTGGTTAACTGATTCAGCCTTTCGAGGTCATTTAGGGTGGACTGATATGTTCTCATTCTCCGTATGTGCGGCAGTGCAAGGATCCTGCAGATTGCAATAAATGGGGAAAGGGAAGGAGCAGATTGTCCTACCGGAAAGTAAAAGACTCTTTCAGGATTGTGTAGGTTGTGTAATTTGAAGATCAACATTGCTTATGGTGAACAGATGGAGAGGATGATTAGAAGCTACAAGTGCCCTCCTATGCTATAGGCCCAATGTCAGATAAACTACCTCTACAGAAAATTATCACTTTCTGAAATTCTAGGACAACTGTAGGTTGCATTCTATGAAATTGAGAGAGAAAACTGGTGTGAGGAGGAGGAAAGGATCTAGACTGTTAACTGTGTGAGACTGCAGACTGCCTCTCAGGAAGCTTAGATTCAAGGTGGTTTTAGTGTCTGTGAGTGCTCAGCATTGTTTTTATGAAGCTGTGCAAGAGGGAATTCCCATTATTTCAGTCCTGGAGTCCACTGTGGCTATCATTAGTACAAACCAGGGTGATTTTTTTTTCCCTCAGTGAGGGCATGCTCACCTGCCTCAAAGGTCTATCAGTGCAGTATTTATTGTACGCCAGAGCACACTTGCTAAAATCTGGCCAAACGATGCATCTTGTCACATATGGCTGTAGCGAAAGCTGTAGACCAGTGCATGTATATTGTAACATACTGTGTAGTTAGCATTTAAGATTGTTTGTGTGGGTTTTTTTCTTTTGTTTTGAAAGATGTATTTAAGGTATCTAGTGAATGACAATGTTGTAAAGCAATGGACAGTGATTGTGGCATAAATGGTGGATATGCACTGAGTTGACACTTCTCCTGGCTGGGAATGAAGCATCTGGCAAAACTATCTGTGTGTCACAAGGATCCCAGTTAGAATCGATACTGTGAGAACTGGGAGCGCATACAATGGCAGGCTGGAAAATCCCATAACTGGGTAAGTACATGCTAGTGTCTGACCAGAGCTTGGCAGACAAAACAGTCAGTGTCAGAGCAAGAAAGCACAGCAAAGTGTCTTAATGGAGCTCTTTCTGCCAGTTCTTTAAGGGCTAGGATGAAAGTTCTGCTCAGTAAGTAGAAAAAACGCTGAAATCAGAAGAGGGGGAGAAAAAAGTGTATTTTCCCAAGGATAAACCAAACTGAACTAGAACATGTAAAAAGGAGGAATTTGGTCATACTCATGGTTAAATCAATGGGAGTTATGCCAGGGAAGATGGTCAAAGCCATTCATCCACCTCTCTAGCACCAATGGAGAGCAGTCCTTTCTCCAGCCCTAGAAGCCAAAGTCTTCTCGGGCACCCACAGCAGACTGAAAAGCCGTGTGTAGCACAGGGCCAAAAGCAACATCTGCTCTAATCCTACCTTCTTAAAATGCCAAGGAGTGGTCACCTCTGCAGGCTCTTCTTAACAGGAGAGCCTCTGTTCAGGGCCCAGGGAGAGAGCTGCGCATATTTGTGCACGTGTGCGCTGATCCACAAATGGCTCATACACAGTAGAAGGTATTTAAAATGTTTTTTAGCAGTGGGTAAGAAGCTGGAAGTGTTGACACACATTCCCTGTGCTTAAAAGTAAAAGGTAAAAGAACGTTTTAACTGCTGGCACCCCTGAGCAGCTTATTCTTGATGGTGGTGAATATAATGGCGAGAATATGCTGTACCGAGGGGAAAAGGGCAATGGCCAGAATATGACTCTGTATTGTTCTGCTTTTGCAGTTTCGGTATGTGTGTTCATGTGTGTAAACATACCTTACAGAATCAGAATATGCAACAATATGGAAGATGTTACTGACACATGTATATAATGTATGGTACTACATACAGAAACTGTTAAATGAACACTAAGATTGTGAAGTCAGGCACTGAAAGCATAGGAAATGCCAGAATTAGATTTGTCTGCACAACCTTAATTCAGCCCCTTTGTGCATATGCATTATGATACAGTCTTTAATTACATGATCACATATCAGACCACTGAAATGATGGTGCTGACAGAATGAGAAGATATTCAATATTTTTTTTTTTAATCCTTATTGTTCATGTGGCCCTGTGGCAAGCATATTCTGCACACATTCAAATCCCATCTTAAAAACAGCAATACCATAATATTATTGGTATAATAAATACATGTGAAAATTAATAACTTCCTATGGACTTCTGTGATGTTTATCACTAAATTGTCTGTTTATTGTAAAGATGTTAGTTGATTCTCACAACATCCATCTTGTTGGTATTGTATCCATTTTACAGATGGGGGAAAAAATTTTTGAAGGGGAAGAAAACAGCCCAATTCACTCAAATCCTACCTATGTAGCTACAGTCAACATAAATCCTGGCAGCAATCCAGTTCATTTAAGTCTGCCTAATTCTGTATATTTATTTGTCTGGGGGGTTCCTGGACCACCTGAAAGTGTTTGAAGCCACATACCCCAGAGAAGTGCCCTTGCCACCTGCGTTGGGGGGAACCCTGAGGAAAAGCATTTTCTGCCCTTCTTCCAAAGTGAAGCCACTGTGCATCCAGGAGGCAAGAGCCACGTGGCAAGCCAGGCACCAAGCTGGCCTGGCACTAGGCTGGCAGAGGGACTGGGCTTTCAGTGGAGTGGTTGATCCCAGGTAGCTACAGGCACTTAGCCTTTTCTGTTAGTTTCCCATGATGATAACTGAAGAGAAGGTATCTAGCTTAAGCAGAAAGGATGCTCTTGGAAGGCCTGTTCAGTCAGTGGAGAGAGGGAAATGCGGCGTTTTGTTGGACTAAACTTCTCCCTGCAAGTCTTCAGAGGTACCCCTCTGCCTCCATTCAATGTGCAGGGAAGCTAACTGCTGTGATAGGCTTCTAAATGCATCTGGGTCAGATCTGACTTTTCAAAGTGTTGTTTTCACTTTATTATAACTGTTTGTATCTTTAAAATATAGCATCAGCTGACTGCAAAATATGGCATCCACAAGTACATGTTCAGGTGTATCAGGTCAGAAAGTGGGGCGTGTACGACTAAGGGCTTCCTGCAAAGATTTTTGGATTCCTGCAAAACTGTCCTCCTTTTGGCTTGCAAATCTCTGCCGCCTTCAATTCGCATGTTCCAGTACCTAAAATGAATGAGTTAATGGTCCAGCAGGCAACTTTGTCTTTAAGTGTGCAACTCACGTTCATTTCCAGAGCTGGCTCTTCTTGGGTGATATCCTTCTAGAAAAAATTGGAATGTGATCATGTAATTAGAGAGTATCGCAATGCACAAAGACTGAACGGTAGCTCACCCCTTCAGTGGCTAAATTAGGAATGATTGTACAATCTTAAGTATAGTATTTTGTTGAATGCTCACTTTTATTCAGCCTTTTTTAACCAGAGAATTTTTATAATGAAAAGCTGAAAAATAAGAATATTATCCTGTAGAGCTCCACTGCCCTTTCCCTCTCACTTAGGTCGTCAGAGGGCTGTTACTTACAGATACTCAGTTGAGAGCACTGCCACCTGAGCTGGTGGAGTAATTACTGGTAGTAGGCTATTATTGCTGCATGCACTGGCCACTAAGAGGTGTTTCTGCTAGTAGTTGTGAACAGCAGCAGATGGGTTGAGTCGGTCAGAAGTCCAGCAGTTAACTCCAGGTTGTGGGGGTAGTGTCCTCTGGCAGCGCTGATGCATTCTGCCAGGCATTCTAACTTATTTTTGTCTTTCTCATCTTCACTCGTGCTTCTTGCTCCTCTGTTCCTGCCAGCCCCTGTTGCTCCTTTTTTTTCAGTGCTGCTTTTCTGTGCTTTAGGTCTTTTTATTGACTCAGGTTGCTTCGTCTGTCTTTACAATTTGGAARCAAACAGAGGGGTGTGAGGTTTCACTGTCTTGCTAGTGCTTTCCAGTGCTGACACCTGGGAGCTTTCTGATGACTCGGAAGAGCTGCTGGAGGAGAGGCTTGTGAAGCCTTTGGAGTGAAGCAGGTTGGCATGACAGGGGTGGCATGCAGAGCTGTGTAGGATGGAGCATACCCAACCTACCAGGCTGTTTAGTCTGTTACACTGATTTTTAGTAGGTCTTTTCTCCATATGTGCAAACTGAGAGCTCCCCCTTCCCCAGACTTGGACTACGTTCAGGTGGTTGGTAGCAAAGGGCAAGTCACAAAGGTCACATTCCCCCAGTCACACTTCAAGGTCATCCAAGAATGGTTTAAGCGAAATCCCTTCACAGCCAGGGTGACCTAAGAAGATGTGTGGCTCACGTCATGAATGGTAAGGCATTTAGCCGCAGTAGTTCAGTTTTTCAGTTTTTATACTCATTGTTGTGGTGGTATTGGCTGCTGCATTTATTTTCTTAATATAAAATATATATTATGTTAGGCCAACCACAATTAGGTGTGTGGCATTTCTGATGAAGTGGTGGTAAAGGTTTGACCAGCAGTGGTGCGCTTCCTGCTGATACTTACAGCAGATATTTGGGGAGAAACGCAAACTACATAACAGAGGCTTTTTAGGTTGGAGAGAATTCTGTCCTCTGAAGAGGACTAGTGCAGAGGTTTAGTGAATTACTCTAAAATTTACTTTGCCCTTTACTATGGGGCTGCTTGCACTGACTGGTTGCATGTACTGCAGTTGCTAAAGGAAGAAATACTGCTTTGCATTCAAGGAAGCAGATTTTCATGGTTGCATCTGAAAAAGATTGTCACAGCTGAAATAAGCAACATTATCAGCAATATCAATTTTCAAAAATAATCTGCATTAAACTATTATAATTCAAGTTTGGGGTATGTAAGGTGCAGCCATATTTGGAGGTTCTAGTCAGCCTGTTGTATTGGTGATTATATACTGCGAGGAGGGATGAGGATTTGCTGCTTTGCCAGTTTTAATAGAGGCGAGGTAACTAATTTGATTCTGGATACTCTCATCATGAGTTGCTTGAAGGTGTTCAAATTTGCTTATGAAATAGTCCCTTCTGAGCTAAGGAGATGGAAATGAGACACTAAAAGGCTTTCTTGAAGTGCTTCCATGTTTCTCAGCTCAGAACATCACATTTGATATTAATATTAGGTACTGAGGCAAAGTCATCAGGTAGAAAAGGGAGGAAATGTAGAAATAGTCATTTTCTTGTGTGTTTCCTCAGGATGCTATTTTGAGGCTTTAAAAAAAATTCATGCTTTGCTGATGAGGCTGCTGTAAACCAGGGAAGTGGCAGATGTAATTTAAGTCCCAGGGCCCTGCCCTAGAAGAGGTCCAATACTGGCAGCATACATATTGCTTATATGAAAGCGAACAGATGGATACATTTGGTCAATTCTGCCGGGTTCATATGGAAACCTTCAGAAGTTTTCTTACTATTTTGAGTGGAATACTTAAATCTGTTATTTGCTGAGAGTCTGTACTTGCCTGGGATGGGTGCTTTTGTAGCTTTGAGCAGGGAGCATTGCCTTACTGTGGATGTCTTCAGATTAGGTATGTTTATCTGACTGATGGAAGTCTCTTCCCCATCCCCCCCATACTCCAGGACCAATTCAGCTACTGGAGGAGTGAGCTGGATTTTTTTCAGCTTCTGTGGCATGAGAACTGTCAGCTGAGTCTTAATCATGGAGTTATTACTGGTAGTGAAAATGCAGGAAAGAGAAGAAATCCAGCTTGCTTTTCAGATGCTAGATTGATTGCAGAGGCACGTTTTGGTTATTGTTGGGGTGGGGAGGGAAGAGGAAGGAGGAGATGGGGAGAACAAAAACATCGTATTTTCTTTAATTAAGAAAAACACTAATTTTCTGATACTAATTCATGCTAAATTCTTGCTGACAGTTTTTGATGTTTCCCAATTCAAAACAACTGAAAGCAATCAAGTGAAGGGAGAAGAATGGAGAATCAAAGAGGAGGGGTGTAGCTGTATCAGAAGAACACAGCTTGAAGTGTTAATGCTTAGTCTGGGGGGAAAAAAAAGCTGGGATTAATTTGTAATGCCTGAAATTAGTCTGTTTTGAGTGTCCTCATAGGTTAGTGTGTGTGTGCGCGTGTGTGCACGTGTGTAATAATCTAATAATGTATGTTATCTATCGCTTCAAGGAAAGAATTGGTGTATGACTAAATCATTCTAAAAGCCTGTCATACAGCTGTGCCAGCATCTGTATTGTCATGTAGCTATCTTTTTTCCAAGTGTATAGCATATAAAAATATATACATCAAGCATTTAGACACTATCAATGACAGCTCTGTTCAGTATTAAAGTTCTTAAAGAAACTCACTCTTGCATTTGGACTCATGTAAGAAATAGGATACTTTTATCAGAAAGTTTTAGCTTTAAAGCTTTCCAGGAAAGCTGTAAACAAAGCAGAAAGAAAAATGAAATCTCTGATAGTAAAAGCATGCTTCTATGAAGATTGCAGTTGTGCGAGTGCTCATTTCTCTTTCTTTTTTAAAGAAAAAAATTTCTTTGAACCATTAGCAACAATAACTTTCATTGAAAATGGGGATTAGAAAAGAAGAGTAGAAGCCGAGCTCATTGGGAGAGAGAAAGAGGGCTTGAATTTGACAAAGTAATTTCTTCTCTATTCTCATCTCATGCTCTTGAGCTGCATACTTCTCACAAAAACAACTCCACCCACTGTTGTAGAAAATGGCCATCTCTTGGTATCTTCTCTGGAGGTTTTGTTTTGATAGTGCTAGTGCTAGTTCTGGGGATTAACATGAATAGCTCCATCAAAGTTTGTTAAGATGTGGTACCAATACAGAAAGATCCATGTATACTATTTAAAATACACTTGTTAACAGAGATTTAACAGTCATTTCATTCTCCACTGTTCATCACATTCACACATGTGGGATGGGCATTAACAGATTGAGCTACATCTTTTCATTTCAATTCTGCGGCAGCACCTCTTTGCAGGAATATTTTATGTAGTAATAATTTTCTTCCTATTACAGATTTTCTAACTATGTTAATGGCAGTAGACTGGCCACAGAGACGTTCGTGAGAACTACCTTTGCAGTGACATTTAAACAATTTATTTGATCTTGCTTTAGCATACCTGCTCATGCCTTTTTTACTCTGTTGTCGACCTTAGGAGAACTTTGTGTATAATCATGGGTCTTTCAATCACATTTAACTTAACAAAATGGTATGCAAATTTCTGTGATGTGTCATTTCTGAACTTTGGGATTTGCAGTGTGTATGCTATCAAGTGGATACCCCTTGACTGTACAGGCATGTTTGAGTAGCAGCTGCCCAGCAGCTCTGAGGCCAGCTGCGGAAGGCAGTGTGTCTTAGCTGAGGATGCTCTCTCTTACGGGTATGCAATTGTTGGATGTGCCTTGACTTACCCAAAGCAGGAGGTGCTATCAATATAATTTTTTTTTTTTTGTGTATGATAATGGAAAAAGCAGAGTAGAGGAAGGTTGATGGCAAGGGGGGAGTTCTATATATCTCACACTTACCATGTTGTATTGATCATCTTCTCGTCATTTAGAGAAACTGAAAGTTGTGGATTTGTGCCTGAAATGTGTTACTGGTGTGGGAGTGCTCTTGGCTAAAAGCCTAAAATGAGGACTTTTGCTTTGTGAGGGCATATCTTGTCCTGTGCTTGGTGTAGCTTCTTCCATACTGGACCATGTGTAAGAGTGCTCTTAGGATGAGAATGGTTAAAACCAATTACCACTGGCACTATAGTTATTAACACTTGTATCAGTTTCTGTCAGAATCAAAAGTCCTAGTGTAAAGTGGTGTTATAAAACCATCCAAGCCAAAACCAGGGAAATTGAAAGGCAAGAAATTAACTGAATTAATTGGCAAAAAATATATTTATCAGCTTGTTGATTTTTAGTATAATTCATGGAAATGAATTCTGTGAAATTTTCATTCTGTGACAGCTGATTGGGTGGGAAAAACGTAGGATCGCTGCTGAATGTGTTTACATTGACAGGAACATTCCCATTCGTTAAAAATAAAAACCTTGGACACTAACATCATAGAAATGTGTGTATGTGGGTTACCTGCTATATTATGTCCCCTGTCTGGGAAACACTTGAAGCACATGATTAATCTCTTCAATTTCTGTTGAAATAATCTTTTCTTTTTTTTTTTTTTTTTTTTNTTTTTTTTTTTTTTTTTTTTTTTAAATCAAAAGATAAGCCCACATGTTTTAAGTTTGGCTTTTTCATAAACATTTGTAGAATGAGGTGCAACTTACTCTGCTGGCTATATTTCATGCCTTTCCATTTCCTAATCCTGGTCATGGAAACAGAGTTACTGCCTCAAAGTTATGTGAAAAGAAAGCAGGTTGCTTGCATGGGTCATACAGCTGGCCTTAGCATGTGTTTGTGCACAATGTGTTGTTACTGCATTACTGAACTGRATTCTTTGTCCACACGTAATAGCCTGCCTACAAACAATAATAGTCACAGTACATGCCACGCTCGGTTCTCTACAGCACTGAAGCTCCTCTGTTGATGGGGAAAACTCAAAGCTATCATCAGTTCTCCTAAAATTGTCAGTTTTGGTTTCCATGTTCATACCAATTTAGTGTCTGTGTCTGATTTTTCCATTACCCTGCATCTTGTATACAACTATGGTTTGCTGTTGGAGGATGGTTTGTTGTCCAAGGGATAAGACAAGGGCAAATCAAGCTTTCTGTCCCTGGGGTAAAGGAAATTTTATGTAGTTCAACTTTCTCAAGTGACAACATTCATTAGGCTGTTACTACAGACATCTGTATGTAGGCACAGATAAGTTGGTATTTTCTGGGCACTTCCAGTAATAAAATCCTAAATCAATGTTTACAGAAGATGTTTAAGTTTTTTTCGGTGATTCCTTCACATGTAGCTTTTCTTTAAAAATCTTTGACAGAAATGTGCAATCACAGAAAGCTAAACCAAGGGTCCACTATGAATTTCCTCAGACATCCTTCTTCTTTTGTGTCCTTCCTTTGGACGCAGGTGTGGGTCCTGCTTAACGTGTACTCAACCCGTGTGTACATTCTGGGTGCTCCCGTCTGGGGTCTGCGTTAGTACGAGCTCCACTGCTGCCGTGTGAAGAGTACCTTAGCCATCTCTCTACCGAAAAGAAATAAACCYCAGAGTTGAAGATATGAGTGTGGGGAGGGAAGGGATAGTCCTTTCCATTTATTTATTTATTTCCTTGCATGATTTTTGTTTTGCTTTTTTGGTTTAGTTTTATTTGTTTGGGCAAGTTTCTTGCCATTTACCTTTGCATTTGCATTTCCTATTGATTGGCAATTTTTAAACTGTTTATTGTGCTCTTTTGTTTAGCTGCTCAAGAGCTAAAACAAAAGCCACCAGGCCCTGTGAGGGACACATTTGCATGCGGCGAATGTTGCCCGAGGAAAAAGTAATTGCTAATGCATATTTATGTGGCACAAATTTGCCATTTGTTTATGCATAAAATTATCAATAGTGCAGGGCGGCCCAGCCGTAGAAAATGGTGACCTTTTTAGCTTAATAAATAGAAATCAGCTGTTATTGTGAAGAGATCAGCCATTTATTCTGTGTTGAGGGACACTGTCGGGAAAATGTAGATTGGTGCCGGCAATATCATTAAATGGAAGGCCAGTGACCCTTTCGGTATAGTCTATTATACTTTATCTAATAGGGGATAAATGACTCTGGTTGGCAAATAGATTAAACCAAAAAAAAAAAAAAGAGAGAGAGAGAGAGAAAAAAGGGAAAAAAAACCCAACCCACCCCTCCAGACTTCTCTCTTATTCCTCAGCCATATGAACAGGTAGATACTGAGGAGGTAATCTTGCACAAGCCAGCTGGTATTTTTCTAGCAGAAAAGTGACTTTAAAAACAAACAAACAACAACAACAAAAAACCCCAAACCAACCCCCAAGCCCACCCTGTTTAGACTAGTTTTGACTGTTTTGGAGTGGGAAAAACAACCAGAGCCAGCCTGTGATTCTTCCTAGTTCATCCCACCAAAAGCAATGTTCTGAAAGGCCCATATATGGATCAGATTTTGGCTTGTGAAATGAGAACTCATAGTTTGAAAGTAGGAGGTAGGGTCTTTTCTGAAGATAACAGGTTTTCAAAAACAGTTATGCTTTTTTTCTTATATGCATTGAATTTTTTAAGAGTGGATAAAAATTTGCCAGATTATACCCCAAGACACCGAAGACCTCATCTGCAGAAGATGTAGCAACACAGTTTTCTTTATGCTGCTCCACTAATTCACCTCAACCTTAACGGGCAGACTTAAGACTTGAAGAGTTAAAAACTACCAGCTTTAAGCCTCAGGAAGTTCTTGTGAAAATGAAAGTATTCGCAGAAAACCTCGTGTTTCTGTGTTTCTCTCATTCTGTTCTCTATAGCGCACTGCACCATGCATAACTGGAAGCAGCTTTAACCACCCCACAGGTGAAATGTGGAGAGATGTGAGTCACAGTGACTGTAAATGGTTGTTTTTTCTGTGCACACTGTGGGGTGGGCTGGGCATTTGATTTTTTTTTTTTTTTTTTTTTTTTTAAACCCTGAGAAAGATCCAGCAGATGTTTGCGATATAGCAGTATTTTACTTCGCAAAGGCTATGTTAGATTGTGAGATAGCCTTATCTGCGTACCCAGCCTGGTTAGGTGAGATGAGATCCCACCCACCACCACTGTGGGACTGCCCACCTTCAGAAGATGGAGGCTGGCCTCTGCCCACCCTTCTCCCTTGTGCCTTCAGAAAGTCCTGCTGTTATTCTGTGCTGGGGAAGGGCTGATGAGAGTCATTCTGGGGCTTTGCTCAGGTTTTTTTAGGAAGCAAACAGTTGCAAGCTAATGTCGTCATCATCACAGAAAAGCCACCACAACGTTTGTCACTGAGTGACGTCTTCCTGGTGGCCTCAGTAAAGAGGCAAAGGGTTGAACAGGACAAAGGAACTTGCATATTGCATCAGTGGAAGCCTCTCCGAGGGAGGGTTGTCTGGGGATGATGGYGTGGAGGTTGTGGTCAGAGGCAGGACTTCTGTCTTGAAGGCTGTTGATCTATTTTCGTCACTACTAAAATTCAGGGAAAGTTTTTTTTAAAAAAAATCATTTTAGTAAAATATAATACAATACATAAAACTTAGAATAGGATATATCATAAAGTATATGATGTATTACTCTCTATAATAACGTTGTAGAAGTCTTCGTAAGAATGTGTACTACAGTTCAAGACTTCTTCATACCTAAAATTTTCTCTGATACTGGGACAGATTTTGGAAAGGGTTTCTTCAGTCTCCTGTTTGTGCTTTTCCATGCATTTAAGTCCTGTGCACAGAGCTCTTGCCTGCTTCTGGAATGCTGCCCTTGCAGTCCTCCCAAATAATGGTCCCCAAACCCTGTGGCTGTAGAAGCAAAAACATTGTAGGACATGTTATGGAAATGGAGAGAAAGTCAAAGAAATAGCTAAAAGTATAAATTTTCTCAGGTGCATCTTATGGAAACCATAGTTAAGATGAAAGTGAATTTAATTGCAGAGTAGGATCTAGGTTTCTTCACATGGCAACAGGTCCTTTTTTTGCTGGTTTTGTCACTCCCCTCAAGACCATAGCCAAGAACCACAATTTCTGAAGTCTCTATTAATGTTTGGGTATTGCCTTATCTTCTTGTTAACAAACAGTTGTATTTAGGTAGTATTTTACCTTTACAAACACATTTTTATTTTTACTTCAGCAAATTAATTAAGCTTTGCTTATTCCAAGTAGATCTGATTTTTCCAAAGGGTCTTTTCCCATACAGATACCTCCAGCTCTGCTCCTGGAAAAAAAATATTCCTCTACATGTCAAAGCTCACAGCCAGTTGTTAGCTTCAATTTTGCTTTTTCTTTTCTAACAGTCATAAAACAACCCTTTTGAAGTATGCTGTTTGACACCAACTAGAAAGTTTTGTGTAGATAAAATTAACAAGTAGAAAATGCTTAAGTCTATTGTGTGGGAATAAACTGGGGGCCGCACTGTTGTAAACTAACCTGGATCCAGCTGAGATTCTAGCTCAGGATATTATTATTATTATTATTATTATTATTATTAATTATTATTATTATTTATTATTACAGCTACTGTTGTTATTACTACTTTTTTTTTTGTGGTATCTGTACCTGCCTAGGTTGTGGAAGATACTGTGCTAAGTACAGAGAAATAGAAAGCAAGGCTTTTTCAAAAATCTAGAAATATCTAGGTTTATGGAAAATCACAAAAGTTTTGTAAAGAGGAGTTGGTTCAGGGAGGAGATAGGTCAGAGACAAGACAAGGATGAGCAAGGATCACTGATTAAAGTTTGTAGCGGAATGAGCAAAATGAGTATTACTTTTTCCTTGTATTCTGCTTATATGAAGAGGACAGGGAGTAGCACCTTGCCTTGGTTCCAAGTTGCTGGGAAGGACAAAAACATGATGGGGAATATTTGTTTGCTGTAAACAAGCGTTACAGGTCTGATCGTCCTGTGACCTGTCTTCATTGTCCCGGGATCTCATCCTAAGTAGAAGCGAATTGAGTGGGGCTTGTTCTTTCCTCAGCTCCTGGTGCATGTCTGCTGTATTAATAAGGTGTTGGTTAGGGAAGGAAGATAAAGGACAAATTTTATATTATGCTAATTAGTTGATGAATGTTTAATAAGATAACCAAGTAACAAGAGTTAAGCAATTTATATTTTCTGGTTCTTTGAGATGCTGGTAACCAGGTAGTCTAATAGGTCCTGCAGATCTTGACCTTTCTTTGTAAAAGGAAATCTTGATGGTCAGACTGAAGACTGACTTTTCCCCCCTTTTTCAACACAGATTTATTTGAAAAGCCCATAGAGATATTCATCTTTCTAAGAGCAGAAATTCAGGTTTGAGGAAATTTCTATACAAAATATAGAGAACGTATTTCTGTTTGCTCATCTGATTGCTCAAAAATAATATAGGAAATTGAGGTTTATCTTCACAAGGTTTGCCTGCATGCAGAGCTCAGTGTGAACCAGGGATGGTTGTCTTTTGAAACCACATGCACCAACCTGCTCTTAGTGGTAGTCTTACGTACTGCTGCTTTTCACGGAGCGCTCTCAGAGCTGTAGGGCTGGCAAAGTAATTCCATCAAGTTAAACCAGTAGAGAAAATGCCTGTTTTTATATATTGAGGTTACTGATTTCAGAATTTGGTTGGRTGTGTGTTTTGTAGTTTAAAAATA
Source organism: Phoebastria nigripes (assembly GCA_035582835.1). Taxonomy (NCBI): domain Eukaryota; kingdom Metazoa; phylum Chordata; class Aves; order Procellariiformes; family Diomedeidae; genus Phoebastria; species Phoebastria nigripes. Next base: position 1,944,372 of record JAYKAV010003032.1, read on the forward strand.
AAATAAATTCCTATTTATTTTATTCATACCTATGTTTCATACTACAAATGATTTGTTTTGGTTAGACTAGATGGATGTTAATAGATTGTAACACAGCTTAAGGATGCAAAACCTGACTGAAAGGACAGCCACTTCACACCTGAGATGGTGCGGACTTTGGCTTGTGTGAACTTGGCGTGTCATGTCGCAAGTATGGTCTCAGACTTGCTTATGCAAGTGTGTTCATGTGATCCAGCTAAAGAACAATAGTACTAGAGATTTTTTGTTTTCAAATCACTGCTTTGATGTGCATGTAAAACTTATTTTCCCAGTTCTGCAACCATGTAAACCAAGGCACAAAGCTAGTAACAGAGAGCCTATGGCTAGGCAGGGCCACCTGGGTCAAACAGCCCAGTTGCGCTCTTCCATGCAATGGTGTCACAGGCCTCTGCAGAGGGGTCCTACCTCATGTGTCCCACACATGTACATCTCTTGCCACAAAACGCTTCTCCCCTCTCTGCTGAAGGCTTGAGGATAAAACAGCAGCAGCCGTAACTGTAATAGGTGTCCAGAGAGATCTGGTGTGCATCGCACTCCTGAACTGTGGAGGACAAGGTGGGGTTTTGGGAAGTCACACTGTCTAATGTTAGTCATTGAAGTTCTGGGCTTTGTCATACCTGGGGGACATGCCACTCTGTCACCTGTGCAGGAAGCTCAGGTGCAGCTCAGAGAACCTCAAGGCAGGGGTCTAAATCACGGAGTAAACGTGTAAGTAACCCTCCTACTAACAGGGTGACAGCTGAGAGCAGAGGCAAATGCAGAGGACTTCTTGCTCCCAGTGCTGTACTCGCACTGCTAACCATGCTAAACAGGCTAATCATGCAAGCATGTTAGGCTGGGGATATAAAAACAGAATTGGTGAGTGTAGGTTAGCTGTTTAAACACTCAAGAGAAACAGGAATATATAGTCATATCTTTCTCCTAGTTCAATCTTTGTATTGATTTATCATGATAAGAGGTGCCACTTTAGTTCTAATAATGTCTTACTTTCATTAGTTCTAATAATGTCTTACTTTCATTTTCTTCCTTTTTTTTTTTTTTTTTTTTTTTTTTTTTTTTTTTTTTTTTTTTTTTTTTTTTTTTTTTTTTTTTTTTTTTTGGCTATTACATATTTCTATGGCAGCTTTTCCATGTGATATATTTTGGGTCACACGTTAATTTACACCAGCCTCTGTTCTGCAAAAAAGAGTTCATGAACTAAACGAAAAGGAACGGGGAGGGGGATGTCTAGCAGAGCCCAGGCTTTTGTTTCATGTTTTGGATGTATTTTCTTTTTAAAATAAAATTGTTGATATGCATTTGCTTTTATTTTTCTAGCCTTCCTCTTGCTGATGACCAAGTTCCTGTTTGATCCTGTTTACAAGTTTCCGAAGATTGAAAATAACCCCAACTCCTCTGCATTGGGTAGGAAAACAAAACCATATAAAGACATACGGCAATTACTCTGGAGGGCTAGCAATATGGAAGAGTGTGGTATGAAGGAAGAGCTTGTGGAGAAAAAGGAGAAGGTTACTAGGTTACCACAAAAGACATTAGTGTACACAATTTTTCTCACCCACTCTTTTGGACTGGGGAGGAGGGGGAGAAGTGGGCATATCAGCAAGTAAATAAGGATATTCTCCAGTGTGTGTATTCCCAGTGTAAATGTTTTAAGTTTATCTATACTTTCTGTTACTCATTCAAGCTGTTTTGCAGTTCTATTTCAATCTATTCAAAACCCGCAAAAAGATAACTTTAAAAGATTTTTGGGTTTGGGGGTTTTTTCTTTAAAATTTACTGGCAAGATAAAGAATTTTCCCTAAATTACTATAAACTTGTGGATATATGTGCAATATTTCAGTAGTATTGATGTGTAAGTATATATATCCCAAGTACTAACTTTTTACAGATAGATACTTTATAAAATGACATTTCTTGCAGTTAGGGAGGGTGGATGGGGAACAGCCTGGTTAAATGTTGTTCTTGGCCTGACAGGAGACTCAGGTACAGGTAGTTCCACAGTTAATGTGTCTGCTCAGTCCTGTCGTCTTTGTGCTTAACCTGACTGCCATGAATAGTAAATGTTTGCAGAATTAAGGTTTCAAAGACAAGCACCTCCTTTTGGTAGCGTGGTTTTTATCTTGTTATTGTGGACTTTAGGAAGAGTTGAATATATCAAATGCTGTTGAGTGTGATGTGTTTGTCCTAGGGTTAGGCTTCACCTAGCTTGACCAGGTTGCTATCATAGTCATGTATTCTGGTATAATCAGTGCCTTTGCAAGGGGAGTGGCAATTGCTACCACATCAGGATTAGAAATGCAGCCACAGTGACAGGTAACACTTATGTCCAGTTTTCATGGGTGGAACTGAGGAAAAGGTGTGGAAGGCAGTAGAGAGCCAGGACCAGTGTAACTGAGGATTTATGGCCAACTCTCAGATGAAACCCTGGGACAGCCTTCTCAATTTCAGTATGATTTTGTCCACATGCAGAGGGCTATTCCACTGTTCTTGTTGGGACAAAATTTCTAATTAAGTTTGAATGCAGGATTATATGATTGACTGATAATATTCTGGTGTAAATCAGTGCTTTTCTGCTTCGTAGTGAGGCCTTAGACATGCGTGTGAGACTTACCAGTCTAAGTCCTGGTATTTTAAAATGATTGATTCAGATACGAAAAAGTTTTATGATTCACTTTTCTCTTTCTAACTGCCAGAAGTCAGTTGTGACATTCTTGTATTTTTTTCCTCTTCTAAGTAAGCTTATCAAAGAAGAAATCACTAATTTACCAGCCAGTGCTTAATAATCAAGGAAGTGAAACTTCTACTTTAGAGAAAAAAAAATAAAAATCCTTTGCTGAGTTGCTGAATGATTTTTAAATAATAAAATCTTACCATGTGTTGGGCAACTGATTTCCTTTTTTTCATTATTATTATTTTTAAGGCTTTTTAAGTGAGAGGGGTCACTAGCCTTTGAGAATCGAGCCACTTTTTGTTGACAAATCTGTCCTCTAAATTGAACAGCGTTAATTAGAACTTCATGCTGCAGATTCTTACTTTTTAGTGTGGGTGGTGGTATCAACAAAAATGTCTAATGAATTTGATTGAAGATGATTTTAAAAGGTCTGCCACCTGTAGATAAAAATGTGCATTACTACACATGGTAATTATCAAGACTGAAGGCCGTGACATGATCCATTGACCTTTTGAAATCAAAACACTTACTGTAAAGAAAAAAAGGCACCGATTTCTCCATCTATGTTAATATAGGACATGTCTGTATATTCAGCTATATCAATAYATTGTAATATATCTAGGGGGAAAAAAGATACTTTGGATTATGTTAGACGCAAGTTTCCCGTCTTCTCCTCTACAGGCTTGTAAAGCTCTTGCTATTTTTGTATGTGTTGAGGGATCTTTTTTTGATCTAATGAAATAGATTGCTAAAAATATTCAGGTGTCTGAGACAGCAGCAAAACATCTCTAAGCCACCCTACAAAAATAAATGAGTTTTGTGTGTGCAGGATGAAAAAGAAAGTGTATAGGAACAGATTTCAGCTTCAGGCTTTCTGTAGGGGCATTTGCAGTAAGGGAGGGGAGCAATAACCCAGCAACTATCATTGTAAAAATTATGAAAAGCACTTTGACGGTCCTTTTTAAAGTCAGTTCACTAAACAGGGGCCAAAGCAAAAGCCTGAAAGGCAACTTGTAGTTTGCCATTAACAACCTCAGCCCCTTGCTGCTATTTTCAGTTGAGAACAAGTGCTTCTGCATACGGTAATGGTGAGAAAAACTAAAGGGAAATAAAGGATGCGAGTGAAAGATTTTCTGTTTTCATATGAGTACTTGGAACACCAAGCAAGCGAAGAAGCAGCAATTTTAGCTAAGCTAATGTAATAGAAGACCATTGCACCCAAACTGTCTCAGCAGAACTTCCTGCATAATTAGATTGTAAATCTTCTCAACTGAGGAAGTTTTGCCCAGGGTCAGATTGTCTAAGTAATAATCCATTCTACATAAATTAGAAGATTTGAACTGCTGGGATACATTATTACATTAGTTTTGTTTTTTATTCCTAATATAACTAAGGAGAACAAATGCAACAATTCTTTTTCTTTTCTTCTTTTTAATTATGTTATGTCTCTTTAGCTTTCGATTACCTCAGAAGGCCTTTCCTGTAGGTTTTTGATTTTTCCTGAGCAATGATGATGAAGTTGCCATCTAGGCAAATTAATACATTTTTAATATACTTTAGAAAGTGATACCACAGAATCCTTTGGCCACCGGATTCTGTGATATCACTTCCTCAGTGAAGCATTTAGTCAGAGATGCTGCTGCTCTTCTTGTGCTGCAGTTTTAGTGATGCTGAAGTTTGTCTCCCACTATGACCCCCTTGTTCTGCAAAGAATAGAATTGCCATCTTCAGGGTAAGAATTAATGGATGAAAATTTACTAATAACTAGTTTACAAGCAGGCTTCTAACTTTTTAATTCAATTATTTTCTTTGAGAAAAAGAAGATTGTGGGTACTTGACATGCATATACAACTATATGTGAAAGTGACAGGGGTAAATCCTGAAGTCATTATTTGGGCAAAAATCGCCATTGAAATTTCAGTATTTGATCTGCTCGAAGGAAGCAAAGTTTGCAGTGTAGCACAGATTAATTTGTATGAACTTGTTGTCAGTGATTCTTTTTTTTTTTTTTTTTCTTCCTTCTGCATTTGATTTTCACTATGAAATGGAGGAGGGGCCAACTTTTCAGGAGAGCCTTTTGGACTTACAGCTTTTGGACTGGACTCTCAGGGTGTCTGTGTATACTCTGCCAATGCTAAAAACCAGAGAGAGGAGATGTGGAGAGGCTTTTGGAAGTGCTCACGATGCTGCGGGCTCCCAGTTCCTGGGGCTACTTTGGGCATGCGCCAATTCCACAGTCTCCATTAGATGTACGTGTTAGAGATCTAGACCTGCACAGTGGTAGTAACTGGTGGCAGGATTGCAAAACCAACTTGATCTAGCTCTGTGATGGGTTGTCTTTTTGTTGTTGTTGTATGTGCAAGCATTGAGAAAAACGTAATATGAGGAAAAGGTTGGCTTCTGTCATTAATGATGTTTTTAAATATCTGTTTGTTCTTACTGAAAATTCATACGTAATATTGTGCTAATTTTTTTGGAAAGGGAAGAAGGAAACTATCTGGGGTGGGGGAGGTACCAAACTCCCTATTTCCCATCTAATTCCTTAATCAAGGGTAGAAAAATTAAAAAATGGAATAGATAATTCTGTATTTTCAAATACAGGAGTATTTCGATTACCTGATGCCAGTCCTGTGAGCTCAGCTGCCTGATGAGTCTGTGGTCAGCCTACTCTGCAGAGCACTGGCAGCTGAAGGCAAAGCATAAGTTTTGGTGGAAACAGCAAGTGCTCTCAAAGGTCCTGGAAACGAGGGTACTCCCAGACTCAAGGATGTGTGGTCACCCTTCTCTGAACTGCTGCGCAAGGAGCAGACTTCAATATACTTTATTTTTCTCTATTGCTGTGAGACACCAATGGATGTGAAAAAGGAGTAACACTTCAGAAGACATGAGGAAAAAAATGAAGATCTGTGAAAGCCCTTTGAAACTGATATTTTGGGGAAACACCAAAGCATTCAGGTTGCCCCTGGAAACATACAAGAGCATTGGAAGTCAGGAGATAAAACATTATTTTTTACTTCCACTTAAAATCCAAATTTGCTCTCATTACTGCCATTATAATCCTTACAAAATTACATATTTAAAATTTTCATTATTATTATTTATTATTTAACAGAAAGTAGCTGTGTCTTTTTCTCAGGAACATCAGATATAAAGAAAATCAGAAATCAGACTTCAAGACTACTTTTGAGGCAGAAATAATCCAACCATTATTTCTGGTGTAAAAGGTTTGTGAATAGCATCATTTGCCTAGAAGCTGTTTTCCAACCTARTAACTCCCGGAATAATGACCTAAAACTGTTTCCAAGAAGATTAAAGCCCATATAACTATTAGGAAGTATAAGTTTTTGAAAAAGCTTCTTTCTGATTGGTGGAGAGGTGAGTTCTGATTTAGGTTAAAGCTGCTTGCTTAGGAGAATCACTTTCAATCTCTCTGAAGTCAAAAGTGTTGAAGTAATCCTCTGGAGGAGGATTGTCTAAGGGTTTGKTTTTTTTTTCTTTCTTTCTTTATATATATAATATATATGTGTATATATAGATATTACTTACTGCTATGATGTCCTCAAAGATGGTCACTTAACTGGGTTTTTAATCCATTTGGGAGGGGTTTTTAAATCTTCTGCTTTAGTTTGCCATGGGCAAAAACCATTCAAAATGGGCTGAGATTGCAGCTGAACACTTAGCTTGTTGGTTAATCATCACTTGAACACTCTTCATTGGAGAGACTGCGGAACAGAGAATTTATTATCTCTAATGATATTGGTGTGTTTTTAAGGTTGTGCACATGTTGTATGTGCTTTACTCTTGTAAATTGCTTTTTTAGCTAGTGTGATCTGTAAAGGGGAGGGAGGAGAAAACGTGGGCTCAGGATGACTTAGGAATATCTGCTATACAGGGGTCAGGCATTAAGGGATTGGATTTGCAGCTGAATCTGTTTGATAAAGAGCTGCTCGTCGAGTTGCACTTTTAAATTAGCAAAACTTCCCAACCGTGCATCAAAATACTGGTGACAGAAGTTCACTACAGAAAGCACGTGAATTCACACTGAAATGGCTGTTAACCACCTGTTGGTTTTCACCTTCTTGAAATAACCGGAGCTAATGCCGTAGCTTCTGGCCGAATCCCAGAAATGTCTCAGCAGATCACACCGAAGACCTGAAATCATCAGTGAGTTCAGCCAGCTTTATCCTAGGGTGCCGTCACTGACAGCAGTCAGGATTGGTTTGTATCTGTCCCAAGAGCATACTCGTGTAAGAAGGTGAAACACCTGGCATTAGCAAAGTAAAATAGAATTATTTGGTTTATTTACCTGAGGAACTAGTATCACCAGCCATTCAGAAAATTGTAGTAATATGCATATACTATATTAAATCTGGCCTTTAGATAAGTTTGGCCTTGTGTGCAATTTAAAGGTGGTTTAGCAGACCTTCTCACTAGTAAGGTAACAGTAAGATTTGGCTGTCAACTGAGGTTTTTATAAAAGAGAGGGCCAGTTTTGTGGGACACTGAAATCCATCTTTGAAAAATGCAGAAGGTATTTAATCAGTGATGGTACTTAACACGCAGCTGAACTGGGCCCTGTTTTGAAAAAATCACTCTTAATTTTTGCATTGATTGACTATAGCCACAATAGAGGAAGGCAAAGAAGTGTTTGCTGATCAGATATATGGCCAAATTCTTATTTCTGATGCAGAATGCGCACTGCCAAAAATCTGATGCATATGCTTGTGAAAGATTTTTCTGGTTCTATATGTACTATAAATATATTCCACATGGCTTTATACAAAGCTCTCTGTTATTTCAGTAAATCACAAGCCACTAAGCTAGATCCAAAGAAGGTGAAGCTCTGAATAAAATTCTTTAACACTTTACGATTTTGAAACCCTGTTTTAGAGTATACTTGCTTCATTAATTTGTAGCGTTGATGGTCTCAGTTGGGCAAGCATTGAAAAGATAGGCAAAATTTAATGGAAAAAAAATTTTCACAAAGTTCTCTTGTTGCAGGTAGGCTAACAGATAGGGAGAAGAAATTTCCTTTTTATTTTCAGTGTTCTAGGTTTCAATTTTAAACCAGGACTATATAGTTTTATTTAAAATAAATTGTTTAAGGAATACTGTTGCTGAAGATGTTATTTGATGTGACCAGGTTTGGCAAAACTGCTTGCCTAGTGTGAATATGAGTCTTTCCCGGGATTTTAGAGTAAAAAAAACTGTACTCCCTCCACTCCCAGCTGTAGGACTGAGGGTGTGATTGCGCAGTATTGTCTTCCCAAGCCCCTCCACAGGTCTATCTGGTGGCCCAAGAGCTCCTCAGAGTGTCCCCAAGCTGCACTAAAACAAAATCTGGCTATTGCCTAGCTGGTTTCCCTTCTTGATTTGAGAACTCTGAATTCTAGCATTATAATTAAAAAGATGAGAAGAGTGAGTGGATTAGGTGCAGAGGAATAGAGTTTGGTAAACCTAAGCAGTAAACTAAGAGTAGAACTGCAGAGATGTTCCCTGTTGCAGGAACAGGTTGCCCTAGTTCCTCCCATTTCTTTTAACCCTAACCACCATTATGTAGTCAGGTACTAGAGTAAAATGAAGTTAAGAGAGTGAACACTTTCCCCCCCTCCCTCACCCCCTCCCCCACCTCCCCCGGCCTCAATAGCAGCTTGATGTTTCCAATAGAAAGTGCAGTTTTGTTCTCAAGATTGGTGATACAAATACAGTATTGTCCCACTTGGTTGCTTTGTCCCTTGCTCATAGACTCAGAATTATGCCTCCTTACTGTACATTTTCCACATACCTGAGCTTTTATGCTTTCTAGCATTGCAAATTTGGGAGAGTAAACAGGGTCCTACTCCCTGCCATGCATCATCTGCGCAGCCGCCAAGTAAATGCCAAGCATAAGGCAGATTGTGGTCGTTGCTTATCCTGTGTAACAGCGGTGGAGATTACTGGGTTTGGGAATTGGAGAATTTTGGGACAGCTGTAGTGCATGATATGGTCGGGGAAGCATATCATGGGGGGTCTCGTGGAGGACTAGCATGGGGGCAGTGATAGTGAAGCTGGGCTTTGGGGTCTCGCACGGGGTTCTTGGCTCTGCATCCCTTTGCTCAGGTAAGGAGGGGGAAAGCAAGCGTCAAAGAATACCGACATCCTGCAGCTGCTTTTCAGTGAGCCACTGTAAACTTAGAGGTAAAACTTGAAGACAATAATTTCTTAAACAGTCTAGTGTTTTGTGCCTTCCTCTTCAGAGTAGGGTACATAAGATGAGGACAATGTCTTGACTGACAGCTGGGGAGTGCTGAGTCCCCACCCTTGGAAAATTAGGCCTCCTTGCAGCATCCCCCAAACTAAAGCACCTGAAGCCTCCAGCTGCTCCTGAGTCATCGGATGGGAGCCCTCATAAGGAAAAGGGAAAGGGGGGTCCAGCAACTGGAAGTTGTGAGACAGGAGAGCTGACGGCTTCTGATTTCTGCACCTTTGAAAGAGTTAATGCTGAGGTGCTCTATTGTATTAATGATGGTTGTCTCTTCTCAGAGCCCGTTGGGCTCTTTCAGGGGCCTCTCAAAACAATGAGTGCAGTGAGGCTGTTCTGTCTAATTACTCCAAGACAGGGATGCTAAAGAGGAATTAATGACAGTTGACAAGTGCAATTAATAATTATAGCAAAGCTGGGAGTCATGCAGCAGGCAGATGACAATAACAGGGTAACTGTACATGACAGCTTTCATCCGTTCCTCGCCCCCCCTTCTTCTTTCTTTTACCCTTTCATGTGAGCTGCTGCATGCAGCTGGGCCACAGTGCACTGCTTGCTCAGAACGAGAAGGCGCTGAGATCTGGTCACTTAGGTTTGGCCAATTTCTAACCCACCCCTCCCCCTCAGTCCCTCCCCCCTAAAAAAATAATTAAAAAAAAAAAAAAAAATTACCAACAGCACCAACTTAGTGGCACAGGCTTCTGTTAGCTTTCACGGTCAGGTGTTGACAAGACTACTTAAAATTCATGTTGGGAGATTGGAAGGAGAAGGGGACAGGGAAAGGCAGCAGCAAGCTGGAGTTGAAGTGGGATTTCCATATCAAAGGCCAGGCCTTTGGCTCTGAATGGTAATTAAAGTACCCAGATTTCATCTCCTTGGTCAGCTCATGAAAAGGGAAAAAAAAATTAGAGGATTTTTTCACTCCCTTTAGACTACAGTACAGCAAGCAGTAAATTAAATGAAAGTTGAGCTAAAAGGTGCCTAACGTTTCAATCTTTTGCATCTAATAGAATCTATGATGTTTTTAAAGCATTTATTCAGTTCACATCTTCATCTTGCTGTGATTATAAAGGATATCATGTCTGCTTACATTTATTGGGCACGCATCTTGGCCTTCCCAGGGTTGTAAAAGGATTTCACTTCGCATTATGTTGCTGTTGTGTTACGGCCTTTCGGTTTAAAAAAAAAAAAGGGGGGGGGAAGGGAGGGGGGAGAGTGTGAAAAGGAAGAAAAAATGTGTAATTTCTAGCTGGTCATTGTAGGAACCACTAACAGTGAGAACCAAATAAATGCAAATTTAATGAGGCATGGGGAACTAGTAATGAGATACAACAGCCCCTCACCTTGAGGTTGCTCATTCAAACCTAGACTATGGTACTATTGAAAGTGGCCACAAACCAGCAGTCACATGGCAGTAAATGTGCAATGTTTTGTCACCTTGGTCCAGTTCCTAGTGGATATGTACTGATGAAACAAAAGCCCTGCTTGCATTTGCTGGTAGTCCCTCTTCAGGGACAAGGACTGCGTGCTCTCTGGATTTCCTGCCCTTGGCTTGGGTCATGTTCAAGTCAGAGTTATGCTGTAATGTGCGGCATCTTGCCCTGAGCTCCTCCTTGGCTGTCCTGGTTCCAGGTCTCCTGTAGACGTGCTGAAGTCTCCAGTCTCTGGAGCTATCGGTCTGGCCTTTTGCTGACAGCGGGTGAACACCCAAAGCCCGAGGGTTTCACCAATACTATTGGTCTCCTGATGTGCCCTTCAGTTTCTCTTTAGATCTGGGCTTGCCAAGCAGTTTCTCAGCACCTTGGGCTCCTGCCTCTGAGTTTGCACCTCAGTAAATCCATGGTTGCACCCTCTTTGGCTGAATGCCCTGAGGGAAAAAGCGGTTTTGCTCTTTTCACTTCTGCTCGATAAATAGGAAAGACTGAAACCTTACGTTTCAGAGGCACATGTGTATAATTAAAGGTGACCAGGCTGGGTCTCGTTTACTTTGGGGCTGAGTCAGAACTTGCTACAGGTCACTGAAAATATCTCCCCAGACCCCACTGGATATGCTGGATTAGTTCCCTGAGCTGAAACCCTGAAGTCTAGATGTTTTGCTGCATTTTCCTATAGTTACATCTCCACTACAGCAAATGTATGCCTTTTGACATAACTGTTTTGGTACGAGACATTATCGATGTGGGCAGTGCTGGTGGTGTCCTGTTTGTATGAGTACAGCTGCTGTGATGGAAGGGATGAGAAGAGCTCCTTGAAACAGAACGTGGAATAGTTAGGATCAAAATTTAAAAAGGGAGGGAGGGGGAAGAAAAGGCAAATTGTTGTTGCTGTAACATATAGCAAGAACTTAGAAATGAGCCGAACTAAATGCTCACTGGACACAAAACCACCCTGAACTCCAGATGTTTTAAAATCTAGACTTGTATTCTAAATGCTGAGGTTATTTTTCTTCCTCCCCTTCTCTTTCTTTCTTTCTCTGCCTTTCTTGCTCTTTTCCTTCTCTCTTCCTCTCTAAGGCACTCTCTCCTTCCCCACCCCCCCAGCTCAAGTGCATCATTTTCTGCTATTGAGTTTAAAAAACTCTGCTGCAGGGGCTCTGAAATGAATAAAAATGTAATCCTCAATGTGCCCATTGCACGCTCTCATTTGTTTTTGCTGTATCGATTTATCAGCGGAGGGAAATTACTTGCTGGAAGAGAGGATGCCAGTCAGAATGACATTTATTTCATAGTACAAGGAGGCTCTCCAGCGTGTTTCCATGTAACCCAGATATTGGAGCTGTAAAAGGGCTTGTAACAAGGTTTAGTTCTATGATTAGATCGTGTGGAGCACCTTGCTTTCATAACAACAGGCACTTGGCTGGAGCCAAGGCCTCAGGTTATGGTCAACTGTTTGGTTTGGTTTTTTTTAATTCCTTTTTCCTTAACACAGAGTATTTGGCTTGCACCCCAAAAATATTTCTCTGTTCAAAACTCAACCACGCAAACTTGTGAAATCTCATTTGGTATTTATAAGGGTCTTGAGCTTTCATGTCACTGAGTTAAAAAGAGAAAAAAGATAAAATATTTACTTGTTAATCTTTTTAGCTTTGTGCTTCCTTGAGTTTCTAGTGAAATAACCCCATGATTTTAATTCACCAAAGCAAATCTTTTCCTCCAGTGATTGTAAGCTACACTTACTCAAGGCAAACAATTACCTGTAAAAACGAAGTGTATTCTTTACCCAAAACCTGTAATAAGTATATACATGTTGCAAATAAAGGTGGGATTCAAGAGGCTGAATCCTCACCCTGGGGTTCGTGTTTGGCTGCTGTTGCCAGATAGTTTGTGCTGAGGGCTTTGCTGTACTGACTTGTGTCCTGTGTCTGCCGAGCTCAGCAGCCCCTTTTCAACAGTGTCCAAGGTCAGGTGGTTCAAAGGAAGATCCCCAAACCCCAGAATCGTTCTACTTCCACAGGACTTCTCTTTACCAGATGGATGTTGACTTATTCTCCGCAGCATTTTATGTACCTTTCAAAATGTCCTGTTAGGAGGTATTCTTAAAACTCTTGACATATTTATGACTATTTAAGAACTTGGGTCTGGAAATAACCTTCTGGATTGTCAAGCTCTTCCTCCTAGCATGGATATTGATAGCATATAACCTTCATTAATTTCCTGTGATTTTATTTATTGTCATAGATATGAAGTTGTTGCTAACTTCTGTACATCTATAGTTATCCCTCTTTGACTTACCTGGTCATGAGCTTCAGTGGCATCATATAGCAGGGAGCTCTGGGGGTGAAACCTACCCCATAAGCTGGGGACTGCTCCTGCCCTGTGCAGGAGCACAAGTGCTGGCGGGGGAGCCCACCACTCCTGACCATTGCAGGAACGTGGGGAAATAGGCAGTAGGAGGTATGGTAAGTTATGTCTGTGTTGAAGATTGCTTGACGCTTTCCATCCTAAAACTCTCTCTTCAGCTGTTTATATCTTTGCCAAATGATTTCAGCTTTGGCTGATATTTTCCATTTTGGGTGTTTGCCTCAGACATTTAAAAAAAAAAAAAAAATTAAAATAATTTTTCAGCCAAAATGGCTCAGCTGTCCCCAAGCTGAGAGAAGAAATAAGTTGTTTTGCTTTTATTAAAAATATTCTTCCCACTGTCTCGATGGAAAGCTCAGCTGCCAAGTTACAAGCCTCTGAAATGCTAAATTTCTTGTATCCAGTAATAACTTTCTTGAGTGATAAAATTGACCAGGTTTAACTAACCTGTGGAGTTCTTTGCTAGACTGTGAACCCACTGGCTCACGTGTCTGTGTTGCTGCCTTTTTCTTTGGGGTGGTGGCTGGGGAGTAATGGTTAGGGTGAGCTTAGCTAGAACTAGTTAGCCCATCTGCCTACATCACTCTTTCTGTTTTAAACAGAGGATAATGCTGTTGCTGCAACCGTATCCAGCTGAGCTATAGCTCAGGCTGCATTTGAGCCACACAGTTAGCTAAGGGTCTTGCTAGCTAAGCTTGACCTAAACTGAACTGTTCCTTTGTAGTCTAGATGAGATGTGTTATTTTTCCTCCTAAAGTTCAGGTCAGAAATACAGAGAGCAAAAGGGAAAGAGTAATGCTGAACTGTGGAAGAGAAATAAAATTGAATAAGTGCCTGGCAGAAGCAGAGAACAACACTATTGCTTTTGGTAAAGTTGGGAGCATGCATACAAATGGGTCTGATGGAACTTGTTGCAGCAGCAGGAGTGTGGCTCTTCCCTGCGGTGATAGGCCCCTGTTATTTGCTCGAGACATCCCCTTCTGTGGGCAGGCATTGAACCTTTCTGGAGAGAATAAATTACAGATTTCCTTTTTCTGCCTTACTGAGGTAGCAAATGGCCAGTGCGAGGAAATAGGAATGCGCATTTGGGGAGTAAGAAATGGAGTCTGTGAATATGTGGATCTGAGGAAAGGAGGTCTCAGCACACTAAAGACTGTGAGGAAGATGTGAGGTGGGTTGGAGTAGCCAGAAAATCATCTGGGCAGTTATGATGGCCTGCATTCTTGAAGCCTTGTATGGTTTAGGAATTATCTGTTTTGTCAATACATTGGACGATGGTAAGGTTGTGGTGGTTTTTTGTTTTGTTTTGTTTTTTGTTTTTTTTTCTTTTTTTTTTTTCTTTTATTTTATTTTATTTTATTTTTTCCTCTTTGTTTTCTGTATACCCAACCAGCTATATTTGGAATGAAATATGAACTCTGATTACAAGAAGATAAATGGAAAAAACTAAGTTTAAATGGTGGTGTTCTCTTAAAATAAATGCTTCAGTAACGTACAGTCTAAAGCTATTTAAGCATATGGAAATGTATGTAAAATCAATATACTACTATGTCATTTTTTGCGTCAGAATCCGTGTGTGTCTGTGCTGACAAAATGGCATGCATTACCTTTCCCCATCTGTTCAAAGCACATTTAGTAGTGCCTTGAAAAGCTTTTGCAAGTCATGACATAAATACACAACTGGATGCTGCAGTATAGATAGAGCAGCAGTCTAGTGAAGCCTCCTTTAAAGGGAAATTATTTTAAACCTTTTCAGGCAAGAAATTAATTTTCAACAAAAAAAAATTGGTTTTAGTATAAAAGTGTAGTAGCATTTACCAGTCATATCCACGTTAAACGTTTCTCCCCACCACTATATCAGAAAATAGCTTCCAACATGGATAAAATCCAAAATCAATTAGTTCAGTTTAAATTATTTCAAATTTCTTTGTTAGTTTTTAAAGAACATCTTCCAGATTGTCTCTAAACTTTGCATGAAAATTAATTTAGTTAGAAGTTTCTTCCCACTTGCATATTCCAGCCTAGAGGAGCTGAAGATTTGCAGGGATGACCAGTAAAAATAGTACCATTAATTCCCACACAGTAGTACCTGAGTAGTTCYTCAAATGTCACTTTCTTTGCAATTACTGACTTTTTATTGGCTTTTTAGCAGAGCTTCTTGTACTATGATATATAGCAAAACCACACCACTCTCCCTTACCTGATGAGTGTTAGGTGTCCATCCATGTGACTTTATTGATGATTCTACATTTACATAAAATTTTTCTTTTAAGTGTCTTTTGCTCCTAGATATGCAGAAGGCTGAGAGGTAGCTCACTGTCTATATGCTATCCTAAAATATAGGACTCTCCTTACATGCCCCAGGTGATTGCCATTTCTAGGACAGAGTAGTCTCAATCTTTCAGGCAACCTGCAGGACCATACGCTTTTGAGCTTCTTATCTATGGTTTCCTCCTTATCTGTGTAACCTGATTATAATTCCATCCATCAACTCATAGTTTTCCTCTAGCAAAACTCCTGGTAAATCTTGATGTACAACAGCTGGTGGTATGCGATCGTCATGTCCATCTACATAATCAGAAGGAACTGTAGATAGGCAGAAGTGAATGCCTGAAATGAGAGCTGGTCAGAGAGTTTAAAGTGACCATTCATTTGTGGGTTGTTTTTTTGTTTGTTTGATAGACTGCAAGGCTGTAGAAGTTTTGTGGAGCAAAAATCTCAGGTACTAGATAAATGCTTGTGGAATAACTGTTCCTGTTTTTGTGGTACCTGGTGAAGGACTAGGAGAAAATAATGGAAGCATGAACAAGTAGATTATTTTGGATGGTTTCTCTTTAAAATCACAATGTAGTTTGAGAACCTCCAAATTATGAACAGAGTCAGGGGCCAAAGGGAATTGGAGGAGTGTGCGTCTAATCCGGTTCCTCCTACAGCAGTGGCCTTAAAATAGACCTCAGTAATTCTCTGCATCAAAACTAATGAAATTAGAAGTTATATACAGGTGCAAATTGGTAGTAGCTATTATTGTGAATTTTATCTTCTTATTCTTTGCTTACTATAATGTTGCTATATTTAGAAATATGTGGAACAGGAGCCAAAAGCAATGGAAAGACCTTCCTTTTGAAGCAAAA
This sequence comes from Phoebastria nigripes, assembly GCA_035582835.1. Lineage (NCBI taxonomy): Eukaryota > Metazoa > Chordata > Aves > Procellariiformes > Diomedeidae > Phoebastria > Phoebastria nigripes. The sequence goes on from JAYKAV010003032.1 coordinate 1,960,254, forward strand.
TTAGAGCCATTATTTGGAAAATCTCGCACTGTGATGTTTGTTCATCTCTTCACCATTGCTGAATTTTGATTTCACTTGCAAGTGTGAACCAGCAGATTAGACACTTCCAAGGGCTCATTCACTGTGAGGTTTTGCAGGTGATTTCAGTTTAATGCAACCAGATAATTGTAGCCCTGGGGCTTGGCTAGGTTATAAAGCTGCTAATCCAGACAATATTATCCGATCACATGTTGTGCTTATATGAGAGACCTCTGCCTTTAATAGTCTCTCCCTGTGCTTGTAAGTGGGTTTTTTTTTTTCTTTTTTTTTTTTTTTTTTTTTTTTTTTTTTTTTTTTTTTTTTTAAAGTTTCAGCAGCCCTATAAAAATGAGACACAGGCTAAGATTAAGCTCCTGAACAAGTCACCAGAGTTATGTAGTACTCTATTATATGTACTCCATACATGAAATACACATACAGCATATATCAGTTGGTTCACGATGCTAACGTGTATGTTCACCTCCGCATTTGAGAGGGTAAGGTGGTGGGCACTGACAACTCTGAAAACTGAAGTCTGTATTTAGCTCTAGGCCCACATGTAGCTGAAGCAAATGTGTGGCAATGTTTTATAAGCAGTATTGTCAAGTAGTCAGAAAACAGATATTTTTGTTAAATATATATTTGTCAAAACAGAAACTTTTCATGGCAATACGCTGGTTTGAAAGAAGCTTTTTGGGGGAGAGAAAGGAGGGTGAAATTGCGTGTCAGCCTGAAATCTTAGAATCATAGAATGGTTTGGATTGGAAAGGACCTTTAAAGGTCATCTAGTCCAACCACCCTGCCGTGGGCAGGGACATCTTCAACTAGATCAGGTTGCTCAGAGCCCCATCCAGCCTGACCTTGAATGTTTCCAGGGATGAGGCATCTACCACCTCTGTGGGCAACCTGTGCCAGTGTTTCACCACCCTCATTGTAAAAAATTACTTCCTTATATCTAGTCTAAATCTACCCTCTTTTAGTTTAAAACTGTTAACACCTTGTCCTGTCGCAACAGGCCCTGCTAAAAAGGCTGTCCCCATCTTTCTTATAAGCCCCCTTTAAGTACTGATAGGCTGCAGTAAGGTCTCCCTGGAGCCTTCTCTTCTCCAGGCTGAACAACCCCAACTCTCTCAGCCTTTCTTCATAGGAGAGGTGTTCCATCCCCCTGATCATTTTTATGGCCCTCCTCTGGACCCACTCCAACAGGTCCATGTCTGTTTTGTGCTGAGGGCTCCAGAGCTGGACGCAGTACTCCAGGTGGGGTCTCACCAGAGCAGAGGGGCAGAATCACCTCCCTCGACCTGCTGGCCATACTTCTTTTGATGCAGCCCAGGGTATGGTTGGCCTTCTGGGCTGTGAGCGCACATTGCTGGCTCATGTCCAGCTTTTCATCCACCAGTACCCCCAAGTCCTTCTTGGCAGGGCTGCTCTCAATCCCTTCATCCCCCAGCCTGTATTGATACCGGGGGTTGCCCTGACCCAGGTGCAGGACCCTGCACTTGGCCTTGTTGAACCTCATGAGGTTCACACGGGCCCACTTTTCGAGCTTGTCCCAGTCCCTCTGGATGGCATCCCGTGAATCTGGACCTTGGCAATTTGGCAGTGTTGTTTGCTCACCTCTAATGAAATTTCCATTATTTAGTTTCAAGAGGGACAGTTCTTGTAAGTTTGTCATCCAGCTCTTTGAAACATAAGAGGTTGATATGGGTCATATAAAACCTTAGATGAAAGGTCAGACCCATCGCTGTCTGTGCTATGGGAAAATAAAGCACACTGTCCTGATGTTGGTACCTTTATAGCACTGCTTTGGCTCAAGATATAAGGTGGAAGGAGGGGCTGTCTTCTGAACCAGCCAGCAAAACATGCTCCTTAGGTTTGGGTGAACTGCTGCAGCTGGAATAAATAATTTGGAAACTAGGAGGAGCATTCATAAGACTTGCATTATAGTGATTTGGCCTGTTACAGATGGAAAGAGATGTCTATACTGCTGATTTTATTAAGTGCGATTGCTTGTGATTACTCCTTTGCATGCCACTCATTTCTCTATATGTTGCTCTAGCAAACACGTAGCCTGGCTGTGCAGGTCCGTGTGCTGAGGAACGAGGCAGAGTCCTCAGCTTCTTGGAGGACATCATTGGCTGAGGAGCATGCCCTTAAGAATATGAGTGCTGGGTTTCTCCCTGGAAAAGTTGGTTGTACCATTATTCTCTTCTGTGTTGTGTTAGTATTACTAGATATTACATACTTACATAGCTAATTTCAACTCTTTATCAACAAGTGTTTGTAAGAGACAAACTATCAGAGTAAAAGGAATTGATCAGGATTAATCCATTTACACTTGTCCTGCTTGGGAAAAAGAAAAATAACAGCCAACTAGAGCTGTGCCTCTCACTTGAGCCTGCTCTGGTGCTCCTTTGACCATGCTCTGAGCCGAGTCAACTTGCTGAACTTTAGCACTTGACTTAGTGTCAAGCTTGTTCTCACTCCTGCTTCCAGAATAAACTGGAGCATAGAGTGCCTGTTTCAAAATGCACTGTATTGGGATACTGTTGTCTCAAGAAATCATGATGGCAGCAGAGAGTTACTGGGGTGTAGGAGAAGTCAAGTCACTTGGCTTTTTTGGACTACTTCCAAGCTTGAACTAACTTGAAGGAAGGAGGAGATATATAAAACTTGAGGGATTGTGCAGTACTACAGTCTTCAGATATCTGTTTTGATAATTTTTTAAAGGAGAAGAGAGATCCAACAATTTCCCCATAAAATTTCTGTTAAATATATTTCTTTAAAAGATGAATTTAATTTCAGGCAGTTGTGACAAGGTCTATGGTGTTCACTGTGATACAGTCTGGCTCTGATTTTGAAAGGCTTGGCAAGTTCACATGTTAGTTTATGCATCTGAATAGTCCCTCTAACTTCAGCAAGACTATTGACATGTGCAGAGTTACAGGCTTGCTGAAGTCTCTGTAAGATGCGAGGCTAGCATATAACATAGATTTTTACACTGGTGAACACTAATGTCAAATGTGTAATTAAAAATCTTCAGGACAGGCGAATTTCTGAGCATGTGCAGTATCCTTTTTGTGAACCTCAGGATCTCAGCTGGTTTTGGTGAAAAACACAGAAAGCAATTAGCTTGCATCTTAGAGGCTAATAACTACTGAACCTTTTGGCAGATTTTGTGATGGGATGATTTCCTCTCGATGATATAAGCCAAATGAATTAATAAAACAGATTTTTAAAAATCACTTATTCTAACACAGTCATTTTTCTGTCAGAGGTGCATAAAAGCAAAGAATTTGAAACCTGGACTCTGCTACTTTGCACTTCAGACCTTTTTGTAAGGATCAATCTCATGTATTTGAGCCATGTTAAAGCAATTTTCCCTCTGGAGCTACAATCTTGTGTGTTCTGCTTGAGATTTGAACAAATTTTGTAAACTGAGCCCCCTTTATTCTCTCTCTCTTTATAAAATTTATAAAGATTTCTTCCATTTCAGAAGTGAAGGTCCAAACAGATCTGCCTGGATAAACAAGATGAGTGAGATTTGGTTCTAAGTCAGGCAGCGGGGGGTGGTGGTGCTTGCTCTTGAAATCAATGATGTCTGTTTTCCCCAAAAAGACAATGGTTGTAAGCAGRTTTACCACTGATTGCCTCCTTAATGTGCTTCAGCTCTGACCCAAAGTGACCTCCTCGCTGCTGCACCAACTCGTTCAATCCCTACTATCGCTCGGTCTTTGTGGTCTCTGAGCGTCACCAGAGATTCAGCAGTGCAACGAGAATGGAGAAAATGGTGCCTGCTTACACACAAATGTCACAGTCACCTGCATGGACAAGTCCAGTAGCTTTAAACAAGGGAAACACCAGTTGCTAAAATGTAGGCACGGGAACCCTGTTTGTGAAGAGGAATACAGACACCCCAGTAACACTAGTCTGGAGCTGAGGCTTGGTTCCCAGCCTTGCCACAAGCTTTCCTGGCTGACCAAAAGCAAGACGGATCATGCATGCGTCTAACTGCCAAACATAAATAGCAGCATTACTTAAAAGGAGAGCAGTGAGGATGGGTGTGCTCGGTGGCAATGCAGCACTTGAGCGCTGCAGTGATGTGGGCCACATTGGGCCCGAGACACAAATGATACGGTCATCTCTGGGGTGTCAGGTGGGTATCTGGACCTCATTGGGACCTCATTGGTAGAGGACAATGTAATCACACACAGAAGTCGTGACAGCAGTGCTTTCCAAATAGTGAGAAGCAGTCCTTGGGGGAAGAAGCAAGAGCTGCTGGAAGAGAGAAGAGTGAAAGAGCAGAGAGATGTACTCCTAGGTATTTTAGTTTAATTTAGTTAGGATTGAGTGGTATGTAGGCAACACTGGAGAATCGTGCCTGTTAGATGAAAACTCAACTATCAGTCACTGGAATGAGATGCTTCTGGAAAAGATGACATCACTTTCCTCTTTGAAAGTGTAGCTGGCTTTATAATGCATCCAAACAGGATATGAAGTCCCCCAACTCTCTGTTCACCTTATGTCTATTTCCCATCTCTGGAGTTCGCTAATGTAGGACAGTGCTGAGACACTAGTTACGGTATTAAAGGACATTCCCTCATTGTCCCCTACCCTCGTCTTATGGTGAGTCAAGCTTGGTGCCCTGGACCGAATGTCAGGAAGTTTTCTGTGCTTCTCTCCTACATAGCCAAACATGCCTGATGTACAATGGGCTTTTTAACTGTTGTTTTGGTCTTGTTAACTGTAAGCCTAGAAGGTTTTGTCTCTTTTRCTGAACTGTGAAACACGTGTTGATTCTTCTGAACAGGTAGCCTAGAAACCAAATGTTTATGCCTCTTAGTTTTAAAACATATGTAATAGTATTGTTTGATCTTATCTTACCTTTGAAAAAGACTGACACCCCCACCACCATTCTTCTGAGCAACCACAAAATACTGTAAACGCTTCATCCTCACCTGGGGCTCATGTCCAGCTTTAGGACTCCTTAGCCTCTGTTCCCATTCCCTATCAAAAGCAGGGATGTGTAAAATACAGACTGAAACTGTTGCTGCCTAAGGCCACTGTCTAGGCTGAGAATACATCTGATCAGCTGCAGACTCCTATTTTTCAGTGGAGCCTCTGTTTCTTCTGTTCCTTTTCCAAGGGAGACAAAAGCCCAAGCAAACATTCACAGAGCGCCTACCAGGAGCATTACTCTGTTCCCTTCAGCTTCTCATGCTGCACCCATCGCCATGCTCTCTGAGGTCTGGTGGTTTTGTAGGTGGAGCTGCGGAGTCTTAATGCAGGGCTTTCCTTGAACGGCGTGACTTCTCTGTGCCTTTTCCTCTAGGTTTGCAATGGAAATGCAATACTGCTTTGCATCCTGGGGTTTAGGTTCATGAAAATAGCCATCTGACAAAGCTTTTTTTTTAGATAAAAGGTAAGATGAAGCAAATTATCATTGGGTACTCAAGTCAGTCTCTCAAACATAGGCTTACAATGCCAGCTTAGGTGTTTTAGGGTATCCTGTCTTGCATCCAGTTGCCTTTCCAGTAAGGTCCCAGTCTGGTGCCATGCCCTTGTGTCTGAGGGGTAGGCACAGTTTAGCCATAGCTGGATTTTCAGCTCAGTGAAGTCGGGGGCAGTATTTCTCGATGGAACTACTGAAGAAGCTAGCTACTAGTGCCATCGTGGCAGTGCAGTGCTCTGCCTGGCYCAATTGCCGCAAGGCCAGCCTTGTTAGCTCAGAGCAAGTGCTTTGGAAATACAGTGAAGCGCGGCGGCGTATCTCCACAGAGCAATGTGTTTGGCTGTGGGTCTCCACCCTGGGATCTCCTCCCWTGATCTGAGGGCACTGGAGGAAGCCTGTTAAACCTGGCCCTTCGTTTTCTGATGAGCTGTCGGTGCAGTGCTCGCTGTCACCTCACTTGGTGTCCCTGTCCTAGTGCCGTCCTTTTTCATTTTAGTACCCAGTGTAAGTCTTGCCCACAGTGATCTACCCTACCTGGAGCTCTTTTAAAGAGTAATAATAGCCCGCGTGGAAGTGGGTTCAAAGAAGTTAGAGATCAGCGTAACCTTTTGCTCCTCTCTGCCCGTCTCTTTCAAGCAGCTGTGAAGAGGGAAGATCTCCTCTCCTCCTTCCCCACTGCCCCTCTGCCCCAGCTCCTTCTCCTTCCTGCCTGGGAGTAAACAGTAGATGTTACATGTATTAACACTGCGCTCTAACACAATGCTCCTGGGCGTGCTCTGTGTGCAAGTCCCTGGCAGCCGTAAATTAATTAAAAGTAGACAGAAACCCTAGGAAAAAAGCAAGTTCCCTTCCCCCTTCCCTCCTGCCCCTCTTTTCCTTTCTCTCTCTGTGGGTAAATAGCTAATTCCTTTGTTCCTTGCTGCACTATTTCATTTCTGCCATCATTGTCCTCATTGTTCTCCGAAACAGGAGGGGTCTGGGCCAGGAGCAGCCAAGGTCTTGGCTAATGACGGGAAGTCTTTAAAGTTTGCGCTGCATTTCATCTTCTCTGTGGGAGTTTTAGGACGCATCCAGTGTTTGATCCCCACCGTGCAACTTTGCTTCTAGTTAATTAACAGATCCCCATTACACTCTCTCATCTGCAAGCACATGGGAGGCCTATCAGGAGGTAATTCAAGGCCAATCTGAGTGATGGCAGAAATTAGAGAAAACGGTTGTTTTAGGGTTCTAACGTTCAGGAATAAAGCTCTCCCTTTGCAGAGGTGCCCTGTAAATTTGGGCTTGTTTCGTTGTATCATTTTAAGTTTAAGTGATCTTCTTTGCAATCGGGTCTCTTTTGGGGGTTCAGTTTTGTAGGAACTGTAGATGGGAAGGCAGTTTATTTGTTTTGCTGCTGCTTTGCCATGCTGGCAGCCTGCGTGGTGTACGGTTTTGAGGGCCAGTTGAAACGAAACCGCAGTGTTATTAGCAAGATGTTTTCACCTTCCTTTCATTCCCAGCTTCCCTGTTCCCACCAAGCCTATTATACAGGTTACAAGTGTCTTATGGCAACTTTTTTAGTGTCGAGTAAAACCACCACAGGCCTCCCAGCTGCAGAGCTTTGTCAGGCTTTCAGCTAAATACTGCATCTCTCAGGAGTGCAACCTTCTGTCGACTTTGAGTGTTTAGAGTTGTCTGATATTCCCCCCCTCTTTCCTCTTTCCCTCCCTCTTCCCCACCCTATGAGCAATGACCCCCTTTAACTAATGAATTAGGAACTGCTCCTGCAGTTGCAATTCTCAGTTCAGCACTTGGCAATGAGAATCAAACCAGGGCTATTTAGTGCAGCGTTAAATGGCCCACCACATTAGCCCCCTGGCATGCTAAGCTATTAGGTTGTTTTACTGTTGTTAAAGTTACATTTGTTAGGTGGAGTTGCTGCTCCAACAGAAACTTGGTAATGTGGGAAGAGGCAGACAGCCCAGTGTCTTGTGGATGTATTGTGTGGCTACAAGAGACCAAAGTTTCCCCCTCTCTCCATGAGTCTATTACAGAGGAAAGTTTTTAGCTTTGTTGTGATCGAGCGGTCTCGATTGACCATTAAGCTGTGGCAGGGAGTAATCAAATCATTAGTTGTTGCTTACCTGTTCCTCGGTCAGCTCTGAGCTGGGCCGTGGCAAGGTGGCGTACCCTGGCAGGGAGCCTCCCACACTTTGGGAGCTCCAGGTAGTATCAAACTTTGCAGGCCGTGTCCTCGGTGTCACGGGCTACTGCTGGTACACTCACCTGGTTCTCTGGGCTCCTCACTGCGTCTCAAGGGAAGAGCAGTGCGTGGGCTCGTTTTCTCTTTGCAGATGTTGGGCTGATGTGAGGACCTCTGAACAACTGTGGTGGCACAGCATCCCCCCACAGGCTCCTCTAGGCCATACCCTGCAGCACAACACAGCCCAGGAAATGGGTCTTTCTCAGAAATGCTCCAAAACTGCCTCGAAACAGGATGTCACAGAAGAGGAATTCACCATTTTCTGCTACGAGTGAAAAAGGGGTATTATTTTGATCTTGCCATCAGGGCTGTCTTGAAGATCCTGGGCACAGTTCCTGTAGCTGCAGAGGATGCTTATCACACTGGGAGGTGGGATTCACCCCTGGCCGTGAACTTAATGTGCAAGTGTGGAAAATGAACTAGAAGGTACATGCACCTTTGGTTCAGTACAGTGTGCTTGACCTTCCAATGCTCATTCTCGGTCTTTGTCTAAAAACAGTATTACTAGTCTGCTTATTTAAGGAGCCTGATGTCTTATACTCTGAATGAATATCTAACTAAAGCCTTTTTATATATATATATAAATTTTTTTTTTTTTTTTAAAATAAAAATTGTGCCATGGGTTAGACCGACATGCAAGGGGGGCGGGAACCAAACAACAAAAAAACCAGGAAGGGCAGCACAGGGAATGATTTAGTATTTGAGCCTCAAATATCAGTTTGAATCTTGACAGGGTCAGCAAAGCCTTCTGTGTTCCTGATTTCCCTCCAGCTCACTGAAGGTTTTATGGACAAGAGGCGAAGGAGTGACATCTTTTTGCTGCAGTTAGGCATCTATGTTCTGTGGAGCCAACTGTAGGTGCAGGAGTTTGCGCAGCTTGCCTGAGTGATGTCTTTTTTTTTTTTTTTTTTTTTGTGTTCTTACTCATGTTGCAGTGATTTGCATCCTCTCTTTCCGCAGCAGCAATACTTCTCCATTGCTGGATACAAAGATGTTATAAAGCACTGACTGATTCTTTGGGGCGGGAGGGGGAATCGATGCACCGATGCGAAGTGTCAACGTTTTATTTGATTTAAGTGTAATGAAATGGGCAGCGCATTCACAATCAAGGCACCCTGTTGCTGATGTGACTAGGGTAGACAGGGTCCTCAGCTGCTAAGCAGGGATGCTTGGAATTGCCACAGGGTTTCAGAGAGAATCCCCCTGCAAAAGGAAGCGTGTGCCAGTATTGTAGACTGCTTGTGCCAGCCAGCTTGCAGGGTTGATTTGGCATTTGGCGTATTGGTAGCGGCTGCCAGTGTGTGTGGTGCAAAAGAAGGGAATAGACTAGAAAAACACATAGGGGTTTAAAATAAAAATGTAAAATTATTTGCTTTGTGCCATATGGACTCCAATATTTTGACAAAACTAAGGCCAAAATTAATCATGCCAGGTTAGAGTTTTAGTTCAAAAACATATGTATAACTGTCCCCCAGAGTGTGTATTTGAGTTACCATTTTCATACAGAAAAACCTTAACCTTTTCAGTTTCTTTTCTCTGCTCTACTACCAATTGCTCCACCCGGATGAACTTTTCCTATTGTGTGAAAGTTTAAAATAGTTTTTGCTTTTTTTGGTAGTTTCTTAGTTAAATGTCAAAGATATTGTTGATTTGCTCTTTAAAATTTTGTTTGGAGGACTTTATTTCCTTTTTCTTTTCATGGAACTAAATGGATTTTAACAGAAGTTGTCTTGTGTCCAGGCTGGACTGTTTGGTCAAAAAGAAAGGAGGAAGGGATGAGAGGATGAGTGAGAAGGAGTAACCAGGACTGCTAGTAATGGTTGGAGAGCTATTATATGAAAAGTGGAAGTCCATGACTCCAATCCTGCTTGTCCTGACTAAGACGCTGTCCCCACTGCACCTGTAGCACAGGGATTTTCAAATCTGGGATTTAAGTTTAGAAATATGGAATGTGGCCAATCTGTGGATTTTAATTTATAAAGAAACCATTCTGAATATCTACAGTAATACGACCTTTTGCACAATGTAAATCATCAAATTTTTCACTATAATTTTTTCATCAAGCACCCAGCATCATGTTATACCCGAGCATATTATTCAGGCTTACCCTGTATTAGGTCATTATTGAACAAGCTTGGCTATGCATTGAAGCACAATACTGTTCTGCAGTAGTTCCTGTTGTGGGCACTTTGCTTCACCACTAAAAATGCCATATGKAGTCTAGCTTAATCCACTTCAAAAGCAAAGCTAAACCATACAAAGGCACTCCTGAAAAGGACTAAGGATGAGTGTGGAGTGGAGCTGTTCTGCATTAGTTTTTCAGGGATGGTTCGTTATGTACTCAAGTCCACAGGATGACATCAAATCTTGAAAGATCCAGTTTTTATAGAGGTCAGGTGTGATTGAATCGGGTATTTTTGTTCATCCCACTATAGAGATATGAGATGGATATGAAATTCAAATATAGATCTCTATTTTTCTAAAGTTTGGAAACTTTCAGAGGCAGGATTTAGGCAATCTTTAATTCATGTGAATGTAAGTAATACTATGACTATCTGAGGACAGTAAATATAACTCCATCAGCGATTGATCTCAAGATCAGCCTATCTATTATCATAAAGCCTCTCCTTTGAGAGCAGGAGGAGGTGGGTGGCAATTTGAAAGAACAAATTTAAGCAACTGGTTTCCTTTCACTTTTAAAACCAAATAGTGAGAGAGGCATAAAAGAGCCCCAGTTTGGATGGTAACGAAACATTGCTTTGAAGTTCTAACTAAATTGCATTTCTTGTTCTCTGCTGTCGCCTGTAAGACTCAAAAAAATTGACAAGCAATGATTAGTATATAATAATGTATGTTCAAATAGCTTATGGTATTATGAAAACAAAAATTCAAAAGGCCAATATAYTGACAGTTAAAATCTGTCTAAGGGCCAATAGGGGGGAACCTTCACAAAAACAATATGCTGATTGCATGCAGCTATCCTGCCGAGTCAAATCTTAAATAAATTATACATACTTAGCTGTACTGGAGCTGAGAAATGAAGCAGTTTAAAATGTTCCTGGTTCTGTGCTTTTGGCAAAGCCTATATCCACTCCGTGTCCTTAATGCATCAGACATTTGGTCTGTTGGTTTGGGTACCCTGCCACAGTAACTGGGCAGTACTGGGTGCTTCAGAGGCCAGTGGAAAAATCCAGCTTTGTGCTACATCAGATATAGGGAGAAGTGTGGGTGATAAACAATCTCTCTTGATTCTTTGATAAGGAATCCCTTTCTCTCAGCTGCACCCCACCCCCAATCCCCTCCACCCACTTGTAAGAAATCCTGATGAAGTACTGAAATGTTGCATATTTGGGTAGAGKTTTTTTTTTTTCCCCACAGAAACAAATTTACGCATCCAAAAATTCAGTTTCTAAGCAGCTGAAGTTCTTCAGAAATTTGGGTCAAATCTGATAAGTAATTTCAGCCAAAATAAAGATGAAAATAAAATTCTGAACGTTAAAATGATTCATTTTAATACATATGAAACAAAGCATTTTGATTTCTTGGGATTTCCAAGAAGACTCAGTAACTATACAGCCTAGTGATGAGGACTGCTCACAGGCACATAAGAGATTCATGTTCCTATCCTCTTTCTTCCTAAATTGAAGAAAGGTCTTGAATGTAGTTTTTCCTCTTCTCACATTCCGTTCTTAGTCTATATATACGTACGCTCATGCATACTTGTTCATGGAGGGAGAAATGGAATAATTCTGTAGGTTTGTGAGCAGGCTGATCCCTGTGAAAACAGGTAGCTGGGGTCCACTCCCTATGCCAAGGAATATGTAAGTGCTTATGCAGAGCTTCAACTGGGAAGACCGATAAGTAGATCCTGATGYACCACTGGTTAGGACAGATATTAGGATATGGTGCACACACAGATCCTTGCTCCAAATCATGTTTAATTTAAATTCAGGTCCTCCTGATCTTGGTAAATACTTTAATCCCAAAGACACAATGGTAAGGAGAGTTTGGCAGCAGCATCTTGTTCACAGGATCTACTTTTAAACTGCTGGCAGCACCTTCTTTTGCTCAGCAAACGTATCCTTAAGCCACAGTTAGTTGTGCAATTCCACTTTCAACAGTGGAAACTAAGGTTTGGACCTAAGCTAGCAGAAATAACTCAGAAACATTTAATGAACATTAACAGGCTTTGCTCAGGTTTTGTGAGTTTMTTGGGATCAAACCACGCTTCCTGAACATTAACCGTCCAAAACCTGCATTAAACAAATGAACAAAGAAAATTTTATGTACTACTCAGGAGGTAATGCAGTTTTGGTCTATGGCTAACAGAATCAATGRAATCACTAATTGTAAACCTAGCACAAGAGGATGTGAGCAAAGCACGCTGCTGCTCTAAGTATACTGTCATGAAACTCTTGCTGTTCTACCAAACTCCCCTTCCAAAGTTTCAGAGTTAAATCACAGTGAATAAGAGCAAAATTGGGCCCTCACTTTTGGCATAGTATTGCTTGCTTGCTATCTTTTTATCGGTTTTATTTGCTAGAATAGATACTATTTGAACTTATTTTAAAAAGTATATTTCAACATTACTTAGACACAGAGGCTAATGTGTCTAGCTTTCAGATAGCTTATTACCATTTGAATACTCTGTAGATAAATTATATTAAAAGAAAAAAACCACAACCCTGTTTCAGCTTCTGACTCATTCTAAATGGAGACTTAGCTCTAAGTAATCAAAATTGCTTTGGTTGTGCATAGCAGCATTAAAAGCCTTGTCCACTAATGGAGTGAAGCGGCTCCAGTGAAGCAGCCTTGCCCCCTCATTATGTGATCTTGCAAGTGCTGTTTGTCATCGTCGCTTGCCGGTCTCAATCTAACTGTACTGCTCGTGCAAATTAACGGTAATTCGTTACGACACGCTTTGTCCTTCCAGTGAAACAACAATATGGATCTCATACCACCCCCGCCCTTCTCTCCTTTCCTCCTCACACCTCCCAGATCCTTTTCCCACCTCAAGATATCACCCTTGACTTAGCCTTCCGACTCCTTCTGACTAACTGGTATGTCAGGGTGTATTGTGGCTTGACTGATGGATAGCACCCTGTGTTCTTCTGCTGACACATTATAGAGAGACATGTGTCAAACAAAAGGCAGTGCTTTCTGGTGGCTCAGGTAGTCTCAGTGCTGATGGAGGACTTGTACTTCAGGGGAAAGCTGTCCGTGCATATGGGTATGATCATCCACCACCTTCTGCAGCTGAAGAACCCTACCAACAGCGTGCTCCAGTGAGCAGGAAAGATCARTGGGTAACACTTTAAAATCAAAGTTAGCTAATATATGTGGAGTTTTGATGGGTGATTACTGTACTTAAACACTATTGGTTATTATTAATTTATTACATTTTTACTTCCATCCTGACTGCAAGAAACRGCCTTAAGAAAGAAAGCATTAGTTGGGGGCTCAGAAGTCAAGAAATCCATGCCTTGCTTCTCCCCAGATTTCTTTGCCATTTTGCGACAGATGCTTAAGCTCCCTTTAATAATAATCTCTACTTCTCATCTTTTGGTTATGCTGTCCTTTTAAATTACAAACTGTATTGTGAGGGCTGTCTCTTGCTTTGTGCCTAGAGAGAGGTTCCTACAAGGGAGCCCTGATTTCAGCTGGGGCTTCTGTCCCAGATTCTCAGCTGGTGGAAGTTGGCTGAGCACCACTGAAGTTGTTAAGTATATTTGAAAGGTCTGTGGCATATTATCATTGTTGTTATTTGCATTGCTGGAGAGAGGGATCTTCAGCTAGTGTGATCTTAGCCCACATCTTAGAGAACTAACGTCCAGTTCTCAAGGATATGCATTTTTTTCTCACTTCAGTTATTTTCATTTAAAATGAAAATTAACAATTTTTACGTGAAAATTGAACATTTTTGTTTTGAAATATCAGCTTTGAAACAAAATATTTATACTTCTGGTGGGGGAAATTGTTGAAGTTATTTGCTGAAGGTAATGTTTTTTAATAGATTTTTCACCTAAAAATCAACCCACTGTAATTTCTCAATTTAAAAAAAAAAATCTGGGGAGGAAGCAAGAAAAGAAGGGAAGTTCAGATCAAACCTTAGACTTTTTTTCAAAGAAGATTTCAGAAGAATCGAAAACTGATTAAAATCAAGGTTGTGGCTCCAGGTTCATCCTAACTAACATTAAGCACTTCTCTGAGGTCACTAGGTTTTTGAGCATTGTCATCTGAGCCTTTCTTTGTAGTCAGCACAGAGAGATGCTTTTCAGCAAAAATGTTTCAGCCCCCATTAGGCCTTTACAACCCATAGGGCAGTCTGTCCATAACTGCCGGAGGAGGGGTCCTGAGCTGACTGTTGTTCTTAACCTGTGCAGTTGAATTTAAGTTGGGTTAGTCATCACTTGCCAACAGGTCATTGACTCTGGAATGAATTTTTTTTTTATTGATACCAAAAGGTCCACAAGATCATCTATTATCATTGAAATATAATGTAGACCCATCTACAATGCTATTCATCAGTAACAAGGTTAATGCCTTACCCCCATTCCACAGATGAGAAACCTGAAGCAAGGGAAATGACTTGGCAGAGGTTAGCCAGAAAAGACGTTTTTCCACCTGCACCCCACCCCCCCAGTCTTGTGGTATTTATTAGGAGAGAGCAAAAGCAAGGTTTTCTCTAATCTTAAGTCCTGGAGTCATGTTTTCATATGTTAGACTTTCAGCTAAATTAGTTCTTTCCCCAGTGGATTCAAAGCTTGAAGATGCGATTTCTAACAGTTCAAAGCCAAGTAAATAATCTCCTACAGGAGTTTGTGTATAAAATATCACTGTACCTTACCGCTGATTGCGTGATTTTGGGGTTTTGAAATATGCCTGACAACAGCACTTCCAGAATCTACTGCATCCTAAAATATCTCTCATGGTTGCATGGACTATTTAATGTGCAAGACTAAGGGTAAATATTTTGGAGGCTGTGTCCCTGTGTGTATATCATAGAAGAGGAGGAGGTCAGGACTGCTGACCGCAGAGAGGAAGGGTCAGTTGCTGCCTTCATGTTCCACACTGCGCCCAACTGGCAGCACTGACACCAAGTTAACTGGTTTAGTGTAAGCTCAAGGATCTCTATGCAACATTGAAATAATTTCTCAGACATACAGCATATATATAACTGGTGATACAGCCAAAATGACTGTTACAGATGCTTCAGGATCCAATACTAGAGGTAAGGATGAATACTCTATCAAATGATTTTGGGAAACAAATCTTAATTTTGCTGCTTCAGAAGGGATTTAACTCTCTGCCAAGTGTCTTGTCACCTCTCCATTGAAAGCAACAGCAGAAGTCCTAACTGATTTCAGTACTGCAGGATCAAGCTCCAGGTGTTGCAGGGCACTTGCATACTCAATGCAAAGAACTTTGGGTTCTTTGAACTGGGGAAAAATATCTTTAATTTAGATTATATATAATCATTTTTTATTAGAGCTCTAACTTGGTTAAGTATAATCAGGTAGCTATTGTATAATTTAAATGGCCAGTGATTGTTATTTGATAATAACAACTTACATTTATATAGTGCTGTATATCCTAAAGGGATCCCAGAGGACTTTAAAGACTCAACAATAAAATACACAACAAAGTAAACATTAATTACAATTACACCATTACTAGAAAATATGAGGATATTAAAAATCTGGCAGTCTGTGGCTTGCTTCTGCTCTCATTTGAATTCATTAGCCAAGCTCACACAGAGTGCAAATGGATTATTAGTGGTTCTGCCATATCTGATTTAAGAAATGTTCTGTACAAGTATTGCARTGAGAGCAGAGGAGGGTAGAAAAGGGTATAAATACCCTTCTGAGGTTGCCTACAAAATCAGCTCCACTCATGCAAGTCGCTTAAGTGGGATGTTCTTTTTGAACTCTGTTGAGCCACTTGAATTCATTCCTCTCTTACTTGGGCGGTTGTTGTACTCTGTTAGGCTGTGTGAGGCTGGTTCCTTGTTAGATGGGAGGAGGCTAAACAGGTTATCTTTCAAATGCCACATGCCTACAACATCAGAGCGGGAAGTCATATAGTGCTTTGTACAACCTGTTCTTTTTTTCATATATAAGCCTTGAAATAGTTTAAACTTCAACCCTGTTACTGTCGTTCTTGGGTTATCAGTGTTAACACCTCACTGAGGTGAACAGAGCAGTTTATTCCTCTCGAGCTGCTCTTCGAATCTTTTGTAGGTTCAAGTTCAAATTTCTTCACCAAAAGGGTTGTCAAGCATTGGAACAGGCTGCCCAGGGAAGTGGTTGAGTCACCATCCCTGGAGGTATTTGAAAGACATGTAGGTGTGGCTCTTAGGAACATGGTTAGTGTCCCTAAGCGTTAGATCGAGTCCAACCGTTAACCTTAAGGGTCTTTTCCAACCTAAATGATTCTATGATTCTAAGTGTCCAGCTTTGTACTTTCTTTCCTTAAATGCATATTGTCAATGCTGAAGAAAAAGATGAAAGCTTGAGGGATGTTAATGTGTTCTGCTGTAGCATCTCGGATAACAGTACCCTGAAACTGCAGGTGGGAACTGGAAAACCCACTGTAGCAGGCACTTCATGGACAAGCTGCATGAAGGCAGTCCCTGCCTTTGAGAGGTCGCTATCTAGGACTTGAATAACAGAAAAACAAGAGATCCCAGAATTGTTTGGTAGGGGAATAACTGAAGTGATGGGACTACTTTCAGAGTAAAGTCTTGCTGACCACAAAAATAGAGCCAGGAAGCCAGATGCTGTTTTTGTGGATGGTTAATATAGGTGGCTTATTTGGTGCTGTTTCTTTTCTAATGTAGAATAAATTTTAGTCTAATTCCAAAAGATTTCCAGAACACCCTGAAATCCTCTTGAATTATGAAGTTTTTTCAACTGTTGAGACAAGTTGTTTGTTTGCACCTGAAGGTAAAGATATACTGCTATTAAACATAAATTTGGGGATGTCCGAGAGGGTATGTAAATTACTTTTTTTTTTTTTTTTTTTAACTGGTTTGCAAGAGTTCTTGCCCATTGAGATCGTTTTCAGTTTCTGAAAATAATTGATGGTTTTCAGTTTCTGAAAATAATTAATTTTCCCTGGCTTTTGGCCACAACATATGAAAACACTCTACTTCAAATAATTACTTCTTAAAATCATAGTTCTTTCTCAATCTCAGAGCTTTTTTTTAGTTTCTGTTTTAACACTCTTAATCATTGTGTGAAAGTTGTTTGCTGATAGACTGTCTTGTTTTTCAGATTTGTAATGAAGCATGAGGGATTTTTACATTTTGTGGTGAAAGTTTTGCATGGGTCTTACTGTAAACCTTTCACAATGTCTTTAATTTGTTTATTTTTGGGAGATGGAAGAAAGGGAAATGGTGACTTACAGGCAAGTTTTCTGCTCCATTTCCTCTATGCAGCAGATGATAACTCTCAAGTACAAATGCTGTTACGCCCAAGACACTGAGCTCTAATTTTTGATCATAGGTACATGCACTGGTGGCCTATTTACTAACCTGTAATCTGCAATAAATTTGTTATAATATAGTTATGAGCCTAATCGCTGAGTAAAGTTGAGCAAACACGCTCAAATAAATATCCAGGTGGAACCTTCTGAAGTTCCCTCCCACCGTGTTTTGGATTATAGCTTTCTGATCCTGCTGCAGCCAAGCATTGGGAATCAAAACGCATGTAACTCCCAGGGAAGTGCTATAAAAATGTTGTTTCTTTCTGAAACTGTATTTAAGAATAGGTTGACATACAATAATAATAATAATAGTAATAATGGCATTTGTGATCGTTAGACCTTGGAATAGGACCTAAGTCTTTTCACTCATTAGTGATACACAAACTAATAGAAGAATGCTAAGTTGGACAGTGTTTTGTGTGTCATGCTATGTTCGACACAACCCTGTTATAAAAACACAAATTGCCCTTCCATATGGGAAGGTGTAGCTTTCCGCTTACTGCTCCACAGCATTGCAGGAAATCGCCCTCTTGTTCGGTTAAAGTTGCCTTACATTTTGAAAAGTCTGGGTAGATCCTATTAGAAAAGAATCCAGCCAAGGACATCATCTTCTCTGAAAGGAAATGGGTATTCTCCCTTAAAGAGACTTTAAAAAATTATTTTATCTTTTATGAACTTGCTTAAAAGAAAAAACTTTAAACCTGCCTTTTTTTTTTTTTTTTTTTTTAATTTTTTAAATGGTCTGATTATTAGTTGGAATTTAAGGACTGAACTTGTAATTATTAATCAAAGACTACCTGTGGGAGCAGGAACTAGATAGAACCTCATGTTTCACTTATTTAAACATAAATCTCTACAATTTGAGATTAAATACATTTGCCTGGGTTACTAGTAGTAGCCTTGTCTTCTCTGTGCCTGTAGGCCATCTACTAAAAAGTGAAAAAATGAATGCATATGTGGGTGACAGAGATGTCACAAAATGTGACTAGCTTTGTTGCAGGTATCATTAGAAATGGGTGGATTTTGTGGACTAAACATGGAAATGAAAGGGAGACTGGATGGAATATTTTTTTTTTTATTTGTAATAAAACCAGATAATGTTCAAGTCATTTGAAATCCCACTGGTAAGGACTTAGGTACTATGTGATAATTGCAGATATTTTAGAAGGAAATAAGAAGTAAATAAAAGGTAAGAAAGATTAGCTCAGGTCTGAGCTTTAATTTTTATTAAGGTTTGTGTTTTTAGAACAGAGGCAGCATGTACATGACATAAGGAATGGCAATGCATTAGTGAAAGCAGGTGTCTGAAACTAGTCTGTGTTTGTGGGAGCATGAAACTGTTGAAAAGAAACTGCTATTTTCACACTGTCATATACAAAACTCACGATGAGCCTAGCAATGAAGTGTAGAGAAAGTCTCCATTGTTTGTCCAAGAAAAATAGTGCATGTCTCCGAGTATAAATGGCTCTGGGTTTAGTTTTTGTAGCATTTGGTATCAGTCTGTAAGACTCAAAGAAGGAGAGATGATCTAAATGAGAACGTGAAAGTCCTGGGATTTTGTTATGAAAACTTTTTTCAAAATACTTTTACAAAACACCTTTAAAATGTTGAAGAAGTATGTTAGAACTAATCTCAAGAGTGGGAAATAATTGGGAATTATTATTACTGCAAATTCTATAAAGCATCTCCTCTGTATGTTTATAGCGTGCAGAAAATATAAATAATAGCTGATTAGTAGTCTTGACTTAAGAGCTCTCTGTTTCCTCCCCTTATTGGATAAATCTCCTACTGATGGATCAATCATTTAATCAATCTACTAACGTGGCCTTCAGCACTATAGTATCTGAGTGCCTCCCAGTGTTGGAACGCTCAATAATGCTTGGTTTTTCTCCAGTTACTCTGTACTCCTTAATTTGATTTTGTTCTTAGTTACACTGATGTAAATCTAAAACTACTCCATTGATTTTGGTGGAGCAAGCCAGCATTTATGAGCCTGAAGAGCAGAATCTAACCCTCCTCTTGCAATTCCCCAGCTATTCTTAAGTTGTACTAATAATATTTCTTGGAGTTATTAATCTGCTCTTTCATTTATTCTCCCTGTTCCTGCTGCTTCTTTTTTTCTTCTGCTGCTTTGGGTATGATCCAAAGTCCACTGAAATTGCTGTTGTCTTTCTGTCGATTTCAGCTGACTGTGGCTCAGTTTCCCACTTGCCCCTCTCTTCCTTTTTCCTGCCTCTCTAGACCCTGAAGGTTCCTGTGCGAGTTTGTGCCCATCTGAGTAGAGACTTCTAGTTAATTAAAGTTACATGTATTCCTACAGTTCTGTGAATAAGCACCTTGCTGTACTGGGATCCTAATCCCCATCTTTTCCTTAATACCCATTGCTTCCCTCAGTTTAGTTTTCCTTTAACAAGATCCCCCTCTCCTCCTCATGCTGCAGGTCTTGCTCTCAGGTTCAGCATCTCATATTTTAGGGAGAGCTTTGCTAAGGGCCTGACCTGAGTTCTGTGGACAAATGAATGGAGAAACCCCACTTACTTCCCTGAGATTTTTGCTCAGGATAAAACATTGTAGTGAATATGAAAAATGTTTTGAATGAGATAATTGTGGCTCTTCCTTTGATATATTTTTTTCTTTTCTTTCCCCTCCCTGCCTTCAGTGTTGGAAGCAGAAGAAAATAAAAAGAAGAGGAGTTGAGTATTTAAGCTGGGAGACTTGGCAGGTAAGAGGTGTGTTTTCTTACTTGCCGGCGAGGTGTTCCTAGAAGTGCTGATGTGAATTGGCAGCGGATTGGCTCAGCTCTGGGAGACGAGGCTGGCCCAGGACCTGCACAGTCAGGTTGAGCTCCCTGTTCCTTCACAGCCTTTCTGCGTAACCGCTGGCAAATGCTTCACTTTGCTGGTTCCTCACCTGCGACGGAGGCAGAACTGCTTCCCTGCCTTGGGAGGGTGACCTGAGGAGAAATGCAATAAAGGCTGGGAAATAAATAATGAGATGGTATAATAGGTGGCAGCGCGTGTGAGCTACTTGGACAAAGTTGCCTGGTTCAAGGGTGACAACTGCGTTGTGTGGACAGCTGGGCTGGTGTTTGCATTATTTCAAGAAATGTTTTACTAAGGTCCATCTGGGATATCTGTAACTTCACTGCATTTTCTTCTTTGAAGACTCATTTGATTACTTTAGTCTCATTTCCTGTTCTACATGGTTTTTAAATGGGGTGGAGGTGAAATACAGTATAATCAAGATGCAACACTTGCTTTCATGTAAAAACTGTGCTGAAAGCATGGTAACAACTTTGGAAAGCCAAGCACTAATCATTAGAGAACTGCAGTTTGCAAAGACGGTTCCTAAGGACTTACTTGAGGCACATCTGAGGACAAAAGGCTTTTCTCAGGGACAAATGCCACAGCCAGGCTGCCAGATTTCAAACCTTCCTCCGAGGCTTGAAGTGCCAGAGTTTTTTTTCAGAGGAAGAGCTTGAAGAATTTTAAGCATAATATTCCTTAACCTTGTTCTTGGAAAAAGTTGTACTGTTTCCAAAACACTCAGCCTGAGGCAGTCATGCATCATAGATAAATCAGCCGAAATGGCAAAATATTGGCGGGGTATGAACAACTGCAGGTAGTTGTTTAATCGCTTGTGTCAAGTAATCTTAATAACAGGTGTAGCTACTGATCCAGTCAATTATATAAATTGTCATGCAGTCTTTCCTGGGTTCTTACTGAGGCAAAGCTATTGATACATAAGATGTGCCTGAGTGAGACTGCAATACTTGGCCCTGTGACTCTGTCTTAAAAGATAGAGCTTGCCCAAACAGGGAGTGACTGAGGTTATTTCTGCTTCTCTGCCTTTTCTTTGTAACGCACTGTATCAAGAATCCTTGATCCCCCCCCCCCCCAAATTTGTGAGAAAACATTTAAATTTTAATATTCAAGATCCAGAGGATGTAAAGAACACCAAAATGAGTATTGCCCTGTTTGAAATTCCCTGCTGGGTCCACCTGTCATGCTTTGTATGACGTAGGGATAATAAGCTCCGTGGGGCAGCGAGTGGCCTCCCTTTACTCATTCTCACAGCCCTCAGTGTAGCGGCACTGTGCTGCTTTTTGGAGAGGGCTTCTAGCAGCACGTAACACGAGAAATACATAACTCCTGTGACTGAGTTTGCAGACGCATAGAGCAAGTTTGGCTCAAACTCAGAGGTCAAAAGAAGTTCATGGCTGATAAAAGAATAAATCATTTTCTAATCTGAAATAATTTGGTCCCTAGCACTTATGAGAAAACTCATCAATACAAACTAAATGGCAGCATTCTAAAAATAGATTATTTTTTTTTAGTTGCAAAATTTTTCTGAAAATGAAGGATTTGTGTTTTCACTGTGTATGTCACTAATAGACCGCTAACAAGCTGTACATGAAGATGATTAGGGATGTGTTGTTTGGTTTGGAAGAATTTATCTTCAGGGTTTGGATGTTTGGGTTTTTTTAATTTGCGAGTGCTTTCTTGGTTTCTTGAAATTTTCAAAACCATATATTGGCATCTGGTTTTTGCTGTGAAGTTACATCATCTCTGAGCAAACCGGTGTAATGCATCAGGCTGTCTCCCTATGTGTGCTGGGTCATATGTTTAGTATTAAAGCTCAGTTTCTGTGCTTTTTCATAACAGTTTAGTTGTCTGCTAGGAACTGGTAGTTAAAGTATGGCAGACTTCAGATAATTCTTCAGGCTCAGCCTCCGTTTCCACTGCCTTTGATCAGGATACATTCAACTCTCAAATATTTATAAATTATTTTTTCACATGCTCCTTTTGATTTTCATAGATGTGCCCTTCCACACAATAGGAATAGTGAGTGATTTCTTATTATAGTTCCTTAGCATATAAACATTATGTTACTATAAACTCTGATCAAATTTGGACTGTAAGTGCAAGTAAGAATAGAAACACATAGATCCTGCTACAAAGAGTTTGCAGTTAAAGTGGTAACAAGTGAAATGGAAAGAGCGGAGAAGTCAACTGTCAAATACAGCATGTTCATGTATATACAAATGTATGTATAGACATATACACCTTTGTTTATCCCTGCAGTTTAATTTAACATCGTATTAAAAATAAAAATGACAGTAGAAAGATTAATCTATAAAAAATTTGAACCATGTGGCAGAACTTGTCTTACTGATGAAAATGAAAAGCAGCCAGAGATTGAAAGGGGGGGTGTTGTGTTGGGATTTTTTTCTGGATAGGTTGTCTTAAAGTCATTAAAAACAAATTATTTGACCTTTTCCCAAATAAAGTATAAATTTTTATGACTTTCCCCTCTATATGATTTTGATGAGAAAGAGTGGGTATTGGTACAGTTGCAGAAACTTCCTCCATGCAGATGTGGTAAAGCATGTTAAATCTGTAGTCTGCAATTTGGACACCCATTGTACGCTGGAGAGCATAACTCTATGAAACAATGAAAAGGAGTTTGAGGTTGTACGCTCACCTCAGATTTTGCTTCTAGTTTGGTAAATAATATAAATGTTCTCAGGCAAATTCTCATTATAATCCCATTTTCTGTTGCAGATATGGTTTTGGTCAACCTGAGAATTTGAGTCTGTCTGTGTGGCGACGGTGGGAAGTGGGTTGGGAGGAATTGCTGTTACTGTATTACTTCCCCTCCAAAAAGGTCTCRAAATGAAACCAACTGCTAAATTGGTAATCTGCAAGCTCACAATATTTGCATGCATTTCTGAGTGTGGCTGTGAGAGGGAGGAAGCCCCTGTTCTTGCACACCATTTGTTTTCTGTGTCATCCTGAACTTTGAGATCTGAATCTTTTATTTGCATGGATGGCTTTAGTTTTGGTTTGTTTTGTGCTAGTTTTTGTAAAAATCTTGTAAAAAGGCTTGTTTGCAAGAGTGGCTTGTGAGTGGGGGGACGTCTGTGTGATTGATCAGTAGACCCACCAGGTCCAAAGAGTATCATATTTATGTCAAAGGAACAAGTCCAAATCGTACTGTGATGTTTTATTGGAGTGTTCGTATGTGAGGGCTCTTACTGTTATGTCTTTGTGGATTTCAACTGCAAGAACTGTCATCTAAGAAGGAATTAGGATGATTTTATAGCACTGAAGAGACTTAGGATAAGGTTCTTGTCCCTTCATTTTACATCCAGCAGTTGCTTAGGTAGCTGAGAATCAGTGGATGACTATTCCTAGATGACACAAGTTAAAATCATGCATGTCCTCCACTGATATATCCATGAGAATGGGACCAAATGGGAAATGATAACTAAAGAAGCAGAGTGCACCAGAAAACATGCATGAAATGGCCTTTCACAGGTCCCATTCTGACAAGCAGAAGCTATTGGTTTGTGTCTCTTTTTTTAAAAAAAGTTTCAACGCAACCAAGACCAGATTTTTTTTTAAAGTAATCTTGATGGGTTTGGGAATCACATCAGGTAGGATGGGTGGCGATCTCTTGCTTAAATATTACAAGCAATGAAAATCATGTGGCTCTAAGAAACAGCAGAGTAGATGACTGATCAAATGTGATGTCTTCCTAAAAGCAGTGTTGCTAGGGCAGCTGAGATGAGATTGGGAGTGAGAAGGTGGCACTAGAGTCTTGGAGAAATGTCGTAAACCTAAAAATGCCTTGGATCAACCTGCTTGGGATCTGAAATTGTAATCCAGTGGCTTATACACTTGTTTCTGATTTCCTCTTACAAGTGAGCAAATTTTATATGTGCATGGCTGGATTCTTTTTACTTCTTTAGTTTAGGTCAGAGTGCTCCTGGTCATTTTTCTGCTAATGATTTTGCTTGTTCTTTAGAAACACTTTCTCAAAACAAAAAATTCTCACAATTAAAAAGCATTGCTAAGTTGCCCCTGAAGATAAGCGATTCCTCTGCCGTCCTCCTGTGAACAAGTTGTTTTTTATATATGTGTCCTGCACATGGGTACACTTTGTGATAGCTGCATGATTTTCTTTCTGAAAACCAGATAATGGGAATAAGTGAATCAGTAGTTAAAAGCTCAAGTATTTCATTCACGCTTCCTTATGGGAAGTCCCGTCGCTGTTTCCAGTCCTGGTCCGCAGGATCTAACCAGCCCTGATGTAGCTGGGCCAGCCGAGGGGCAGGATTTCTGAAAAGGTTTGCCTTTCTTTGGCTTTGAGGCGTATGTGTGGGTGTTAACTTCTTGTTCCTTTTTTCTGAAAGGGGAAACGCTCTTTATTTAGGAAAAAAAGAATCAAGAGCTTTATCTGGCTTTCCTGCTTTCTGTGTGCGTTAAGTAATTTTGCTCTCTACTGGGAGGTGTTGGTCCAGCTTACCTGGAAGCAGTGTGCATCTGGGCTGTTTTTCAGAGGTGATGAGTAAGTCTCCTTCTGAAGCTGACGTGGTGTGTGGGCACCTCAGAACCTGTGAAAATCAGCTAGTGAACATTTTACATGGTTTTCCTTAAGCGTCACTTAAAAGTTAGTTAAAATTCCAGCAAATGTCAGCTCTGTGGAGCTGTTAAGCTTCACCGAAATACAGGGACAGTGCAGTGAACAAGACGAATCCTGCTTTCTCTCTTTGGCCAATATCATGATCACTTACAAACATCCAGGAAGTTTTTGTCTCCTTTTCTGCTTCCAGTCAGATATCTGTTCAATGAAGGAAAGAGACCACCTCATTTACTAAATTCAGTTCTGAGGTGTAAGCAGCATTTGTAGTGTTTGCTCATGTGAAAAATCACAGTTTCTAGATGTCGTGGTTTAACCCTGGCCAGCACCTAAACACCACACAGCCACTCGCTCACTCCCTCGACTCCGGTAGGATGGGGGAGAGAATCGGGAGGGCATGAGTAGGAAAACTCACGAGTTGAGATAAAAACAGTTTAATAATGGAAATAAAACAATAAAACAGTAATAATAACAGTGATAACAACAACAACAATATAATATACAAAGCAGGTGATGCACAATGCAACTGCTCACCACCCACCGAACCGACGCGTTGTCCGATACACAAGAGCCCGTCCCGTGACACCAGAGCCCCCCACACACCCTTAGTTTTTATACTGAGCATGACGTCGCATGGTATGGAATGCCCCATTGGCCAGCTGGGTCAACCACCCCGGCTATGCTCCCCCCGCCAGCTTCCCATGCACCTGGCAGGGCATGGGAGGCCGAAAAGTCCCTGGTGCAAGCACCACCCAGCAACACCCAAAACATCAATGGGCCATCAACGCTCCTATTATACCAAACCCAAAACACAGCACACACACACCCCCCAGCTACTGGGAAGAAAGTTAACTCTGTCCCAGCTGGAACCAGGACACTAGGGTTTTAATCACTTTAAAGACAAAGATGTTAAACAGGTTAATTTAACCATGTGATAAGTAATCATGTATAAATGTAGAATGATTTAATCAAGGAAATTAACTTGCTTAACGTAAGGATGTGAGAATGTAGATGTGCACACTTTTCACCTGAAAGTCTTGGTGGTGATGGAAAGGAGTGACCAAACCGAGCTGGACGCGCCCTGTTCCCAGGGGGCAGGTAAGACCCACGCCCAGGGCTTGTAGCCATGGGGGCAGGTGTGTGTTTGCTCCATGGCTTCTCCAGAAGAAGGACTTCAGGTTTCAGTGCCTATGCTTCATGGATCAAAGCGCATTTTGACTGTGGCTTCCTCCGAGAGGAAACAAGATCTACCAGAAAGTTATCATCTGGATGATTTGTGTTGGTTATCTGCCACATAAACTCACCACAGAGTAGCTCACAGTTGTTATACCATTTCCTGATATGGCACAGGGAACATCCAAGGTTGAGCGTGAGAGAAAGAGAATGGAGAAATACTGGGCAAGAGCTTACAAAATAATTTCCAGTCAGGAGACTTGATGTAAAGTGAAACGTCAGTGAAAGGGATTTCAGAATTGTTTTTTGTTGTTGCTGTAAGCACAATTATAAGCTTTCCAGTTTGTCTGACCCATCATCCTGAAATGCTGTCGCCAGTATCATTAGTAAGCCAAGTGTTGCTAACATACTCAAATGCACAGCAGAGTTCTGGCTCTTCAATGTCTGGACCGACTCCCAATACGAGGAACAGGAGTCAAATGGCCACCCTTTCTCCTGTGCTAACGCACACCCCGCCATTAGCAGTCTGAAGGCAATTTTAATAAAATACATAGCCCTGCTGAGCTGGTCTCAGAAAATAAATAAGCGATGTAGAAAAGAAGCTTTTGTTTAAAAGTAATTATTTAAACTATGCATTACAGGTAATTTTCCTTTACCAGTAAAGCAAATGCTATCAGAATTTCAATAATAGCTTTGTGTTACTTATCTAGATAACATGATATTGTCATTTCCAGGAGCTTAAAATGCTGTTTTATTTTCATTTGTGTCAAATATAAGGGTAAATGAGACCTGAATATATATAAAAAAAAAACCCATGGGTTTTGTGTAATTTTCTGAAAGCAGTATTTTGTTTTCCAACCTTTTATAGTAATATAACAATCTAATGATAGTTTCATAAAGTGTGGACTTAAAAGAGTAGGGTGAGGAGCATCTTCTTATTTTCTGTTTGCGTAAACATGTTGCATTTCACATTCAACAGAAAACACTGTTCTTTGAAGAGGTTTGTCCATAATAACCGTAACAGCATGGTAACTTTATAATGTATATGCAGACATAGCCAAACACTTAGTGCTTCAACCCATCTGTAGCTCAGAAAAAGCAGAGGTGTCATTTTTTACTTTCAAAAATTAAATTAAAAACTTAGCCTCTATGTTTCTTCCTCTCAGCATTATTTCTACAGTGTAAACCTCTCTAATGATCACAAAATAGTTTATTATAAGGAAGACGAAGCAACTAAGGGAGGAAAGCAACTTCTTTTTTTTTTTTTCTTGAAGAAGTAACTTCTCTGTATTGGGTCTTTAACTGAGAGGATGGGCATTTTGTTATAATGAAAACTTTTTTATTATTATTATTCCTATCATGGATATTTGTATATTTTCTATTATTTCAGTTACAGATGAAGGAAGGGTTGCTGCTTTGAGAGTTGACAGCCTGAAGCCCTGATTGCGCAGCTGAGCCCATCTGGGGTTGTCCCCCGTGATGCTCGGCTGCAGCCATGGCTTCTAGCTGAGAGCCCTGTGGCGTGCTTTGGCTGCAAGAAGGTATGGCAGGAAAGATACCCAAGTGCATTAAGGGCAGTTTTCAACCCAAATTTAGGTCTAAATTCTGCCTAATCCCTAACCTAGTGCTTTCTTACTAGATGTCTCTAGGCCTTTAGAAATGCCTAGCCAGTTGAAAGTGAAGGCCCAGGGATTAGGTGGATTTTTAGATCATTTACATCTGGCCGTAGTCTGTCTGCACCAGAGTTTCCAATTACCCAAAATGGACAAAATAGCATTTTCCTACTTCAGAGAAGATTTGTGAGGATCAATGTGTTTAAGATTGTGACAGTAGGATATATCTGTAACTTACATAGGTAATAGATCAACTTAAATACTTTTAATAAAAGTGGGCACAATAATTCATTGCTCTGTCACAGGAATATTGTGACGCTTCGTGTTTGTGATCTATGTGAAAGAGGTTGAGATCTTTTGATTAAAAAGTGATGTTGATATAACTATGTGAATTATGAGCGCGCCTGCTTCCACGCTGAATTTACTTTTTGACCTAGCTAGGCTGGAGTTTTAATCTGTGGCGAGTGAAAATTGTTGTCCCCCCTCTGGAAAGTTTCGCCCGTTTCAAGCCGTGCTGACTCTTGCTTGGCTTTCTCCCATTTCTGCTGTTTGGGGAGAAGGATGGTGCCGAGGCAGAGGGCAGAGCAGGCAGGCGATGACAGGTGGGGGTCTTGCTGCCGAAGAGCCCGGCCGATAGCAAGGTAGCACTGCGTCTTGGAGCTGGCAGGCAGAAATCAAAATGCCACCCCTTGGCTGTGGAAAGAGCTAAAGATTTGTCTCCAGCAAGTGACAGGTGCCAAGGTACTGTTGCCCATTTTCTAATTTTAGTGGGAAGGCTGGCAGGGATCTTACCTAGACAGACGAGCGTTGTTTCTGCCCGGGCCGATCTGCTGCCGTGGGTCCTGTTCCAAATTGCTCGGCTCGGTGCCTCCCCGGCTTTCAGGAGGTGGTGTGCCGGCAGGAGGGAGAGGGGGAACCCCTACCCTTTTCTCAGAAGGCCTGTGAAACTTCTGAGCCTGCTTCAAGACAGTAAAACTCATACCTTATATCAGCTGTCTGAAAAGAAGTGTTTGTAGGAATGTTATTAGTAATGCAGCGATTGATTTACGAAGCCTGTTTGAAGGAGGATAAGTTCTGCCTGTGACGGTACGTGTGGTCGCATGCGAATGAGAAGCTCCTGCGTGTCCGCTCGCCTGGTGACTTGGGTGCGGTTCCAGTACAGAAGCAGAAGTGGTTAGGGGAGTCCACCAAAGGGGAAAGAGTGCGGGTCTTCCCCCCTCCAAAGTGATTGGGGCTTGTGTGATCATTACGCAGCATTTTCTGTCAAACTGCTCTGGTGTTTTGACTTTTGATTTTGGAAATAAGTGTCTAGGGAAAGGTATGAAGGAGTCTGAAATAGTCTTCTGTCTCCTTCTTTCCTTGATTCACAAGTCACCTTCACAGCTTAGAGGCTGTGCTCTGCGATGCATCCACCTCTCTGCCTCTTGCAGAGTGGCGTGATATTCACGGCGTCACTAGAAGCTTCTACAGTAGGGAGTTGGCTGGCCATTTCCAGGATGGGGTTTATTGGCACTCTAACTAGCCGTTTCAGTGGTCTCAGAGCCCTTTAGAAAGGTAAGTGTGGTTCAATATACCTGTTTGCCCTTGGAGAACTCAAGGTACGAGGGAGACACTGCAGAAGGTTTCAGCAGCAGAGCCAGAGGTCACGCGAAGTCCCCTTCTGGTGTGTGGTTTGGTGATGCACTTACCCACACCTACTGCTGGAGGCTGTTGGAAGAAAGGGGCAGCTCTGCTCTGCTGGCCTTCTGCGCCCCAGCCACGYGCTCCCGCAGCTCCCCTTCGCCCAGCACTGGGCTCTTCTGCCCCACCGCAAGCCCAACCAGAAAGTTAAGCTGGCAGAAAAGTGACTTCGGGAAACAGTGAAGCATTTTCTGCTGGTTTAGTTCACTGAACTGGTTCCTTGTGGGCTCAGACAAATGCCAACAAGGCACTGTTTTTGTACAGTCTTAAACAGCAAACACAAAGTGATTTGTCACATGTTGAAAATATCTGTAAGGACACTGCAGCTAATAGTGTAGCTGTACTTTTCTTCAAATAGCTCATATTCAGATATAATCTTAAATTGAAGAGAGCCTATTGGCATATATTATTACCGTACTATTAACACTAGCTTTTATTAATGTGTTTTTCATTCTTGTAATAATGACATGGCCAGTATTTAGTTATTCTGGGCATTACGTAAATAATAATTGGAAGTATCCTTTTGTCAAACGTGGCTGGAGATGGAAAATACGGAAGAGCTGATAGTTATCACATATTTCAAAGGTCATTTTCACCATCTCCACTAAAAGCTATGCTTGCTCCAAGCACATCTTGCTTGATGGAGGATAAGTTCTGCCATTTTGAGAGGGGTAGTTTTTATTTATAATTGTGAATGTGTTTAGCCACATGAGGCTGTCAATCAGTGAGACGAAAGCCCAGTAGGATTATTTCTGTAAGTGGCCAATTTCCCCCACCCTTTCCCTCCAAATCAAGGACAGATGAAAGGTCATGATTAAAACAGTGATTTCCCCCCCCCCCCYCCCCAAGTTGTAAGTAACAGTTTGCAACTGTTTTTTACCAAGATGTCAAAACTGTATTTTATCTTGGGGAAAGGGGAGAGGAAGAAAATTACAAGTTCTTGAAAATGTTGGCAATTTTCCAAATGGTTGTGTTGAAATTTATTTTAATTATTGTACTTGTGTCAGTTCCTAGCAGGGGTAAAAGGGGGGAAAATAATTCAGTACAGTATTATGCAGCTATGGATTAAACAATTAATGGTGAACCTCTGTATCCTATTAGTATATTTGAATTCATTATTTCAACAAATTGTTTTATGAGCCAGTGACTAGTGGATTTAACCATTTATTTTGTAGTCAAAACAGAACAGAAGAATAATTGTCTTGCTGAAGCACATCTTTATGTGCATGAATCTATCCAAGGAATTAACCTGAGACAGTCAAATAATGCAGAATGTCATTAGGAAGTTCTTTTGTCCCAAGAGTTTGGTTTTCTTATGCGTGGTCAAGGAACTCACTGTCTGGGAGGGTTTTGGCAGCTGTCTGGTGATCATTGCAACAGCTACCATCCCTAAAAGTGTTGAGACTTTGGCACAATCAGCGTTTCCCTGGAAAATATCTCAGTTGGCATTGTATATGGTGGTGTTCTCTTGAATATGTGCTAACCACTCACGAGTCAGAAATAACACTTCTTGACTGATCATGGCATGTAGATAATCGCCAAAGTAAATACTTCGTGAGCAATCTGTGGGCTCAATTTTGTGTGTAAGATTTATTAACAATGATGAAATAAAAAGACATTCTCAAGAAGTACCACAGGGCAAATTATCTAAGCACGTGAGGATGTCACTGGTGTTTCTCTCTGCAGTTCACATTAGAAGTATGCTAAGACCCTCATGGAATTTGGGCCAGATGTATCTTCATAAATATTATTTATGTTAAATATTTTCTTCTCAAATTAGGCATGAAACAAAGATGCTGTCTTTCTATGTCATTAGGTAAAACAAGTTTATCATCTTGATAAAGAAGGTAAAATGGGTAATACTCTAATCTCAATAGCTTCTGGTTTTCCATTTAGTGTTTTTTCTGTGATGGTATGATTTCCTTTTTGCCTTGAAGAATCCTGTGCCTTCATAATGTGTGATAAAATGTGTCATCTTCCACCACCACAAGGGATGTGTAATCAGATACTAACTCTATCACTGATGATGTGAGTGGTACAAGTAATACTGGGTGAATTCAGCCATCTTTGCACCACTACACAGTTAATCCACAAATTTGATAACGCACAGGGCCCATGAATCAGGTAGAGTTGACTATCTAAAGGATGGACAGTGAAGTGAGTAATTTCTGGGCCTATTTTATAACTGCCAAAGTCCTCTCAAAGAAAGGTCCTGTGTTTGATATGTGTGTAGTTTTTATGACCGTTTTTGCCATTTCCTTTCATTCTCCTGTGCTGAGCTATTGTGAGTTTTAAATGTAAGTGAGAGCTTCCTTTTTTTTTTTTTTTTTTTTTGTGTGTGTGTGTGTGTGTGTGTGAGCAGATGAACAGAAGATGATGGTGCCACCCTCCTTACAAACTTTTAGGTTGGCTAGGAAAATTGACTATTGTTTTTGGTTGTGGTTTGGCTTTTTTGTTGGTGTTTTTTTTTTTTTTTTAAAGTATGCAAATACTTCTTTGGTAGTCAGTTTAAATTGTAGGCAAGATGCTGAAGCAACCTCCTAAGTGTCTGTGGTGGTCGGTGGAACTGACAGTGTATTCTGCTGCACTTCTGCTGCATACTGTTTTCTTACTTTCCGCTTCTGGGTGAGTCACATAAATATCTAGTGCCAAGCTGTAGGACTAAGAGTGTAGCATGAGTTAACTATTCTCAGGATTTCTCCAAAATATCAAGGGTGTTGATGTTGCATAGATGTGTTGCTGTGAGCTGTTTATCACTGGGTGCATTGCTGGGGAGGAGGGGTAGAAGCAGGGGTGTTGCCCAGGCTAGTTACAAAGAAGGGTGCTCTGTCATTTTTTTCTGCTACTTTGGTAGCCTGGATTCACTAAAAATAAGGCATTTCTTGGCTTAGCTCTTTTAAACTTGATTTATTTGTCGACCTCTCTTCAAATGGCAGAATGGAATTAGGGGGATGTGGAAAGGGAGAAGGTTTGGGTGCCAGCTGAGAAGAATATTTCAGGGGTCCTAATTTTCCATTGTACACAGATAGTGCAAGCTAAAGGTCAGCAAGACAATTGATGTGAAGAAAAACATGTGAATATGGTGTTGGGAACACTTGCAGAGTGTACCTGTATAAAAATATAAACAGTAGGCCATTTAAAGGGATGAAAAGAAGTGGAAAAAAGTAAATTTCTACATGCACAACCCTTTCCTTCCCTTTCGCTACAGGAGAAGAAAAAAAAAAGATGACTTGTTTCAGAACCTTTTCTGGAACTCTGAAATGATTTATAGACGAGGTGTGCTGTATACAAGAGCTTTTACTGGCTGCCTTGCCAATGAATTAGGGCCCTATTCTACAAAAAAAAAAAAAAAAGTTAGCACTTTCTTTGCAGCCATCCTAGGCTTCCGTGGTGCGGAAGTCAAATGTAAATTCTGGCTGAATTGGACCCTTATGGAGGCGGTGTTCAAACAGCCTGTGAGGAGAAGAGAAACCATTCAGGTCGTGGGCCTCTGCGTGCTTCAGAGTCCTTCGATCATTGCTATAATTCTCTGAAAGCAAACTAATAAAACTTCCTATTGACTTGCACTTGTGTGTGCTTTGAGCAGTTATTTACAGTCTACCATCAGCAGATTAAAAATCAATTAAAATCCATAGAAACAGCCAAAGTTACATACTCCTCTTTGCTGGTAAAGATTTTTTTTAAAGATTTTTACATTAATACTTGCTGCTTGGTATTACTGAAGATAATGAATTAGATTTAGGCAAAGTCTATGCGTCTTTAACTTTACAGATCTGTGCGTCTTTCTTTGACTTTACAGAAGCCCTGCTAAGAACCTCTTATCCTCTGTGCCTCTTGCCCTCTGTAGAAATAGGAGAATTTATGCAATTCATTTAACTGAAATGGAGATGTTGAAAGCTCTCCAATACTATCATGATGGATGCTATTGCAAATGTGTAGGGAAAACAATAATCTTAATGATAAAATGATAAGTTTAATACCAGAACATTAGAATGGAAAGTGAATTTTAGTACCACTAATACATTAAAATAAAGGAGACTTTGATTTGTATTCCTGATTTTCCACAGAAGCCCTGCAGATTAATTTGGTTCCATTCCGCGATTCAGGGGGAGGCTGTGTGGTCTCAGGGAGGCGGCGCTGGGCTGGGACTGCAGAGACCTGGTTCTGCCAGCGACCTGCTCTGGGGGATTTTGGAGTGTGCGGGGGTTTTTTCTTGAGTTTCCTCTCCATCTGTTTGCCTCCCATTCTTTGTGAGTCTAATCTGTTTATACCATTAAACTCTCAAACATAGTGCTGCTTTTTCATTTCTTTATAGGTATGTGCTCCAAAGACTATTATGCCATTGAATAGTCATGATACTTGTTCTAATGTTATTCATGTGTAGATGGGAAGGATATAGTCTACATTTCTAACTACTGTTTTTATTCATCCTTTCTGTTTCATATCTTAATGCAACTTTTATCTTAAACGAAATTTACAGTAACTAAAGAAGCCATGACTTCAGTGTGTTGTAGTGATACTCAGCTGTCAACCACAAAAGGCAATGGTGATTACACTAGTAAGAGAGAAAGCCCAAGCACTGAGAAATTGGCGGGGGGGGTGTGGTAAAGCATAATTAAGGTAATTTGTGCAACCTTAATTTAGTCCTCTTGTGGGTATGCATGTTGGTAGACTGCTATATTTGACATAGCATAACGATTCTGCTGATGCGAGACTGCAGAAAAGCCAAAAAGGAGTTGCTTTATCAGAGAGGAGTCTGAACAACATAGAGTAAATAAGGCCAGGCTTTTACAACAAATGCTGAAAATAAACAAAATATGAAATGACTGTTTGTTAAGCAAGCAGAATCTATCCTGCAGGTGACATTTTATGTAAAAAAGACTGGGGCGATATATTTATAGACTACCATGATACCATGCACAAGACAATTGCACAGTCAACTTAAATCCCACAGTTCTCTCTCTCAATTCTTTACTTTGCAACCTGAATAGTGTTTATGTACGTGGGGACGGGGGGAGGAGAACAGAAATGTCACCCTGTCCATCATACTGGCTCCTTGTTGTTGTCCTTGTGAGAACCTCACATCCAGCTGCACTGATTTCTKCCCCTCTCTGCCTATAGGAGTATAGCTATAGGTTGCTGCCCTCTCATCACCCTGGAGAGAGGGAGAATTGTTAGGGTGCTGGGGAGGGAGGGCAATTTTTTTCCTAAGCTGTTTTCCCTGTTTACCCATCTCCACCAGTCAATTCATGGCTTGTCTATACTGTTAATGGTCTTCTTGCCTTAGTGCCTTTTTTCCCCCTAAATTGGTTCTGGTCTCCGCTTTTCAGTGGATGCTGGCACTCTCTGCTTGTCTTCATCTTGCTCTTCCAGACTATCAGTTCAAGTTTTTCATATTCTCTGTTTGTCCTGTAACAGGCCCCCAGTTACCTTCTCACATTATTCATCTCCCCTAGCTCCAGATGTCAGAAATCCTTCTCTCCTGGTTCTGCAGTCTTCTCACTTTCCTGATAGTATCCCCCAGCACCTCATTCCGCTGTTGTTTTTAGTAATCCAGTAACTCTCTTGTTGATCTCACCCACCACATTTAGCGGCTCAGAAAGCCACGATCCCACTCTGCCTCGGCGTGGGCACTGACTGCAAAGGTGAGCCCACCTCCCCACAAGTGCCTGGGGCTTGGGGATGCTCAGGGCTCTGTGCAAGCACAGCCTGGTCAGCCCTGGGCATCAGGAACAGCAAGCATCTGCCCACTGAAGGTGGGATCTTAAAATTACTTAATTTTTTTCAACTGAGAATATTTTTTGAGTCTTGTCTATATTTGTAAAGATTCAGACATTTTCTGATATGTTTGCCTAACTCCCTCTCCAGGTTTGTATTGTTAGCACTAACAAATTCATTTGCTAAAGTTATTATATTAAGATACTGAAGTTCTTCTGCTTTCCTTTTCATTACTATGTATATCTCCTAAAATCTGTCAAAAAAATATGTCTTTTTGAAGCTATACAAAAATACTATTGCTTTCAATAGTTACCATTTCTTTCTTGGAACATCATATTGCTTTACTGCTTTCAGGATTGATTCGGCTACCTTTTTCTACGCTGAGCCCTGACTCATAACAATTAGCATTACATATGTGCTCAATTGATTTCTCAAACAGAGATGCTTTTCTGAGAGGGATTTTACTTCCCAAGTATTCTCGCCAACTGAGACTGCTCATGTGCTGGGGTATTAGATAACAGAGGGTCAGAATCTGTCCTCCAATCTGATCCCATTCAAAAAGAAACAAAACCAAACTGAGGTTTTTCAGTATTTTACTTGAATCCAAAGAGTTATATTTCCAGATAAAGTTAAGGTTCCTACATTTCTGAGTTATTGTAACATAAAATATTAACTGCCCTCCTAGAGCTATACACTCTTTCAGTTCTTTCTCAGCATATCATTTCTTTTTAGATATCTGACCTTTCTGTAATTCTTCTAATCTATGGAATAGTGCAATTTATCTTTTCTTTACACATCATCTTACTTAGGGTGGCTGAGTGGAAGGATGGAGGGGATGCATATATCTTCTTGTTACTTTTTTCTGACTCAGTGTTTAGTCATTATTTTCAGTATCACTTAATCTGTGGAAAGTTTCCYCATATGTCAGGAGTATTTTAAACATGCAGCTGAGATCTATACTACAGTAAGCCCTTTTCAGATACGATGCTTAGCAAAGGGCAGAGTTCAATCTGTAGCATTTATGGAGGTGAAGCTTTTTCAAATGCTGTTATTTAAACAAATACCAAAACTGTGTATTCTTGTTTTGTTAAACAGGTAAATCAGGTTTCCCTATGTACCTCATTTCCCGTAGAAGTCCGTTTCTTTCTGTTGTCTACAGAAACACTTAGAACTATTAGGTGAGCGTACCTGAACTGTGGTACCCTTTGTTACAAGATGCTGTAAGTATTAAAAGTTCTTGCAAGAATCCATTAAGCATCGAGATGCAACCTGTGGCTGAGGAAGTTCCCATGTCAGATATCCCTCCATGCCTGTAGATGGTTTATTGAGTATTACGGTATGTTTGTCCTCTCTGACCATCCGTTACCCAACACTGTTCGAGGCAGGCCACTGGACTAGGCAGGCCTTTRAGCTGACCCAGTAGGCTTGTTATGACATCAATACAGTTGGATATGTCTACAATTATCAGATGGTTGTAAATCGATAATGTGGTTTCGTACCCACCTCTTGTTCTTCTGATGTATTTGTAATAAATACTTCCTGTCGGGTCTATTGTCCAGATTCCATGTTTGTACATGTATGCATACATACAAGAATATGTGAGTGTTTCTATGAATGTCTAATAAATTACAAGCATATGAGGTCCTGATTCAGGCTGCACATAATTCATAGTAKTCTTCCCCCAGATTTCAGTGCATATTGAATCTCAAACTTATTAATAATTGTTTTAAAGATGTGGCCTCAATGTCAAAGAGTTTACAGGAGGAGCATAAAAAAAATACAGCAAGCAACTGTAAGAATACTCTCAAAATGATACTACAGAAGCTCTGATAATATTGTTTCCTGCAGAAGTTTGCTATTAGTTTATTGAGAATGTTGGACCTAAGAGTATTTAGTTTTCTTTAGCAAATGTTTGGATGTTTAATTGAATGTAGTGGGTTTTGCATGCTGATGGGATGGAGATCACAGGAAAACAGGTATTCCTTAACCTTCCTCTTTGCTGTAATTACTGAATAATGCTATTTATGGTAAGGTTGTGTATGTGTGCATGTCTTAGGAGAAGGATATGGGATTACTCTTTAACAAAGAAATGGAATTCCTTTTCACAGGGAATTAGAATTGTGACTCTAGACTTGCTAATTTAAATAACTTGCTGGCTAAACAGACTTTTATAAAGCATTAAATGCTATTATGTTTTGTGAACATTAAACACATTTTCTGAAAATATTAATTTCCCATTGGTTTTCTTGCCTCCTTCTTGTTGCTTTTATTTGAGACTGGGTGATAATCCATCCTCCACAGAGCAGAGGTCGGGGATTTCTGAGACTGCTCTGGCGCCTGGTTTATAGCAGTACTGTTCCCCTCTGCTATGGCTTTTACCTCTGTTCTCGTGAACAGTAGACGTTCACCATGTGGACTGATTCAGGATGAGGAAGTCAACCGGTAATGAGTTTGCAGCAACCCGATATCCTTGGTGATAATGTAAACCCTGAGTGTGGTACCCTAGCAGCTGTGAGCCTGGGTCTTCCTGAATTTCAAAAAAACTGGTAGCTAGCTCTTTCTAAACCCTGAAGACCAGTGCGGGAAGATGATGAGAGAACAACAGATAGTCTTGGATTTTTAGGGAAAATCAGTAACAAATGTTCAGCTCCAGAGACTGATACACATCAGTGTGTTTGACTTATATTTTCTAGACTAGCTGCCCGAAGAAGGGGTTGACCTTTTTTTTAATGAAAGTTTTTTTTNGAGGAGGAAGGGATTAGAATAAGTTGAAATTCCCTTTTTATAGCTACATCTTCAACACCTACAAGCTTGAAAAGCTTGATTCCGATCTTAACTGTTAGTGTGTGGGGAGGTTTTATGACTGCCATTTTTCACAGAATCACAGAACAGCCCGAGTTGGAAGGGACCTCGAAAAATCATCTGGTCCAGCCTTTCTCATTAGAGACTTTTAAGATGAGATGTTTCTTGGGCAATCCACCATGGCAAGCAGTTTTGCGTATGAAGAAAAATACGCTTTAAAATTGAACGCTACAGCTAGTGCTTATCCTTAAGTCAAATAGTACTGTAGGCCATGCTCCATCCTGACGGGTTTTAGAAAGTTTGAATGAAATATGAGTGTAATCTTGGACTTTGGTTATACAGCTCCTATTAACTCGTATTGGCTACTGATTATGCAATTTCTGTGCTGGTCACTTCGATTAGCCTTGATCGTTTGAAAAAAAAAAAATCAATTCACTCTCCTGGTTTTAATTTTGATAATTCAAATTCACGGTGTTCTTCATCTGCTTTGTTTGATGCTATACATAAATCAAGGTTATAGACGAAACCAATTCGTGAATGAAAAGTTTCAATTTTCTTTTCTTTTTGGCTACAACTGCACAAAGAAATCATCATTTGGGCAACTAATATGCCTAAGTATCCTTCAAAAGGAACTGTGATATATTAGAGCTGTTCAAACGTCCTCACAAATCATTTTGCCTTACAGCTTTGATCCTGAAATATGTGAAATGATGTCTGATTTATGCCACTGATCCTTCTTTTAGATAGTTAAGTGTTCTTGCTTAATGTTATTAAATAAGTTCAAAGCAGCAAATAGGCCATCCTGGGCTGAGGACATTTGAAAAATAGCATTCTCAGCAGGCTGCATATACAATATATGTTCTTTAGTTATTCCCTAGCAATGTTTAGTTGCTTTTTTGTGTACAGCAAGCTACTGGAACTTTCTTCTGCTCACATATTTGGTTACAATGGCTTTGGTTTTGGTTTTGGTTTTGGGTTTGTGGTTGGTTTGGGGTTTTTTGGGTTTTTTTCCCCCCTCTTGACAGCTTTTTCCTGGGCTTTGCTTTCAATGGGGTACTTTGGGGGTGGGGGACTGGGCAGAAACAACCTCGGGACAATATGGGAAAATGGGAAAGATATCACAGTCTCCCCTAACTGGGAGGCTGGTAACATGTGCTAGCAATGGCATAAACAAGCTGTGTGACCCAGCTGAAGCAGTATGAGGAAAAAAACTCTGAGGGTGTAAATAAGTGGGTCAAATTCACACTCTGAGGAGTTTGACTACTAAGTTTGACTACTTTTAATGAAAAACTATCGATATGTTGTGATTTCTCTTTTGACAGGCAAAAGGAAAGAGAGAGATGAGAAAACTCTTGATTCTAAAATATTTATCAGTAAAAATATTCCAAACTTGCATCAGAATACCGAAGTGCAAATCTCTCCAGGCATAAGGGTTGCATAGGAATCACATCAGCTCTAAATTTAGTAAACCTTTTAATGGAAATGTCACACAGTTCAGACACAAGATTTAGGGATTTCAATATGTTATATGAACTTTATAACCAATATTATTCTTGTGAAATTTCAGTAGGAAATATTAAATCAGCATTTCCGTCTGGTATGATCCTTGCTGAAGCAATGAGAGCCATCTCAGTCACCTGCTGCTGGAGAAGAACTGTTAGCTAGAGAGAACTTCTTCCCAACACTATGTCTTCAGCAATACCAGCCCCTAAACATCAGGCTTTCAGATACAAGACTGAAAACAAAGATTAAATTTGAATATGAGACATCATCCCAGTACCTCTCTAGTTGTGTTGACTTTCATGTCTAGATTTGGGAGTTGAAAGCTGACAACATGATCTTGTCCTCACTTGCATACCTCCCTGGCTTCTGAACTGGTTTTATGTCTCTCTCTCCTCACTTACATACTCCTGGACTACAGATGTAAATGCATACAATGGCTTTTCTGGAGTCAGCCCGCTTTGACAGATAATGGTGGGGTTTGTTGTTCACAACTCATTGTACATGGATGGCATTAAATGATAAAAGAGGCTATTTCTGGAGCTGGCTGCATTGGAYACATCATGGTTACTTCCCCTGTGACCTTAGCAGACTAGCTGACTGTTCCCTTCCTAAATTGCTTTCTAGAGGTTCCTGGTAGGTTTTTGTAAAATATTATTCCGGATGCTGGTTACCACATRCGTTTATTTAAGCTTGTGGTTCCTGTTATCCTACAAGCTTTTCACAGAGACCGTTGATGGCAAGCCAGTAATACAAATGAGACAGTTTTGGCCTCATGAAAGTTGCCATCGGTTTTAGATAACTGCTACTGCTGGTGGCATAGATAAAAATACATGTACACTTCTTGGTAAGGAGGTTAGCCACTGCCAAGTTCTGGTACTCCAGTTGGTCTGTGTATGCGTAGTTTGGCCATCTCTGCATAACGCTACTACACTCTTCAGTAAAGTATAACTTGAACGATCCTGTGTTGCTTGGTGTTAGCTGTTGGGTCCATCTCCTTTTTCTCAGGAAATTGGGACCTTCCAGAAGTTGATGTCAATATCAGTTTTGAGGTTTTGCTTTGTTTGTTTTATAAGTTTACACTGCTAGCCCTTTTCCTTGTCAAGACAGCTGTGAAAAACACAGTGACAGCAATCTCTAGGAATGCTTTTTTCTGTGCTTTTCTGAGGTCCAGTCCTCAAAAATATGGCCATCAGGTTGCTTTGGAGAGAAGGCCAGATGGATTGCTGCTAGGTGTGGTGTTAAAGCCACTGTTTCTTAATGCTGACTAAACCAAGATTAGTCTGCTACCCAGACGCGATAACATTGCCCAAGTGAATAAGAACCAGAAGGTTTTGTGTA
The DNA here is from genome assembly GCA_035582835.1 of Phoebastria nigripes. Taxonomy (NCBI): domain Eukaryota; kingdom Metazoa; phylum Chordata; class Aves; order Procellariiformes; family Diomedeidae; genus Phoebastria; species Phoebastria nigripes. The sequence continues at coordinate 2,000,704 of JAYKAV010003032.1, forward strand.
AGCAAGAGAGAAACTGTCTGAAGTCTATCAGTGTAATATTTTAAATTCCAAACTTTTCTTCATTTAGCTTTTCTGTCATGAACACGGCTTATAAAGTTCTCAGTCTTCAAATTATTTGTCTAGTAAGCTTCCATAAAAAAATGAGTGGGACAATGGAAACAGAAGTAATAATACAAGTATTTAAATGTTATGAGTACAAAAATATTTTTAATGAATAAATATGTATCTTTCTACTTGCTCTTCCCATATTTTTATATAGCATCCTGAAGAAATCTGCACAAACAGGATAGCAGGCAGAGGCTCAGCAGTTGGTTGTTTTGGTGGCTGTATCTGCTCTTCTTCACGCCAGCCATTTGATTTTCCTTCCACCTGCTTCAAAGAAATTATTGCCCTGGGATTTAGGATGTCTGGATTGATAGTCATTCTCTGCTGTGAAAAAGCATAATCGTTGTTAAATCATTTGATGCCTTCGCTACTTGGGGTCATGGGGGGCGCGTGTTCGCTGAAATAACTTCTAACTTCTGTGCTTGTACCACCATTAAAGGGTAGGAGGGGTTCAGGTACTACTATGGCTTTAAAGAGCAGTGGAAGATAGAGGTGCTTCAGAGGGATTAAAACAAATGCTCCCATCTCTGACTTTGTGCAAAATACTACAGTATTCTGGTTATGTTCCCAAAGGGTGCAATTTGCAATCGTGTTTTCACAAGGTTTTAGACCATTACGTTCATGGAGAGATGGGTTGTACTGGTTTTCATGTTTGCTTTTTATATTTCTTTTAAAGGAATAAATTCTTAAATAATAAATAAAAACAGAAAAGACAGCGAGAAGTGGTTTTTGTGGTGGGGGTTGGTTTTTTTTATGTTGTTGGGAAGCTGCATTTCTGAGACCCAAATGACTCTGAGCATTGGACTTTTGCCGTATATGGGCAGACAGATCTAATCATTAGTGAACGCCAGAAAGCAGGAGAGCCGGGGAGAGAGAGAGTCTGTGAGAGGGAGCTTAGTTTATTTCTGCGGTGTCACATCAATCTGCCCAGTTAAGTGATTGAAGGGGAGAAACGCAGGCTGCAAAAGAAACTGGGCCCTGATTTGTTCAGGGTCACCAGCAGTGGTTTGAAACCATCTTGTTTGCAGATACCTCTTTCATGTTATTAGGCTGTCAGTTGAGTGACTTTGTAAGATTTATGGCTCGAAGCTGGAGCGCGTGCGTGTGTGCGGCGATGGCTGTGATGGGCAGCGGGCGGGGGGGAACAGAGATGTTATTGAGAAGACAGTGATCCATGCCTGCCTTGATTGAGCTTTGCAGCCTTTTGTCTAGTCCTAGTTAACCTCCTTATGCATTTTTTTTCACATGCCACTTAAGTAGCTCAAGCAGAAGGTGAAGCAACAAGTGGTAAAAGGTTGCTYGTAACAACATAGAACCGCAATGGGCTTGGTGCAGACTTACTGACTGTGTAATGACGGAATAAAGCTGTTTATTGGGCAGGTCCCAGGTTTAACTTACTAACGTCTTTCAAATAGTTTTATTTACTGTAATGTTGTCAAAGCCGTTGGCTGAGTGTTCCCTTGTCACTGGTAACCTCATAGGGAAATGTTACCTTTGAAAGAGAATTTAGAGACAACACTGGCTTATACTGAGAGTGAAAATGTTTTTCTAAAAACAAAACAAACAAAACAAACCCAAAAAACAAATTTAAAAAAAAGGAGGGGGGGGTGACTTGATCAAAGCAACATATAATTTAAATTCATTTTGTCTGTGTGTTAAGTAGTAATAGGAGATTTTATTTTACATAAGTTTGAAACTTTTAAAATACTGGACTTTGAGAAACTTGAATTTTTTTTTTTTTGTTTTTTTAGAAGTAGCATTAGAATAATGCTTTCTGCTCTTCTGTTTATACAGTTCCTAGTTGTACTAAGATCAAGGTATGTATTATTTTAAAATATGAGTAAGAAAATTTTCATTGTCAGCTGTCACCAATTTCACAGTTTCAACTGTGGTGGTTTAAAGTCAACAAAATAGAGTCCAACAGTATAGGAGTTGGAGAACCTTTTTGAAACAAATTGTCACAGGGTTCTGCCATTTGAGGTTTATAACAGAAAGAATTTATTTGTAATTAGTTATCCACAGGTTAAAGGAGTAAATAGAAATTGCTGTTCTGTTGTCATTCACTTAAAAAGCAAGCTATATTACCGATCTGGCATAATTTGTATGTTGGCTTTCTGTTTTCAGCCTAGTCAAGTTAATTAACTTAGAAAAATAGACTCAGTCATAAATGCTTTGTAAGGATCTGCCAATGCCTTTGGTATCATGGTAGATTTCATGTACTTGACCATGAAATGCGAGTGCTGCTTCATGAAGGTGTCCTACCACACTGTTGTTTGCTAATTGATATAGTTGTGTGAAAGCTTACAGTAGTTCTGCAGACTTGAAAAGGGAGCTAATATTTGTCTATGAGATTGTTTCTTCCCTCCCAAGTTTGAAAATGAGCCCCTTAGTGGCGCAGCCTTCCTAGGCACTTGTTCCCATGTTGAAATGTCCAGTAGGAAGGATTGCAGCATGAGTCTTGCAGGGAAAAGAGTATGGCTGTCTGCTTTCCCCCCTTCATATAACAGTAAGAATTGCTTACTGCATCACTTCTACAGCCTTTCAAAATTTTTAATTATATAGTGTACAATTTTCAGTTTATATTTTAAAATTTCTCAGAAATTAAGTTCTGGGTTTTTTTTAAAAACCCTAAAATCCTGACCTAGTTCCTTTTTTTTTTTATTAAGTCACCAAGAAAACACCTGGTTCTTTTCATCTGTGATAACTGTGCACATTTTGACCCTATAGTAATCTGATACATTTTAGTATAAATGGGATCTTGGTTGTACAGACACAAAGATGCCATTCTTTCTCTATTTATGGAAAGACATTGATGAGAATCTGAGGTTATTAAGCTGAACAAAATACTGCTTTCAGTAGAAAATTCTATAACAAAGTCCTGCCGTAATCCCTGGAAAAAAGTTGATACTATCTTTAAGTCACAGAACTGGGTCTTGGCAGACCGTCACCTTGCCCCGTGCCTGGCATGGCCACAGCCATGCTGTGTGACCTTGCGCCAGACCCATGCTCCCATCTGCTCTCTGTGCTCCTGCTGCAAAATGCATGATGYGTTGGTTGGAAAATGCCTGAGATCCTTGAATGGAAAACAATCTGTAGTATAACTGCACTATGAATTACACCRCAAAGTTAGTAGATAATTTGATTGATAGAATATCTGGCAAATAAAAACTCAGATTTTCCTCTCCCCTCCCCACTCCCTTCACTTTTGGTCAAAAGGTAGATGAGATTTTGGGGATTTTGACAAAAATGTTAACATTTATCATGAAGAGAATTTCATTAAATCCTGAATTCTACCAAAAAGATTACTTCAGCTACTTTTAAAAGAATGAAGTCATTCTGATCAACTGTAGTTAAACACAATTTTGGGAATTATAAAGGAGGAGCTTAAGAGCCATTGCCTGGGCACCCAGGGATGGTGTCAGGAATGCCAAACCTCAGCCAGAGTCAAGACTTGCAAGGAGCATCAAGGGCTGCAAGGGCAGCCTGGTGGGCACCGAACTGGGCACGAGCCAGCAGTGCCCTCGCAGCAGAGACAGCCAGCGGCCTCCTGGGCAATATCAACAGGGACACAGGCAGTAGCTTGCAGGAAGCAAGGGATCATCCCCTCTACTCAGCACTTGTTAGATCATACCCAGAATGGCACATCCAATTTTGGCCCCCCAGTACAAAAAAGTCATTGACAAACAGGCATGAGTTCAGCGGAGGGCCACGATGGTGCTTGGGTGCTGGAGCACCTGCCCTGTGCGGAGAGGCTGAGGGAGCTGGGCTGGTTCAGCCTGGAGAGGAGATGGCTTCAGGGGTCCTAACAGCAGCCTGCCTGGTCCTGTGGGGAGGGGATTGAGAAGACAGAGCCAGGGTCTTCAGGGTGGTGCGTGGCGGGAGGGAAAAAAGGCAATGGACGCAGATGGAAACCAGAGGGGTTCAAACTGGACACGAGGAAAAACATCTTCATACAGAACAGTCAGGCAGTGGGGCAGGTTGCCCAGAGAGGCTGTGCAGTCTCTATCCTTGGGGCTTTCAGGACCTCACAGGATAAAGCTCTGAGCAGCCTGGTCTGAGCTGACCCTGCTTTGTGCAGGAGGCTGGACTAAAGACCACCTGAGGTCCCTTCCAGCCCAAATTATTCAGGGAGGGATTCGGTGATCTCTTCAGAGGAATTGGTACAGATTTGTTATTCTGCATCTCACATCTGTAATTTTAAGAAATTCTTCAGAGAAACAAACAACTACATCAGTAAGTTGTGCTGACTAGCAAATATGATTCCTGGAATAAATACTATTCTGCCTGTTAAGAAATATTAAATGTAGAGTTTGGGAATATTCAGTATGTTTCTTAAACAGTGAAAACTATTTTAAAAGCAAAGTGTTTGGAAACGAGAAAAGGAACTGTATACCATGTGTGATTATTTTGGGCATTCTTGTTTTGCTTTTTCATTTGGTTCAGTCAACTCTTGAAAGCTGCCCTGTCTTCTTTAAATCCATGGTGGCAGCTACAGTATTGCTTCGTTCCTCATTTTAAATGCTTTCTGCCTCTACTTCTCAGTCGCTCACACTTAGGTGAAATTAAGAAATCTAACTGTTGGGTATTACCTTTTAGACCTGCTGAAATAGCTCTTCCTGCTTGCATCCTTATGGTCTCATTAAGACGATGCTCACAGCATGCCTGACTCTAGTGAATATTTGCAGACCTCATTTGCCTACATTAGAGACAAAAAGCTTTAAAAAAATCCTTCTTGAGCAATAAACAGTTGAGTTTGTCAGTATCCGTGATCACAGAGCTGGTGTCTCCCAAGGCAAGGGCTGAATGCTGTCCTTGTAGTTGAGTAACTGTTGAAATGCTTCATCCAAGCCCTTACTGCTGCTGTGATAATACACTTGGTCCATGGCTTTGAGTAGTGGTTTTAATGTGTGAGGGCTGCTAAAATCAGTGAGGAGTGAAGCTATGTGCCACTGTTATAGCAAGCCCTGTACATCAAGGACTTATGTAGGCAATATTATCATTCCCATTCCTACTTTTTCATACCAATTACAGAGTTTGGGAATTTTTTAGTTATTGTTTTATTTTAATGAGTTCCATTTTGTTGAGTCGAGTTATGGCAGCTCATCATAAAGCAAGATCTAAGGTCTTTGGAGCAAAACCCAGATTCCAACAAGTGAGAGTCATCTTTGTGGTTTACCTTTACAATTGTGACTCAACTGTTTTGTTTTCTGTGTGCTCAGACTTTCAGGCTGAGACTTCGGTTCTCTGGGGATTTAAAAAATCTTTGACCTATTCTGTAAGATTGAGGTCATGCTTTAATGACAGCCAAAACTTCCATTATCTCTCCACTTCATTTATGCATTGTGTTGTGCTTCAGCTCTTCACCTGCCCACCACAGGTGGCTCATGTCATTGTTGACTTGATAACGATATATAATGGATATATTTTTTTTTAAAGCATGTTAGAATCACTTTGCAATGAAAGATGTCATATAAATCTGAAGGAATACTGGTGTTACATTTTTATTCAACAAAATGGAACTAGCATTAATTGCAAAAGTATTAATCACAGGTGATGTAACTGTCATGTTAATGAGAAGTGTTTGAAGATTACTGAGCTCTACTATAAATAGATAGTAATCTCATGGATTTCCAACCCTTATTTACTCTATTTAAATCTCATGGTCCTGAAGAACTGGGCCAGAAAACTTAAGATAGGAGTTTTTCCCTTGGAGCAATTGAATTTTCCTGACAAAAAAGTTTTKAGAGAACTCTCTCAGTTTACATATGTATACCATGAAAATAACCTTTTTCATTATATTTGAATCATTTTGCTACTCTTGTTACTCTTGTGAATATAGAAATGAGAAGCCATTAAAAAATGGCAGTCTTTGTTAGAGGGATAGTTTTCTTGTTGAAATGTCAAAATGGAATAATCAAATTTATAAGGAAAATTTGGATTAGCTTTTTTGATGGAATCACTAATGGAAGTAAAGAAAAGGAAGGTAGAAAGGATTTTCTTCATCTAAAGATGGGTAAAGTGCCTCTTTGTCTGATTTTTTTTTTCCTTTCCTTTAGCTGTTCATATTATAAAGCTCTGAATGGTAAGAATCAAAATAATTTATAAATTTGTGCAAAACTGTTTCTTCTCTACCTCAGTTTTGTTGGGTTTTTTCTTTTGAAAAGTTCATCCCAGACATCGTGGAGAGGAGGGCTACAGAAAAATAATTTGTTTGTCTGTGTTCAATTTTGGAAAGTTCTTGTTTCTTTGGATAATTGTCATCCTTACCTTTTGAAGCAGTAACCTGAAATGTAATAGTTTTGGGTCTTTGAATGGATATGTGGCTTCTATGTCAGGAATGTTCCTTCTTCTGTTCCTATGAGCATATAATTAATTTTTAACCTATATTTAATCAGCCTATAAAAATCAATTTGCAAATGTTCATTAGAGTTTTCCAGATTTTTGCAGATCAACTTCCAGTCCATCCACTCTTACAAAGCTTTCTCAAGCCTTGCACAGGGCACAGCAGTGATATTTTTATCTCATCAGTCACCCAGGGCAATAGGTCATAAGCCATTTCACTCTTAGTTTGAGTACGTAACCAAACCTCAGACATGTCGTTCCCAGGTGGTAGTAGTTAAAAATACTCAAATTGTTTACAGTTTCCACTTGTTCCTGGACTAGATATGCACCGTCCATACAGTATGAAATGCAGTTGCATAGAGAACAGTATTTCCTAGTTTTTGAGAGGTTGACTTTGCAATTCTCATCGTTAACTCTTCTGTTGCTGTCTTCAGTTTTAGCCTTTAGTTTTTATGTGCAACAGATGTCACTGAAGCAATTCTCTGCAGCCATCCAATCACTTTTGTTTATTTCCTTTAGCTGGGAAAGATACTGAAGATAACTGGATGGTGATGCGCTTCTCCTGAGTTGTCCTTTTAGTAGATATTGGACTATTACATGGCCTGTGTAACAAACCTCTTCCACTTTTGATCAGGGTGCCTCGTTTAGAGAACGCTGGGGTCTGGCACTGCCTGGCTCATGAGAGGACCAAATGAGAGAGCACTGGTCAAGATTTTTGTGTTTTCTTGTTGCTTGAATTACCAGTAATGCCATAAGCATTGGCACCATTCAGATTAGGATGGGAGCAATGCATGTTTATGCTACACACAGGTATTGCAAAAGAAATCAGAGAAAGTTTTACCTAGAACGTCCCCCTACCAGTGTGTGGGGGCATTTCCCAAACCATTGACTTATGATAGAAGAGCTGTTATTAGATGCATTGTTCCTGAAGACATCAGTGAGCATTGCAAAACAGAGTTTTTCTCTGTCTGTAGCAGGGCTAACCAATCTCTAGTCTGTGGGACACACGCAGCCTGCCAGGACGATTCATCTGACCCGTGGTCCTCTTTGTCATGTACGCTGAGCCCGTTTCAGGGGTGGGCTGCAGGCTGGATGACTTATTGCGGTGGTGGTAGGTGTCATGCAGAAGAGATGGCCCCACTACCTTTATTAGAAAAGGCTCAGTTGCTTACACAGCTGCAAGATTGGACTGAGCTGTTTTAGAAGATAGAGTTTTGGGCAGAAGATTTCCTAGCTGGCATTGTCACAAGAGTCCCTCTTTGTGTGTGATCTCCTGTCTCCCATCAGCTGATTTTTTTTTAAGATTTTTTTTATATGAACTGAGGCATTTAACCAAAGAGAGTGCTTCATCTTAGGTTTCCTGTTTCTAGTCCATGATCACGAATTTGAATAATACTTCTGGAATTTGCTGTGTACACCTACTGAAAATTCCAATTCATCTCTTCCTCACCTTCATTTCAGCTAGCTATTAGCAAGTTATGAAAGACTGCTTGCATACTCCCTAACAATTTTCACTTCCACTTTATTGTGTGTATCAGTGCAGGTATGATCACTGAAGTGTCCATATCTACTACAGTTTAAGGTTAAAGTTTAGAGCTGGTCACAATTTTTTTTTCATCTAAAAAACTTATTTTCCACTGGAATTTTTCTAATGAAACCATACGTTTTTGTTGGAATATGTCAAGTTCAATGAAACTTTTGTGGAGAAAGGTTTCTTATCTCCAGGTTCTATTTTCTCATCAAAACCAGATGAGAAAATCTGTAAGTTATTCTAATCAGAATAACTTATAGATAGGAGAACTCACTTGTGACTTTCCTGATCTGGCTAAATTCTTACCCTACCTGATTCAAACTTCAGACTTGCTTCTCAGTTTCCTTCTTAACAGATGAAAGCCTTTACCTCTCCCTTGTTTGGCTGTCTGGCTGTAACAGGAGGGACCAAGAGACCCAGCGCGTGCTCCCAGTAGCCTGTTGGGAAGCATGCTTATATAGCATGTGGGAGACTGTGGTAAAGACCTTCATTTGAATCCATTATGGTAGGAATTTGAAGCTTGTGTCCTATGTTCAAAGTGAATGCTCTAACCACTGGTGTCAGTGCAGTTAATTTATCTGTTTGCTCAGGTATGTCATACTTTTGATGGTGCTGGCATTGTCCCATTTTGGAACTTGAAAATAGTTTGAAATTGCACAGTTTTTCTCAAGAATGGGAAAACTATTCCCTGCTCAGCTAAATTTGAAAATTTTGAGAAAAATCGTGTGCCGGTCTCTTATGTACTGTAATAATACATGGACCTACTAAACAAGAGAAATGAGTTTTTTCATTTGTTGCCAGCATAAACAGGTGTTTTGTCCATGGAGGATTGTGATAAGAGAGCTGGCTGCTATAAAGCTTTCAGGTTTTGCTATTTTATGTGTAATCAGTAGTGGTCTTGTCTTTTCTCTTAGGATTTTTGGTAACAGTAGTAGTGGGCAAGTCATCTAAAGGTCTCCAGTTGTGTCCCAAGAGCTGAGAGTTCAGAAATGTTGTAAATTTTAAAGTATTTCTTTTGGATGTGATGTTAGTGTTTTTATAATAATATCAAGCCTTTATATATGGCACCTTTCATTCTATAGCACCCCAAAGCACTGTATAGAATTATTAGAGAGAAAAAAGCCTCCCTCCTCGTCCCTTCCTGCACAGCCTACACACCCACCAAAAAAGGGGGGGAGGRTGGACCCCAGACCTATGGGTAGTGATTGTTTCCTTCAGTGAATTTATTCTGTTTGCTTCAATTCCCCTCACTGCCTGGAAGTGAGCAAGGATGAGGAAGAAGGGCTCAGAAAGTCCCATGAAGGAAGCAGAATTAATGTAGTGAACTCCCATGTGCTCTCAAGTTTCCAGACACCTTCCTATCCTGTTTGCATAAAGCTTTGTGGATTTGCAGGGACCATGAAGGGAAAAGCCAGGAACACTTACTCCAGCAAATATTCTTCTCAAAACCGTCCATATATCTAAACAGGATTTCATGCTTGTAAAAAGCAGAATTATCTCCTATGATGTTTAAGGGCTTTCAGAAAAGGAAGCATGTTAGAAGGGGGGGGGGGGGGGAAGCTTTGGTGAGCTGCCAATTTTTAGGCACAGACTCCTAAAGAAAGATTTCTGATATATAAACTGCATGGCCAACACATGGATGAAAAGCAAGCAACAGTAAATTAGTTTGAAGGGCTGGGATGGTCTACAGGTTTATGTCAGCCCATTTTGAACAGGGTGTTTGGTGTACAGCACCAGTATAAGGCATGTAGCATATGAGTAAATAATCAGATGGTCTAACCTTTATGAGAAATAGAAGTAAAAATATGCCAAGTAAATCACTCAATGTTGGAGCTATTAGGAACTGTGCAAAGAACCCAGAACAATTCAATTAAGTATGGAATATTTCTGTGATCTCTTTAAGTGGCAGGAGACCAATCTGATTCACATTTCGTGCAACTGTAGAATTACAGAATAATTTAGGTTGGAAGAGACCTCTGGAGATAGTCTCRTCTAACCTCCTACAGCAGGTTGTTCAGGGCTGTGTCCAGTTGGGTTTTGAATGTTTGCAAGGGTGGAGACTCCACAACCTCTCTGGTCAGATGCTGGTATAGGTGACCATCCTCCTGGTAAAAAAATCTTTTTCTTATACCTGACTGGCATTTCCATTGCCTCCTGTCCTATTGCTGTGTGGCTCTGAGAAAACTCTGGCTTTGCCTTCTCTCTTCCCTCACACTGGGGTAGTTCTAAGCAGCGACTCTGCCTCTGGGCTTCCCTTTGCTTTCTCTTCTTAATACTGAACAGACCCCATTCCCTGAGTCTCTCCTCGCATGCTGTGTGCTCCAGTGCCCAACCATCTTGGCAGCCCTTCACTGGACTCGCTCCAGTGTATCAATGTTTTGTGCTGGGAAGCCTGAAGCTAGACATGGTGCTCCAAGTGGGGGTCACACAAGTGCCTGCTGGTGACACTCCTGTTTGCACAGCCCAGGAGGCTGTTGGCTGGCCTTGCTGCCAGGGCCGTGCTGACTCATGCTCAGCTTGCCACCTCTTCCAGTTGCCCTGACCCTTCAGAGATGATACAGCAGGACCTTGCTCTAATATCTGCCAGCTCCCTCAGATGGAGCTTGTCTGGTCCTACTGTAYGTGTCCCATTGGCTTAAGTGATCCCGAACTTGACTTTCGTCTGCTGTGGGCACTGCTTTACACTCACAGACTGCAAGTAGGCTTGGAGACCTGGGAGGTCTGAGGGCAAACCTTACCAGTGAAAATGAGGCAAAAAGTGGAGACTGAGTACCTCAGTCTTTTCCATGTCCTGTGTCACTAGCTCCTCTACCCCTCTGAGCAGTGGGACCATACTTTCCTTACCCTTCCTTTTGCTGCTAGGGTACTTACAGAAGCTCTTACTGCCTTTCACATCCTTTGCTAGTTCCACCTCCAGCTGAACTCTTACACTTTTAACTCCCTCCCTGTGTGCTCAGGCAATGTCTCTATTTGTTCTGGATATCTTGTACCTTCTGCCTCCTTTTTGTGTTTGAGCTAGCTGAGGAGTTCTCTGTTCACCCATGCTGGCCTTCTGCCACCCTTGCTTGACCTTCTGCACATAGGAATAGACTATTTGTGTTTTGAGGAGGTTGTGGTCTGGAAATCAAGTAGCTCTTCTTGAGCCCCTTTGCCTTCCAGGGCAGTCTTCCTGGGATCCTGACAAGCAGATCCCAGAACAAGCTGAAATCTGCTCTCCTGAGGTCCAGGGTAGTGGTTCTACTATGTCTTCTTCACTCCTCTCTGAAGCTTAAAATCCTGAATGTCACGGTCACTGTGGCCAAGGTTCCCCTTGATTTTCACATCCCCGACCATTTCTTGCTTATTCTTGAGTAACAGGCCCAGCAGAGCATCTTCCTTAGTTGGCTTGTCCATTTCTTAATTAGTTCTTTGGATGTTTTGCAGAAAGTTTCAAAATATGTCCCTAATGATATATACATTCCTGAGAGAATCAAGGACTTTAGTTCCATTTAAATGATTTAATATTTATATTGTGTTAGTTGTAAAGTGAATTAATACAATAATGCACAACCTCCATGCATGGCAGTGTTAGAATGACTTACAGATTGATTAAGTTTAGCAGAACAGTGTGAAAGGTTTTGGTTATTGGAATGGGATAGAGAGTTTTGCTTGTTTTGTTTTGTTTCATTTTTCTCTTGCAGGGGAAAAAAGTGACCTTGGTAGGCAGACCCTTTTTGTCTGTCTTTGATGAGTGTTCTCGCTTGAGTTTTCAGACCTCTCAGAAGTAAAATAATACCAAATATATATTATGTACACATAGGCGTAAATGCAAAAAGCATCCTTTGTCATGTGGGTATGTCACCTTGGTATCCTACAAAAGCTGATACACAATAGCCACAGGTTTAGACCCTCTACTAGTTAACTCTGCTATTGCAGATTATCTTCTCCAGAGCATAGCTGCTTTTCATGGAGTGTCTTTGATGCACTTGTGCTGTGTTGGTCAACCACCTTATCTGTATGGCGTGTGGGAGCCATAACATTATTGGATATGCCAAGGTTTTAGATCACTGCTATTGTACTAATGTTTACTTTGGTTTTTTCTGCATAATCTTTTTTTGCATTCACTGCCCACTGATCTGATAACACCTGTGTGCTAATAGAATTACAGAGTTAGCGATTAGCAAAGGTGTCTTTGTTTTACACCCTCTTCTCTCTTTATGCTTTATTAAAGAGGATTTTAGTACGGATGCTGTGACTTTTTTCCTCTGCTTCCTCCCACGCCATAACAGAATTCCAGCCTGTGAAGTCTTGCTTTGTTATTACATGAATATGGACAAGGGCATGGCTCCTCTAGACATTCAATGAAAAAATAAACATGTAAGGAATCATCTTTCTCCCAGAGTTTTAGCTCAGAGTACGCACTTTCAAGGAGACTAACTCAGGCTGTGCAAATATTTAAAGGTTCTAAATTCAGGTATAGTTCAAGGAAGCAATCAAGATTTTTATCCAGCTCCTTAGAGTTTGAAGTATGCTGACAGAAATCTTATGCCAACATTTTCTGTCACAGGAAATTTCTTGTTCCAGTTTCTGGAAACTGAGACCGAAAAATCCTGTAACAAAACATTTCAGGATTTAAAAACTAATACTGACTGTAAAAAGTTATTAATTTATTTTGCTAATCTAAACCAATTAATGCATCTTCACTGTCAGTGTTCCTGAGCAAAAGTAGTATTTTAACTCAGTCCTTATGCAGCCGAAATTTCAAATTACACTAGGAACTTTTACTTGTTTCTAGCTTGGTGTGCAAAGCTCATTCTAGTTATGCATTTCTAGTGATTTTGTCCCGGTATGCTAATGAGGGGTTAAACTAGCAGCGAATTTTCCATCATCTGGCCATCCCTGTTGTTAAAGGGATGTAAACTGTATTGTGAAGTAAACCCATCTACAATTGGCACGCGGCAAGAGAACAACACTGCTCATACGACAGAGTGTTGGTATACCACAACATTTGAACAGGAACTCAGAAGAAATAGTAAAGTTTTAGATATTTTAACATTTTGACCTTTTTCAGAAAATGAACATATTCTCCAAAGCACAGAATATGTTGAATCAGCAGCAGGCGATGTGAAACCAGATTGTGATGTAATCTTCAAGAAAACCATATTTGTAATAAGGTTAATTAAATTTGCTGCAAGCTTGTGACAAGCATGCTGTAAGTTTGCCAGTAAATCTGGTCTTGCTTTATCAAACTGAAGGGCAAGAATTAAAAAAAAAAAAAAAA
>JAYKAV010003032.1:2013953-2140532 GCA_035582835.1 Phoebastria nigripes
AAAAAAAAAAACCAGGGACAGAAAAAGGGGGGAAAAAAAGAAAAAGCTTCCCTCCTCCAGAACAAGTAGTGTGTTGCCAGAGGACATGCAGACTGGCAACAATAACTAATACGTTATGAGAGGTTGAACAAGTTTAAATGGGATTTGTCTCTGAACTGAAAGGCATATTGTAAGAAATTTCTTTGTCTCCTTGTGATGCTGTTAAATTGAAAGCGCGATGGGAGGCTTCGGTAGAGGCAACAAAGGTTGAAATGATAGCCTGCTGTTTGCAGCAAGCATCGTGGTTACACTGATGGTCCAGACATCTGGTAACAACAGCCACTCCTTGTCAGGTTTTGCCCCACACTGGGCGCCTGAGCACTTTGCACTGTTTAACTCATCAGACTCTTCTAGCTCAGTATGCTCTGCATCAAGAATGTTTATGTAATAAAACAGAGCTAATTAAACATTTCAAAGGGAAACATTATTTTAACTCTAATTAGATATGATTACGGTTTCCTTATGCCTACACTGGATCGGTACTGGAGCTCTCGTTTCACCTCCTTACCGAATTCTGCAGCACTGTTGTTTCAAAATAATTTTTGCATCTCCTTAAATAGGCTTTGTATTCCCCTTGCCTGGAAACAAACTCAAAATCTTTGATCCAAGATCCATGTATTTAAAGTAACAGCATATGACCCTGAGACACATGGGGTAAGTTGATACCCCAGGCAGTCAGGGAAATAGGAAAAGCCCCTTCGCTTGAAACGTTTAAGGGTATTCCAGACAACCACGAATGCTGGCAGGTGGGTACAAGCGATGTATGCAACGTCTACTTTCCAGCTATTTGTGCTGTAATTCAAACTTTTCATAATTATTAAATCTAGCATGAGTGGAGACAGTCAGGTACCACAGAGCTGTTATCGCATGCACAGATGGACGTAGGTTCTGTGACCTTCCTGGAAGTCCATTGTTAAACAAGGCACTTGTCACAGGCAAATATAAAGCATATCCTTCTGTATGTATTTAATCTAGAAAGATAGCATCTGACAAAGCTTTGGAGACACATCATGTCAGGATACTAAACATCCAAAATGCTGAGAAACAAATACATAGGGAAATCAAAAAGAACAGGCTAATGGCAGTAATAATCAGTGAATATTTTGTCAGTTAAGCAAATGCTGTATAACTTGTTTAGTGTTTTCTAGCTTTTATGACAGAGCCAGTCTGCAGATCATATGGGAGAAGCAGACTGAATATAAGAACCCATCCTTTCTTTGTCGTCCCTCAATCCAAGTTTTTATGGGGAGTTTCTTCAGCTAAAGGACTTTCAAATGCAAGTTTACTTCAGCTTTTCACTTGGTTTTCACCCCTACCCAAGAATTTTTTAAACTCTAGCTTGGGTTTCAAAAAGAAAAAAAAAAAGGAGGGGGGGGGAGGCAAAAAAAAAAAAAAGGCAGGCTTTCATTCAAACTGGTTCTCTGCAGTCCTAATTAAAATAGACTTCAATGAGAAGTTTTTCTTTTCCTCTTCCAACTGAAGCTTAAGGGCATAGTTCTAGCTGGAGAGTATATTGTGTTCATTTTACTGTTTGAGTGGTTTGGTAGAGAAGCTGTCTTTCAAACACAGAGCAACTACTACGATGCCTCAGGACTCAGCTGTCACATCAAGGCTGTTTTCCACATATATGTATTATATAATGTGCATATATCATTACCGTCAGGTAGCTGAAGTTTGTACATCTTATATGGAAACAACTTTTTCTCACCTTTAAGAAGTTCTCTCTAACAGTGGGATTAGAGGTAAACGTATCATATATTTTAAAGGGAATAATGACATGGGTTGTCCCTTTAAAAAGAAGAGAACGATGCAAATCGAAAGACATATGTATAAATCTTTCTCTACCTAAATTGAGCTGCAGTACTGGTGCGGTATTCTTTCCTTTGTGCTAGGAAAACTGAAGGGGGGAATTATTTCCTTTAAATGTTACAGTCAACTTAAGTGACTGCAAGAGTTAGTAGACTGAGAGCAGCACTGGAAAAAGAAACCTCCCATTTAGCCACAGAGGAAATCTTCCATTTAGCCGTTTAATTAAATAGGAAATGGCAGTGCATAGCCCAGTCATTGTCTCAGCCCTCGTGGAGAGGATCAGAAGAAGGTCAGGAGCTTGTTCATTTTCCATGCCCACGGCCTCTGTCCTGAGACCACCAGCAAGGATGGCCAATTAATACCAAGTGCTTCAGGGGGTTTTGGGTTGTGAGGTGGGTTTTTTTTGTCCACTTGGATCTAGACTGAGGTTGCAAATTCATTTCAGAGGAGCTGTTACACAGTCAGTGAGAAGGATTTCAATCACTGCATCTCTGAGTAAGAATGAGATTAGTCAATGAAAAGTGAAAAATCGGTGTCTCGTTTTTGTGGGTTTTTTTTGTAACTAGCACTGCCACATCGTCAAAAGTCACTTTCTTGAAATCTTCTGCAAAGTTTTGGTTTCGGAATTCAGTCTCCTGCCCAATGCACTGAAAATACAGACAATGTCAAAATGCAGCACAGAAAACCCCCAAATTTTCTCAGCTTCAAAGAGCTATTTTTAAACTTTATTGGCACACTCATTTTCTGAATCACTTCTACCTCTAAGGAGTCTGTACGAAGCTATCACTGCTTGCTGGTGAACTTTTTAAACCTTACCAAAACAGCATTACTGCTGCTGGGCTCTCCTTTGCTTTATCCCATTATCTCCGATTATTGAAGACTTGGTGCAGTGAAATTCTGGCAAATTTGAGCACTGGGAGCATCCGCAAGCCAGGCAGCACACAGTCATTGATTGCGTGAGCATCACCTGTAGCAGTCTGCTTGAGATAATATTTATGGTGATATCTCCTGAAAATTAGACTGACAACCCCAATTTGTGTTGCATGCTGTAAATCACTCAGCAGATTTCGAAACGCAGTATTTTTTTTGCTTACAGTTGACCTCAGCTGGATTCACTCTCTCTGAGAACTGAAAGTCTGAGTGATATTACTGAAGAAGGATGCCTGCGTTTTGCTGGCTGCTGGCCTCTTCTTGCCCGATCCAGGCGCGAGTGCTGGTGCTCGCGTTGCCTCCCCGCTGCGGCCGTGGCAGCCAGGTCTGATGCTGCGATTCAGGGCTGGCTTGTCCCCCAGTGAGTCGCACAGACCTGAATGCTCTGGGCTGGAGGTCTGGAAAGCAGTGAAGTATCGGGCAGATAATTGAGAATTTAGGAACCTGTCCAACTCCCACAACAGCCACTGAGAGTCTTCTGTTGACTTCAGYGGGAGATGGGTTTTCAGTGCTGTTTTCAAAATGTTGTATGATTTCAGTCGGTAAGTGCTTGGCTATCTGTGGCTGTATGTTTTGCTGTGTGTAAGGATCTGGGTACTACTTAYCTCATAAACTTATTTTGAACAAATACGTGATTGTAGAGATAATACTGACTTCTGTATGTATTGTCTATCCTGGTAGGAAAGAAAATATCATGAAGACTTGTAATACACACAGGTTTTTTGAGGAGCTGGATTACCTTCCACCCTGCAATGTGATTCATTGGCRGTGTGTGGCTGTGCACATATACGTACTGTACACACGCACACACTGCATACATATATTCCCAGTTTCGGTAGTGGTGAGCAGAGGTTTGGAGATAACTGGGATTTTTTTTAAAAAGTAATTAAGGTTTCAAAGAACCATCTCACTGTACGTGTAAGGAAGGCAGAGACAGTGTGTGGTAGCTTAATCTGAGCAGAGCATAAGGTTAGCTGTTATCTTTCATTGCCCATATTTAAAAACTAGTTCCAGGAGCCCATCTTTACAGCTAACCTTTATATTACATTTAAATTCCCTGTTGGGAAACTCAACTTCACTTATGAATGTATCTAAATGATAAATCATTAGAAATATAAGAAGGAGGGAGCATTGGGGAGATACCCTGCTCGCCTGCGCCTGTGTAACTCAAAGGCAGAAGGAGCAAGTACGTAGGTCATTTTTGTACGGGTCCAGCCTGCAGTGAGGTCCGGGCTCAATTGGTGGGGTCACTTTGGGATTGTCTTGGTGAGATGAAAGGAGATGGTGAGCCATGGCTTGCTTCTTCACCTCTCCTCAGGGCATCCCGAAGGGTGTGGGACCGACTGCCATCCACCCTACCCGTGTGTTTTATTTCAGCATCCACTGGCATCAGCTGAAAGCGGTTTGTGGCCGTGCGGCTCGGTGCTGGGGAGCAGCATGGCCGTGCCTGGGCCCTTTGCAGCCCCCCACGGCAGGGTCCAGAGTGCTGTGCCGCTGGCCAGTGGGAGGTGGGGGAGAGGACACCAGCACGAGTCTTCCTCCTGTCTGTGCACTCACAGAATGGAAATGCAGCCTGACAAGTCTGAAGCCATATATAGAAAGAGATAGATAAACTCTGTTAACCACAGAAGCAGGTTTAAAATACATTAAAATATTTTATCCCATTATTTGTTTTGACCAATTGACCACAATATTAAAAATTCAATCATGGAGCAGCTGACAAGTGCAGTTGCCTAATTTTATTTAAGGGTTCTTCCCCCCCCCCCTTCCATTTTTCCATCCTGTTAACGCTGCTGCCTGTGCCCAGACAGTAATGGGCTTCTTGTATGCCCACGACTGTTATGATCATGTAAATTTATTGGTGCTTAGAAGAAGCGAGCTATTAAAACATTACAACAACCATTACAGCCAGGCTCGTGTTGGCTTTCGCTCCCAATGAACATATGCTTCCGAGTGAATGCCTAAACTCTTATTTATGGATTTAATTTAATATGCGGAAAGAATTCAAAATTAAATTTTGTGTCTGCCTCCAGAGAGTGTCAGTGTATAATAACATGGTAATTTTTACACATCTTTATGAGAAATGGGAAAATTAATTCTTTCTGACAAGTTGTAATTATTCGACTTGGAACAGTTGCAGCTGAGCAGTTTGCATGCCTGTTGTCTGTTGTTGCACAGTGTAAGGGGAAAACGCGGGGATGGAGATATATTATGTGTCTGAGAGTTTCTAATAGCTTCTGACATTTTAGCCCCTGCATATTATCAGGGTGCTCCTTAAAGGAGTGGGGAGTGTAATCTGCTGCCTAGCCAGGGACACACATGCAGCAATGGACCCAGTGTCAGGAGATGGGGTAGGAATTATTTCGGTCTGTCTGAGGCTGAGGAAGGGGCTCTCTCCATTACTTTGCAAATGGTTAAAGCTGAAAGTGAGGTAACATTCTTCGTACTCTTTGGCCTCACATTTTTTTCCCCTTTAATGAAGATGCAGGTGGAGGAAAAGTGTTTATTTTAGCTGCACACAAGCAGAGCTATCCTGTTTAAGTGTGTCCTCTTTCTCACCAAAATAAATGACAGTTGAAGGCACTTAGCACCTCTCAACCTCTAGGGACTGACTCCCCAAAAAGTTAGTAGTCTTTTACAGTGAGAATGTTTAAAAATAAAACACACCTCTTGTTGAAATGTGAGCTTTCATGACAGCTATTTTCATGAGGGTAACTTTGTTCTTAGCTAACTTAACTTCTGTTTCAGTATTTCTGCTGAAAGGTAGGACATGTTCATCAAGCACAAGCCTGAAGCATCACTGGATGTATTAGATAAAAAGGAAATTTATTCAAGTGAATGAAGTGTGTATTCATGGCTTTGAAGGCAAACCTGGCAGTAGTGGGTGCTGCATTTTTTTGTCCTCCTGGTATGGTCCCTTTGGGATAAACACATACTAAATGCAATGCTTAGAAAACATTTTATCAGGCACACATTAAAGGAAATAGAAGCACCACAAATAAAACACCACTGTGCTTATTTTTATTCCCAGTGATTTATCATAGTTGCGCTAGCTAGAAGGGTGCTAATGGTTTAGAAGGTGCTACTCTTTCCTGAAAGACACTGAAGAGGTTTTGTTGATGCGGGTACTTGGCATATGAAGATACCACAGTTTAGAAGCATTTATTTCTCCAAAATATAGCATGCTAGCTCTGATTTATGTCCTTGTTGCAATCTGGGTTATTGCAGAAGCTAGGTAAGTAGTGCAAAAGCCTGTGAGTTCATGACTGCTTGGTTTTTGTAGGCATTTACCTTGAACCAAAGAATAACTCAACTTCTAAGGTCTTAGGAGTCCCCTTGTGTCTAGTGGACACCTTGGCCTGGTAAGACACCAGCAGCTCTGTGGGAGGATGCTAACCACCACTGCAGCACAGTGGAGCTTAGCTGGGACCTGGAAACTGCTGGGGGAGGGTGGAAAATGCTGCTGGTTTCATCCCAGCAAACGTCTTTAGGGAGTCTGGAGCTTTGGGGTGTCGTATGGATGAGTSGGTCCAGGGAGTTCTTGTACAAGGTAATATGCTTGTAAGAGGGACCAGTGTAAATCAAATTTCATTGGGAGCGATTCATGCCCAGAGATCCAAACTCTTGGGATATCACTTATTTCATTTAGACCTGCATCAACAACCTTAAAGTTAGGGATGGTAGTGAAGCAAATGCTTCCCAGCTGGCGCAGCAAGAGCACAGGGTGCTTCCCTAGGAAGCCGCTCCGCTCCCTGCCAGCCTCACCCGTGAGCCTGGGAGAACAGCTTCGGCAGCATGCCCCAGCCTCACCTGCCCTGGACTCATGGTGCCTTTCTTCCAAACTCAACAGTGTGAACCTCTACTCTGAGATGGTTGTCGGGAATCCCTGTTAATCAATGGGGAGAACAGGCAGTTTGCAAGTTCATCTAGTCAACGTTAGATGCTAAAACAGGCCAGGTGAATTGTACCCGAAATTGCTTATTTCTCTACCTTTTAACTCCCCGGGGAGTTATAGAAATGTAGAAGTCAGATGGATCCTGTCTTGAGGGACTAGAGAGAACAGAAAAAGTTGAATCTTCCCTGTGAAGATGTGCCCTCTCTTTTTTTTTTTTTTTTTTCTTTTTTTCAAACCAGTGAAGGTTTTATTTTCAGTTGCAGCAAGTCAAACATTACATGAAGAGAGAGTCTCTTTCGCCAGCATAATAAATAATCTCCAAAAAATCTAACTTGTTATGAGAATTACTCCTTGGCAAGAACACATGCAACTCTTGGGGTATGCCTTCAGGTCTTCATTTTTCTTTCCTTCCAGGAAAGGCTGCAGTTTATTCCTGCTCTGGAGAAACCTCTCCTAACTGCTGTCATCTGGCATGCTGAGCCCTTTTATTCACTCTTTGCTGCTTTTAAGGAAACGCTGCTCAGACTTCTTTCTTCCTGAGAACGTGGTGTTCTCGTGCTGTACTGAGCCGCTGCGTTCAGGAAGACAAGAGTACCAAGAGATCGTCAGTTTTCTTCCAGTTCATTTTGAACCACAACAGGAGACAAATTTAATGGTAAGGCGAAGTCTGGGCTTACTTAGCAAGACTTAAGAGCAGTCTTGTAATTACAAATTGGAAACAGAAAATCATAAAAAAAAAAAGGGGGGGGGGGGGCAAATAAATGTTGCAATTCTATCTTAACAGCTGGATATATTTATATATTGGCTAGGTAGAATATATACAGCATACATATGCATTAATTTCGGTAGCTAGTTGACTTTTTACCTAACCTAGAATCACCTAGAGAGGTCCCAAGTTGGTGAGAACTTGAGTCTCAGTAATATCCTGTGACCTGTGAGTGTTTCCTTCAGTTTTCACTGCACTCATCTTTTATTTTCTCCTTCCCCTCTTACTCCTCTTTGGAATTAAATGTTGGGCTACCACTGTGGGGCTTGTGTTGTTTAACAATCCTAAGTATTTAACAATGACTTCCCCTGGTTCACATGAACTAGCCAAGGATATCTGCAAGCTATGCGATTGCAAAAACACTTTGACCACGTTTAGCTTGGAGCTGACCAACTGCTTTCCACCTGCTCTTACCTATTCCCCTTATACGTCTATAAATGCATTCATGTTAAGGATGTACATAACAAAACACCCTGGCGACCAGATTTTACGGTTTTTATCAATGAGATGAAATGGCTGGTTAGTGAACCCTCTAGCCGGTCATGTCTGAAAATAGGTGTGCAGTCACACCTCACTGCTGTTTCTAGTAGTCTTTCCACATTTTTGCTGTGAATGAGGGGGCTGGGGTCGAGGTCTGTGAATTCCCTTTGGCTGATGATTGTGCTGGCTGTGCTGCCCAAGGTGCCTAAGGAGGATGGTTGGGCCGTGCCCTTGTTTGCTGGGAGGCGTTGGGAGCCCAGGGAGTGTTTGCAGTGCTGTCCTGTTGACTAGCATGCATAGGTGATGCTAGTCATGCCCTAGGCATGGTGGAGTGGGAATGAGTTTTGGGAAGAATTGGTGAAAGAGGGGTCTGTCTCATGGGCATCCAATTCAGGAGGATACACTTTGTACTGGTTTTGGTCTTGCAGGGCACGTGAGTTATATCTAGAAGTATATGGAGAAATCTACCTCAGAGCATTATGATTTTTGTCAAATGGCTTCACCTAATAAAAACTTGGTCAGCTTGGATTTCATCTTATTACCACTACTCTCATGTCCTTAATTTTATTTATTTATTTGTTTATTTAATTCCCAACTATCACTAAGCCCATTTTGAAATGTATTTTCATGCATGTTGCCCAATACACCCATTTTCTACTTACAAAAAAGAAAAAACTGTTTTGTGTTGTTTCTTAAGGAAAAGAGGGGAGAAGAGAGGGATTATTTTTCTCTTATTCCCATAGTTTCCCAAACTGTCGGCCACACAGGGTGTTTGTGCTGTTCCTGATATTAACGTGGTGCTGTTTGGTGCGTTACATCCAGAGAGTTTGCAAACGTTATTTGTTGTCCTATCCAGAACCGTATCTCACAAGTGCAAGTTTTGCAAAATGGTCCTGGTTGCAGCATTTCTTTTTTTAATTTGTTTAAATGATTTGGGGAACAGACGGTGGTTTAGGACGAGATGTGGGGTCTTCATAACTTTCCATAGTTCATGAAACATAGAAATTGCTATTTAAACATAAGTGAGCTTTTATCTGTAATAATGCCTCCCTTCTGTGGGGCATTTTCCAYAAACCCAGTTTTTCTGCACCACTTCTCTCTTTTACAGATGGCAAAATGAGACTCAGAGTTAATTACTCCAGGACTCACAGAAAGATAGCAGCAGATTAAGGAATAAATCAAGTTTCTTAAATTGCAGTCCAGTGTTTGAAAATAACAGCATCTTTCTTTACTGTGCTAGATCAAGCTTAGTGATGAGTGAATGAAATAATCACCAATACAATAAAGGGATCTCGTTCAAATATACGTTCAGAAATTGGGATTTTTTTTTTTTTTTTTTTGGAAGTTGCCAGACTTATCTGAGATTCTTACATCACCACACGTGTGCTTGTGCTCTTCTGGAGTGATCCCCTTCAGAGACTTTCCTGTACTAACGACATCAATAAAATATTATTCGTATTGTAAGATTTGGTCGTCTTCTGGTGGTTTTGCTGACTGAGCAGCAAATTTGCTGAAGAAGTTGGGTAGACGGCTGATCATTGCTACTGATCGTTCTGCGGCTTATGGATGCTAAATTAATCTCTCTATTGGTTTTCCTTCTGTAAATCAGAAATAACACCTACTTCTTTGGTGTGCGAGGTTTAATGAGTTGTATTGTGTTTGATGAAGTAAAGCACTGTAAAAGTTTTATCACGGTGCATCTGCTTCCAGTTTCAGCACGATTTGGGCATGCTACAGAGGAGCTTCACTGTGCGATAGCAGTTACAGGAAGGGATCAAGAAACTTCTGAGCACGCTGCTAATATTCGGTCCTGGTTTGGAACAGCAAATCAGTGTATCCTCATCTATTTATACAGGGGACCAAGTGAAATCCTGGCTCCTTCCTGGTCTGAAGCTCGTAACTTGACCCAAATTTTTATCCAGTCAAAAACCTTGAAATTTGGGCCCACTTAGGATTTTGGTGCTCCATTCTGCCCTGCTCTTCCTTGCTGATAAGGTAGCATTTCCACCAGCCTCCCAGTGCTGCCCCGATCGTGTTTCCCTTCTCCATCTTTTTTGGTTCTGCATATCAGAACGTGATTAAAATCATTATATCCCTATCTATATCTTGCTGTCTGTTTTCCTTTTAATTAGGTTGTAAAACAATTAGTTACCACCATGCCTCTCTCTTCCCCCTCTCCATCTCTTTTTTTTGCGACTCCCCCAGTACGCCCAGAGCTGTTTGTTCTCCCCAGGCGGGGAGGAGGGGGCCCTACCATCTTGCTTTATTTACAGCAGGGTGAAGGTCAGATATAAACAGTTTTTGTTCTTGTGCTGTTGCTTTCTTTTGTGACCTATCCTGCATTGTTTGGCTTTTTTCCTCCCCTGTGCTTTGAAGTGCCGCACACCAGGTGTTCCTGTTCTGAATTACACATGAAAGGACCACATCCCTGGACTAATTAACTAGTAAACTGCACCCGCCTCCCCTGGGTTTAATTGATGCTGCTCTTAAAAGGGGAAGCCAGTTTCTTATTCCTCCTGATTTCACACCGTAGTCATCTCCTCTTTATCTCCCTAAATATGGAAGATACTCTTGAATTTCTCACTCCCGGGCCACGTGGTGCTTAATATGTCTTCTCATTTCACAATTAATAAAACAATTATCTGGTACGAAATTTTTGAAAGAAATCCTCCACGTTTTTTTTTTTTTTTTTTCTTGGATCCTTATTTCTTTGTGCCTGACGGTTGCAGCCTCTCTGGGGAGCACAACGTGCAGAACCGCACCACTTCCCGAGAGCTGGAAGATCCAGTATCTTGCGGCTAATTATTTTACTTTATTGTCTTGACCCAACAAAAGCATTGGTGTATACCGATATCTTCCATGGCTCACGGTTTCTTTCCTGGGGCAACATTTCTTGCAGTGTAATGAGCAGGAGCTTTTGTGATTTCTTTGTTAGGCCCAGTGGTAGCACACCGATACGCATCTAGCTTGTCTCTGTGGCGGGGTGGACCTTGATGGCAGAAGACTGCACGAAGCGATCAAAACCAGTTCAAAATCAACAAGCCTAAATCAAATACAGCTCATTTCTGTGGGCCCTCCAAAACTGCTCGGTGCAGATTTATCTTAAGTTGATAAAGACCCGTCTTTGGCTGAACCAGGGCAGAGCACCGGGGGAAACGGAGAAGGTTGTCATGTGGCGGTCACTGTGCTGTTTATCTGAATTGGTGTGTGTGTGTACATATATATATAAATAAAAAAAATACTTCCTGTGCTCCAGCTGTGTCCTGCACCAGCTAAAGGACATTTTGGGYTGGGGCACAGCTGGTGGCCCCTTGTGCGTTCAGCGGGTGCTCCTTGTGCACCCAGACCTCTGGCCAACTTCCCCGTGCTGGGCAGATGTGCAGCGGGAGCTGTGGTGGTCTCCGTGGGCAGCAGCCCAGCCAGTAACTCAGCACCTCGCAAATGATACGCCGTATTGCAGAGCTGTGCAAAACCAAGCGTTGTATTCGGGCTCGAGGACCTTGCGTGCTGTTGGGGCTGTGTCGGTGCTGGGGTGCGGGGAGGTCCCAGCCTGGTGGTGATGGCAGACAAAGTTGCGGCAGGCGGAGAACCACCGCACACAAACATTTGTATAATGGTTTATTAATTTTAGACTTTTTTGCCCTCAAATGCACTGCTTGTGTCTTGCTGGTGCTTTGACATTTTGAGGTGTTAGGAGAAGATTTCATTCCCTGATTTTCTTTACCCCAAATAGGTAGTTTCTTCAATGGGTACTAGTTTAGGTTTATGGTCAGGTTATGCTTGTTTGTCTGTCTTGCATACTTATTCATTCACCATGAGCATCCTGTATCCTCTTTTAATTGAAGTTCCTTGTGAAGTCTTTCCACTGACTTCAGTGGGAGCCAGTCCCTATTCATTTGATTTGAGTTGTTTTCAACTTGAAATGGAATGTCAAACTTAACAGTCTTATGAAATAGAGGGGAAGGATTCAGGATATTACCAGAAAGTGAGTGGGATGCAGCAGCATTTTTACTTAAAAGACACTTTCCTCTCTGGGTAGATGCCACAGGGTAGGTCTTAGTGTATCACATACCAGTCTCTTCCTTGGATAACCTGGCAGAGGCAAAACTGAAATACTTTGCTGGATTGTGAGCATTTGGTTTCAGAGGTGGGACCTGAATATTAGGCAGATGCGTATTTTCTTCAAGGCAAAAGATATTCCTTGAAGACAACCTCTAGTGTGTAATAGCTTAGGGTCAGATTCAGGGTGGCCAAGAGAAATGGGAGCTTTGCTGTTAATGCCATGGAGTTTTGGATTAGGGATTTGGTTGTGTTGATGTACAATGCAGAAAGGAGAACATGCTGCTTTCCTCTGAAATTATGGCTGTTCAGCGCTGATGTGAATTAGGGCTGCAGTGGGGCTGCCATCATTTTTTGTTGCTGAAGATCCAGCAAAACACAATCTCTAGTCCTGCTTCCCCACTCCTCCTCCCCACGATGCTGAAGCTCCCTACTGTTGAAAAAAAAAAAAWTTTTTTTTCTGGCTCTTGCCAGCAAAATCATCACTGTTCTCCCCGAGGAGGGTAAATTTTGCACTTTTGTAGGGTGCAAAGTGACTTTTGTGGATCATGACATTTTATGGARCATGATGGGACCTTAGGCTTTGGAGTAAGCCAGCTGACACTGGAGAACAGACCTCAGTGCAATTAGTTGTAAAGTGACTGAAGCTTATATGTCAAAGACAGACTGAACTTTAATTAACATGCAACTTAAGACAGACATTTTTATACTCTGAAGCAGCTATTTTAAAACAAACAAAAAAAAAAAGCAATGAACTCACTGAATTTTAGCAGAAGGTAAAGGTAGAACTTTGGCCTTTATAAGCTTCATAGCTCTACTGAAATCCGTGCCGTGTTATCTTGATTTAAATAGCTTAAAATCTGGAGCCTCTTTTGCATTCTATTTGATTGTTTAGATTTAGTATTTCCTGAATTCTTAAATTTATTTTAATCAATTTTTGCTAACATTTGCAATAAATTCCTTTTTAGAGAAATTTTGCTTTAAAAATACCTTCAACCTGGTTTTGCTTATTTCCTATCTTATTTTCTAGCAAGGATGTTTTCAGCTTAGGGCAGATACAAATGAAAACCCGAAAAAAGACATTTTATTGCCAAAAAGCACTGGTATAATTCAAAAGCACCTCTTGCTAAATCATTTGTGAGTGTCTCATCAAAAGCATAGGATATGGTTTTGTTAGCGCAGATCAGGTCTTTGAGAATGGTTGTCATGCACTTTCTTAATCTTAGTCATTTTAACCCTTTTACAATTCTTTCTACCTTTCCCTCCAAGCTCTGATGTTCTGTAATTTTTTGCTGCCTTCCCCTTCAAAGGCAAGTTTGCCAGTGTTTTTGTGATTAACTTTTATATGTCTGAGTTTTTTTCAAAACACTATCAGGTTATAACATACTGTTTAAAAGCCCATACTCATCTTTTTTTATTAATCCTACCCTTCTTTATCAAAACTGAAAGTCTTGTCATATCCTGTTTACAGTTCAGCTTTTGTTTTATTTCATCCTTCAGAAAAAGGAAAAAGATACTGGGGCAGAATCTGAAATTTAAGAGAAAATTTGCAGTGGCCCTTGTTGTTCTTGCAATCTGGCAACTAGCTGGGTTACCCCACTTCATTTCAAAGAAATAGCAGTCATGGCTAAGTTATGATTCTAACTGTTTCACATTTCCTTATCTCTCAATTATAGTATCTAGCGATATGACATGATGGCATTAAAAACTTAAAGGAAAAGGATATATGGATTTTTTTGTTGTTGTTTAAAGAAGATGTTGGCAATGTTTCTGCTCATAAAACATGTATAACACTTTATTTTAAAAACTTCCCTTGTTCCATAGGTTTAGATGTTTGGCTTAAAAATGTTTGGTATTACCATTTTTACGATGGTTGCAGTACAGGAAAATGCTAGTATAACTTAATGTGTAGAAAAGCAAGGCATAGTTACTGTTGTGCTGCTAGATTTAAATAAGTAAGAGTTAATATTTTATATATAATTGTATTTTGGCACTTTACTCTTTCCAGCTGGCCCTTCTCCCTGAATGTGTCCTACCTCCTTCTCATCTTTGCTCTCTCCCAGCACCCACCCTCCGAATCTCCGGGCAGTGGGATATCATGAGGAGAATGCACTGAGCTTTCACTTGCACTTGAATGAAAGAACTGATTTGTTAATTTGATCTCTTTTTAAAAATAAGACCTAATTTAAGTATTATCTTAATCAGCAATAAAATACATTCTTTCAATTACTTGTTTCTCTGACTTATTAAGAGAACTCTAAATAGTTTCAGCGAGTATTGTTGTAATTGTTTCCTCCTTTGATTTTCATTTCCTTAGTTGTCATCATCTCCTGGCAGCAGCAGCAGCTGTAAAGCAGATCTTTCAACAGCCTTGTTAATTGTGTAGAAATTAATCTGATTTTAAAAACCTTATTGATATACGGATTCCTGTGCCTTAATGTGCATGTGCATATGCCTGCTCACCTCTTTTACCCAGTGTGTTCTTCTGCATCTCACGTCGACCTAATGCGCAGGTTGGGTCATTATCTCTGCTTGCCCACGAGGACTCACACATTCCTGTGGGGTGAGATTTCATTTCGGTGTTCTTATCAAGTGCATTGGATACCTCCATGGAAATACAGAAGCTTACGTGAAATACACTTACGGCTTTTATGCCGTAAGAAATGTTGTTTTTCAGCCAATCTATCTTCCTTTTATTTACATCCATTCTGTGTGTGCAAGGGGAGATAATGTAAGTTATACATGTACAACTTCATGAAAGTGTGTTGCTATTGTCTTGTCCAGTTACCTATTGCCATAAATCAGCAGACATACTTGGAAGGAGCTAGAAGCCCCACACCCACATCCCCTGAAATACTGACCAGCTAGTGGCCGAAGGATGTTACCAAAACAGACATGAGGTTTCATTCTTGAGAGGCTTCCAGATGAACTGAAAGTACGAAATGCCCAATATTCATGGAGTGCAAGCAGCTGTCTTTGTTTTCCTGAGAGGAAAGATAAGGGTCTTTTATGGAATAAAAAATTATAAAAATAAATTAACATATTAAGCAATCCTATGTAATAAGGAAAAAAAATGTTTTGATAGCTTTCCACAACTCCACAAAGAATACTGAAAAAAAAAGTTTTTCTGTAGTTTGTACTTACTGGTATATACCACTAAGCAAATGAGAAGGTTATTGTTAAATAACGTAAGTATTAATATAAGTTGTATACAATTGAACAGTAGATTCTCTTCGTGATCCTACTTGTGGTCATTACAGCTTTTGTGGTATTGGTTATTAATTTTAGCATTCTATCTTAATTTCCAGACTGTAATCTGTATACCTTAATTGTGCTGCCTACAATAAAAGGTTACCTCTTTCTTCCTGTGCTATATATCAGCGCTCTGGTAAAGAGCAGCATCCTCTCAGCATGTTGGTGAAAAGATAACTTATACATGATTATGTAAAATGCTGCAAAGCACTTTGCATTTCTTTAGGATAAGCAGTGACATAGAAGGATAACATTTTAGCATTTTAAAGATGGTAAAACAACAGGTTCTCTATGCCAATACAAGTGGCAGGGGCAGATGTAGTTTCTTCAGCTTTAGTGAGATTTGGGTCAAGTTCTTAAAGAAATTCAAATTGAAGCTGGCCTTTCTACACATGTATCTGTCCGTGAAATGAGCAGCAATTCTGTGTGTAGAGGAACTTCAGGTGTGGAGCCCCTGCACTCGCTGGCTGATGACTAGAGCTAGATTAGTGTTTTTATTCTTTAAAGCTGCTATTCAGTCAGTGTTAGCCCAATGGGAGATGAAGGCTAAGTGTTTTCTTTCCCTCGTGCTGTCACATAACCTCAGGAATCCGGGGAAGAAACTTCACATGTGCAGTTCAGGCTTTTGAATACCTAAAAATAAGTTGTAACAATGATTTTGTTTGTAGAGTTGCTCTTTATCTCATTGCTTGCAATGCCAAACAACAGCGTAAGAAAAAACTACAAAAAATGTAGTGCAAATGCTATTTGGGAGTCGTAAATAAACTCTCCATGAAAATCCCAGACTCAACTCCCAGCAGAATAGGCTTAGCCTTTCATTCCTATGAGACAGATAAATTGAGTATCGTGCAGCTTACAACTAGCATGTCTTCTGGATGAGAGTTATAAAATCAGGGTCCCATCTTTCATGCATTGACACCAGACTGCTTGATATTTTATTTTAACGATGATTTTTATTTGGGAGACATTTTAACAATGATGATTTTTATTTGGGAGATTAACAGTTCTTCTTCCTTACACTAGCTGAGAGTTTTATTTCAGTGGTTGTATATGTACTGTACATATTTGCAAAAGACTTTGCATTTGTTCAGATAAAAAGATACGCCATAATATTAAATTCTATATATAAAACCTGAGACCAATTGAAAATTCATTCCTATTGTGAAATGCAGTCTTTTGCCAGTGACTACTCATTTAAGCTCTGCACATCTAACTTGAACAGAAACAAAAATGGAGAACAACCCTGTGCTAAGGCATGTCTTCAGTCACTGTGCTGAAGTAGCATACATACTCGAGCAAACCTTGAATTCATTAGTTCAGCACTAGTAGCGGTATAGGTGTGGCAGCAGTCCGATGCGTACAGAGGCAACTTTCTCTTAGAAGTGATAAAGGAATAAAGGGCAATCCTGGAGTATTAAACTTGCAGCCATGGGTGAGACTACATATGTACGCGTGTATGCACATGCTGGCTTAAGGTTGCTTTCTAAGAGTAGATGACTTGGGCTGCAGGAATTTTTTCCATACAGTGTTTGGGGTTGATGTAAATGCTACAAGGCAGTCTTGCTGAGAAAGATAAGCCTCTTTTCTTCAGCTTCCAGGGACTTTGAATTCTGTCCTGTATGAACAGAAAATACTATTGGTCTTGCGTTTATGCAGCTGTAAGGTGACAGAAATGCGGAGATGTTCCAGGGTGTCACCTACATGTTGGTCATCACTCGTCAAGTGGGATTCATCTCTCATTGATCCAGCAACTTCTCTTTTAGGTGCTTGAGCTAAGCGAATCATTTAAACTTGTTTTATCATGAATATGTACAGATGCGTACGTGAACAGTTTTTCCTGCCTATCTTAAATGCCCATTTTCTTGGAGGCTCTCTCTCTCCATTCATTGAAGGGGTAATTGATTGAAACTAGGCACTAACTTTCAGATTGTCAGTTAGATAGAACCAGAAAAGTTCTTCAAATTCTTCATCTTGGGTCTTCGTATCTGCATTTATACTTCCTCGTAGCTGCCACTTACGTATTACATGGCAAAGAGTCTAAAACAGGTTTTAAATTTGTTTTGTTTTTCAGATAGAAAAATGTGTATTTTATTTTGGCCACTTTTTTATTAAACGTATCTCAAAACTGGAGTTGGATAACCACACACAGCAAGTCCATTCAGGCAACATCCCTGTGGAAAGACAAGGTGCTATTCTGAGACTAACCCCCACTCTGTAGGGCTTGGGAAAGAGTAGGAGTCAAAATCCTCTGATACTTTGAAGCTCCTTCAAGACATGAATAGTTTGAAACTCGTTTATAAGCCGGGTTTATCCACAACGGCCTATGTTAATACATTGCCTCTTCCTCGCAAATGCCTGCTTAGTGTCTCTGTGGAACACTTGAAAAATACAAAATATCTTTGAAGGGATCATGAGGGCTGCCAGATGATATCAGATGAGTCAGAGGTCTGTTACTTAAAAGGAATCCTGCAGGACTCTTGTTTCACTGGTTTCCATTCTCCTCTGGTCTCCACTGGAGACTAATGGACTAATTGGGCTAAAATATTACTCAAATGAAGCTGCTGCCCTTTCCTAAACTAAAAGGGGTTACTGAGCCACTGTTGTAATTTAGTTATTCAACACAGAAGAAATGAAGAATAAATTAGTTATAAATATGCGTGGGATGGCTTTTTAATATACAGTCTGCTCAGTGTTATTTTGCAGTAGGTGCTCTGTTGAAAACAGAGGAACTTTGTGAAATAGAGCTGGTGTGAAGTACTGAGCTGGGATCTGCATGACAAAACCTGTAGGCTTTTAAGCTTTTCCGACCAGTGCCAGTACCTTGCATACAGCATGCTTAACTTGTGCAAAAGACAGGAGTAATTTTCAGATTTGAATTTTATGTCTAGGTTTAGATTTTTGAGCACTCGGATTTGGTTTTGTCTGTATTGGGGAGGGTCTTGTCTATTTATCTAAGTGTGCGTGGGATGCACCAGATGAGACTATACAGAATGATCACATGAACACAAATCTGCTTATACTGCTGACAGAAAATACTCTGGATGTTGTCTGCCAGAACCCTTCTTCACTGGGAAAAGAAGGGTGAGGGTTGTGTCATGGGATCTGACTTAACTTCCAGTGTCAGTAAGAAAGGACAGAACAAATCAACAAAATGTGGAGTATCAAATTGCGAGGACCAGACAGTATTCATCCATGAGCTCTAAAGGAATTCAAATGGGAAATACAAACCGTAACAGACCATTTGGAAGAAACAACGGCGAAGAATAGGCTTAGTAAACACAAWGATAAATATGTTTTATTGCAGAAGAGTTAATGTGGCTTCTCTTAACAGATTACTGCAGCTCAGTAGAGGAGTCAAGGACAGATCCTAGTGTTATCTACTTTGATTTGAAAAGGTGTTCAACAGGACCCTTGCCAAAGGCTCCTGGAAAAACTTAGCTGTCATGAGATAAGGAGTAAGAGTCTCTATGGATAAATAATTGGCCAAAGGGTAGGAAACAAAGGGCAGGAATAAATAGACAGTTTTGACAGTGTAAGGAAGCCAGTGGTGTAGTCTCATAGGATGTCTGTGCTGCTAGGATATCTGTTGCTCAATATATTGTAAATGATCTGAGAAAGGAAAATGGAAAAAAAGGTTGCAGCTGCTAATAGGTTATTCAAGGAGTTGAAACCAAAAGAGATTGTAGAGAAGGATCTCACATTAGTGAGTGACTGGTTGGTAAAATTAACGGCAGGTAAAAATCCATGTGTATAAATTGTGAAGTAATGCATATGGGGGAAAAAAATAATTCTAATTTTGCGTACAAAGTGGTGAACTATAAACTAGCTTACCACTCAAGAGTGTCAGTACCAATGCTTAGTACCAATGAATAAAACAAGTAGTATGCTAAGAGTTATTAGGAAAGGAACAGAGAACAGTATTATGCCACTGTATTTATATTATTATTATTATGTCATTAGTGTTGTATCCATGGTTCAGCCACACATGGAAGACTGTGTTCCTTTCTGGTTGTTCTCTCTCCTCCCTCCATCTCCAAAGTAGAAAAGATGTAAAAAAGGATGGTAACTACAATCAACTGTACAAAGCGACTTCCACATGAGGAAGAGTAGATTGAGATCCTTAAGCCTGCAGGAGAGAAATGGTAGCAGTCTCTAAAATTGTGAGTGGCTCCAGAGAAAGTAAGTAGGAAATGCTTGTTCGCGCTTTCTTCTAGTACAGAACTAGGTGACAGCAAAAGGATCCAGCACATCATGGAGTCGGAACTGCTTTTACTTGCAACACGTAGTTAAACTGTTGATCTCGTTGCCGTGAGGTGTCATGGGTACCAAGCACTGGCATGGGTCAAAAAAGGGGTTAGACAAATTCATGGAAGAAAATCCATCAAGGACATCAACATAACCACCAGCAAGTTGCTGGAGGGTAGGAGAATATACTGAAGAAATGCTGCCCTGTGATGGCCCTATTTTTGTACTCTCCCCTACCATCTTCTTGTGGCACTGCGTAAGGCAGAAGACAGAGCTGAACTGAGCAGATCTATGGTCTGTTCTGGTACAGTYGTTCCTGTGTTATAATTTTATGTAAGGTGTCAGTGGTTTAGCGTTCACTTGTGTATTCAAAGTCTTTTTAATTTACCAGTTTGTAGACAGGAAAGTATTAATGATTTGCAGTTTGGGGGGCTTGACAGAAAAGGAACTGTAAAAACACAGGAATGTGTGAATAGGTATGAGACTTCATTGGTGTCCTCCTGATAACAGAGCTCTTTCACGATCATCCTGTAGTTGCCTACTCAGTCATTTCAAGCAGTATTTGTGGGGAGATCAAACTGCCGAAAGCCGTGGTATAAATTTTTGTTTTTTTCATCAACTTCACAGATCATACTGCCCCAGCAGCTGGATGGCCATAGGGGCAGGGGATTATGTTATAAAGAGGGTCAACCCTACTGATATATAATGCCAGAGCTACTGAGAGAGTCACTGGATTTCCATTTACAGTGCTCTAGATACTGTCTCAGTGGAAATACTAGACTCCTAGTCTTGCTGAAAACCGTGACCTTTTTCCAGTTGATGTCAGTGGAGCTAGATTCTCTCTTTTTTCTTTCTTTTAGTTTGAGTGTGATCTAATTTGTTCAAATAGAAGTTGTGTTTATGTTTTCCCTACACTTTCTCCTATTTCCATACTTAATGGCTGGGACTCTTGAAGCGTAAAAGTGATCTGTTTCAGCGGGACTGTGTATTTAACTCCATCGAGATTCTTTGCTAAGTCCTTACCAATGGATTACAATTATCAGATTGTTTAGCTTAGTGTTATTAATGTAGCTACATGTGCGTAGTCAGAAAAGTACAATAGTTTACAGCTAGCACAGCTCTTAAGATAAAAATAAATTTATCAGACTAAATTATGTTTCAGCTTTTGATGCACCTTTATTTGTTTGGAGGGTTAGATGTTTCAAATGTAGYGTGACACATGCAGACTAAAAGTTAAATGATTTATTTTGGTGGCTGGATGTGTTATAATAGCCATAGCTAAGAAATGTGAACTAATCAAGGATTAGATCCAAGAGATTGTTAGAGCACCAGAGATAAATGACCAGGAGATCTAAGAGAGATCTAAGCTGAGGGAGGCCAGGTACAAGTTTAAAATAGCTCATTAAAAACATCTATGTTAATAGGACATTTCATTGCCTAACTGAAAATGTCTCTTATATTTTACGTAGTCATTAACTCAATTGTTCATGATTCTGCTCCTGGTGCAATAGGGGCTTTTAACAGGTCCTTTTTTGAAGGGAATATCATTTGTGCTTTGTTCGCATAATAATATAGGATAATATACATCCCCGTAACCTTGTTAATATATTGTCATATTTAAAAGGCAAGACGTCGAAACTGTGTATGAAAACACAAGAATGGAAGAACCTTTGCTAGGTTGGCACACAGTGATTCTTATTTCCTATTCCTTGAGTCCCCAGACTCTAAATCGTGAGAGCTCCAGAGACTTTTGGATACATACATACAGTGTAGTTGATTCTGATACGGACAGGTCTCAAGCTGAGAGAAGAAATGATGTTCAGAAATAGTTCTCAAGGAATAAAATAGCTAGGCATTTTTAATTCTAAGGTAAAATATATGATGGGTTCTCAACGGCAGGACTGTATGTTAATTTACAAAATGTATTAGACATTTTTTACTCTAATTGCACTGATACATTATTTTGGTCTGGTATCATTTGTGTGTTGTTATTTTAGTACTGCAGTTTGAAGAAGATGCAAGCAATCACACAAATAATTACTGAAACTATTGAAAAAAAAGACCTACATCTCTGTGGACAAAACTCTTGTCAGTGCTGATAATGCAAGAAGTACTTCAAGAGGAAGTAGAAAATGCAGGGAGTGCAGCTGTCTGTAATTAATTGAAGGAATAATATAATAACTGTTATCAGAACAAACCAAACAATAGCTTTGGCAAATATTTTTGTAGCAACTTAAATCAGCAATGAAGACGATAAGCAACCGTTGCAGGGGCAGCATTAGTGTACTAATGATGATCAAAGGCAGCAATCGGCTGAGGGTGACTGGCACGCAACCACAGTGGAAACCTGCCGAAACCCCTCCTCGCTCTCGCCTCCCCTCATCCTCATCCTCCCCTCTCCTGACATGACGTTTCTGGTCTTTCATCCTGGGAAGGCTCCCCTCGCCGTCAGCCAGCCAAAGCGATGCAGGGTACGTAACGCGCGCCCAAACAGATGCGTTCAACACTTTGTGCCGGCTGAGAAGTCCTCCCGGGTCTCGGAGCAGCTGCCGAGGGGCTTCGCGCGCCCTTTGGTGGACCCATACCTGCTCTGCTCTTGGCTGATCCTGCTCCACAGCGAGCGGGATCAGCCAGTTCCAGCTGCGTGGCATTTAAATGTTACCATAGTGACGAGTAGTGGACACTGCCACCTTTCTCTTTTTAATTAAAGAACAGATGCAGGGAAAGCTGATCTCTGGGTGACCCTCTTTAAGCTGACATCAACACGCTAATTGTTTTCAATTCTTTTCTTCCCTCAGCAGTCGCAGCTCTGTCCTTCGTTCCTATCAAGGTCTTGCCGCCGGTTAGGTTAAAGAAGCAGTAACTCTTTTCAGAGGCTCCCTTTGGGGACTCTTTCAAGCAGTGACTGCTTCAGAGCGACTAAACTCTCTCCTCTCCATTAGCGAGGCGGGTACAGAGGAACGAATGCTCCTGCCTGTGATGGGAAACTTCTGACTTTCCTGCGCTAAAAACAATCCTAGCAACAGCGCTAAGTGGGGATTTGCTCGGGGTATCCAGAAAAGTGTATGATTACGAAATGTAGGCATGCATCCTTCCAACCTCCCCTCGCCTTGCACCGTTTCAGTACAGCACAATCATTGCTAAACAAACAAGGCAGTTGTGGCCGGGATGAATTTGACTCAGGAAGAAGTCTCCTGCCTTTTAATCCCACTTCAGCCCTCGACTTGCAAAGCAGCTTCAGCTTTTTGCCTTTATTTCCTCTTTTATAAAATAGCAGTAGAATTGCTGTTCACCTGTTGTCGAAAATAATTGTGCTTTGTCCAGGTGTTTTAATGCATGAAGTATTTTATAAAGAAGAACTGCTGCTGGAGCAGTCAGTCTTCATCAGCAATTGCTGTATGCTGATGTCGGAGATTGTTACGGCTTTTCTTTGGGGATTGAAATTGCACATGGTATTCATGTTAATGATAGGCAAAAAATACATTATTTAATGGCTTCTGCTGTATTATCTGCCCTTTTTGTTTAGCTTCAGGCTAGAGTCAATAGGCAATTTAGCTCAAGAAGAACAGTTACCAAACATGGAGGTGTAAGTAAAACTAAAATAGTCTCAGATATCAAATTCAGACTTGCAGAAAGCGCTTGCATCACGTAAGTTAGCTGGAGATTGCCACTGGATGTCCTCATTGCTGAAGTGTAGAGTTCGGCTCCAAGATCCTAAAGATCATCAGTGACAAGAACCCTTGAAATGCAGGAGGCTATTCAAACTGTTTATACAGGGAGATGGAAGGGCTGATACTCTTTGTTGTTGTTGTCCCCTTTATCTCTGGGCTTGCCTGAGTTGGAGCAAGATCTCATTTCATGATAACCTTACACGGCAGGAGGGAATTTTTACATATGAAATACATCGTTCTAACACATTCACAACACTCAAAAAAATAATTATTTTAACTGTAGAGCCAAGCTATCTGATGAAGCAAGATTTACATTTGGGGTCATGAATTGCTTTGTATATAGTGCACATGGCTTTTTTCCTTAGCATTTTGTCTATTGAAATGTAAAACAGAAACACAGAATTTGTCAGTTGGTCTGTGAAGTTCAGATCACTTTGTCCGTCATGTAAGTACTCTTTCTCTGGCAGTTCTTGGTGTTTGTTGTCTAAGAGGAAGACAAAACCATCTAAAATACTGCTAAATATTTTGTTGTTCCTGGAAGGAAAGACAGAAATTTTCTTTCTGCTATCGTCAACCTCAACTGAGAATGGAGGTTGAAGAATAAAAGACCGACTTGACCCTATTATAATCCACCTAGCCACTGTTCTGTTACCTACAAACAGATGCAGTCCTTTTTAAAATACACCAGCAGTGTGGCCTCAATAAGTGTTTAAAACAAATACTTCTCTACACACAAATCTCCTTCATATGAAATAGGCAGAAATTACATAGCAGTGTTGAGCTGCGCAGTACAAGCCCTAGTGAGCTTCCCTGGAGTTTGCTGAGTTTTAGGACGTAGGACTGTATTTTGCTGCATCGTGAGGATAAAGTGAAGGTGTGAAGCTCATATCTGAATGTCAACTTCCCACAAGTAATCTTTTAATGCTTTATGCTCCCACTTTAATTTGTAGGCATTTGAATTTTCTGTATCAAGTCAGGGAAAACTGACAGGCGCAGCCAAAAATGCATGTTGGCCTTCTATTCAAGTGAGACAGTGTGGGGTTTCCTTTCCCAGCAGAATTTGGAGTCTCATTTATTTGACTGTGGCTGAAAAATGGCAGACTATTCATTTAAACCAAAACGCTAATAATAATACTGATGCAGAAAGACCTTTAATAATTTTAAACAATGGTGATTTGTGACTTCATTTATGCCAAGAACATGACCACGGAGAGGTGTTGTGTGCTGTAATAAAGTGCAGAACATAAGACCCAGCTTAAACTGGGATTAAATGCTTGGTAGGTCAGTACGTTCTGTCTTAATTTGAGCTCATCCACAGTAAGCCTTTTTTGCAGGATATGTAGCTGAAAGGGCAAGGCTTCTCACGTCTCTTCTAGGGGGAGCATCTGCATGCTTCTGAGGTTTTACTGGAAGTTATTTGGTGCTAGATGTTTGCTCCGTTATGACAGTGATTTTAACAATATTTTGGAATGAAAATAATTTGAGCAGTTAGTAATTGGACCACCCGTTTCCTCAACATTAGGAGGCCAATTTCCCTTTGAGAATTGTCAACTGCAAAGCCACAATGCTTGAAAATTTATCCTAAGTTACATATTCGGTTGTATTTATTTCCTTTGCCTCCAAATACTGGTTTGATATTTCCTTTGTTGTTGACAAGTTGTTGACAACATGCCAAGGAAATAGGGCCGCAGCTTATACAAGGGCCCCAGGTTTTCTTACATTTTCTTTAAGGTCATTCCTGTTAAGCATCTGATTTTTATCACGTGCAAAGGTCCTGAAGTCAGATTCTTTAATRTAATACGCTCCCATATTCAAAGACCACAAAGAATCTGTTTGGCACCTTAGCAATGATGCAAGGGGTCTTGCTGGCAGATTTCAGAAGGTTGTTTGCACTTTGTAGTTAATATAGATGTGAATGTGTATTTAAGCAGAAAGTTCTTGTGAACATAATGCACGTTTTAAACGCTTGAAATTGAATTTAGTTTTGTATCTTTATATCTTGTCCTATATAATATAAATTTCTAATGAAAGCATATAGAGCTAAAACTATGTCCAGTTTTTGTCATGCACTGAGCATCGGGTCTGTAATCAGCTCCTGCCTCATGCTCAGCCACAGCTGCAGTTCTGTTTTGAGATGATTTGCCATGTATCTGTACGGCCA
The DNA here is from genome assembly GCA_035582835.1 of Phoebastria nigripes. NCBI lineage: Eukaryota > Metazoa > Chordata > Aves > Procellariiformes > Diomedeidae > Phoebastria > Phoebastria nigripes. The sequence continues at coordinate 2,039,261 of JAYKAV010003032.1, forward strand.
GCAGACCATACAGGGTCAACAGACCAGCTGCATCCAGTGTTTTGACTCCTGGATCCCATGGTCCTGCCCCATCTTACCAGCAACGTAGCCAGCTTTGTTTCCCGGCTCACCTTCAACGCACATGATGCACGTCTACTGTGGTACCCTGATGCTCTAGAGGCCCTCCACGTTGTGTGCGGGGGCTCGTTCAGAGGGAGGAAGGAAACTAGGGAGATGTGCTTTTGCTTTTCACAACTGAGGATTTTTTTTAAATTGCTGGACAAGTGGGTCCTCAAATCCATATACAGCTGTTCAAATTGGTGCTCTGACTTCCTGGGAARTTGTTGGACACTTTGGAGTCTTGAGAATTACGTTGGAGCGTGGGACTGGGAACTGAACTTCACATCATGCCTTTGAAAATACTGCACCTACGTGTAGTTGGTCCARCTCACTTCTGTGGTCTAAAAGGGAGTCCACAAAGCGGAGCAGGAAGAACATACTCTCCTTGTCTATCATAAAGTGTTATCCTGTTCCTTGTCATTATGGAAGCAGTACTAGACAGATCCTCTGCCAAAAATAGGATAGGTTGGCATGACGGAAGGACACTGTTCAGAATGACTGCTGGAGATTGTCTCCGTAAGGTTGATTTGCTGTGGGATGTATAGAGGGATTTACTGTCATCCATAGATATTGGAAACAGGAATCCCAGTTAGGAAGCAGGCATTACACAACTATGTGGTGAAAAGACAGAAACTCATAAAGCTGCAAGGGTCCTTTTGTAAAATGCGTGTGAGTAGCCAAGTGGGACAATAGTAACACTGCTAATTCATTTAATTAATATGTAATTTACTTGAAGTAGTGTTCATTCTAGTCTGTTTTTCTTCAGAAAGATGTTTTCTGCTGTGGTGAAGCTGTGATTCATTTCCATTTCACTACTTTCATTTTCATGGTCTCTTTGTTAATTGTCAAGGCCTGTTTGATGATTACAGTGGCTAGTAAATGTATTGCTAAATTATGGTCATAAACAACAATGGAAAAAAAGACCCATTCATTTAGATTTTTTTTTTTTTTTTTTTTTTGTCCCAAGCAAAAGACTGTGTTCTGGACTCTAGCAAAAACAAACTGTGTAGTATTTCTCCTGTCCTGTTCACTTTGCAGCTTCTTTGTTGTTTTTGCTTTCATATGCTTTTCTATGGGGTTACGTATATTTGCTGTATGACAACCTGGAATGTACAATATGAAGTAGAGCAGGAGTTTGAATACATTGAAACTCTGAGGATGCAAGGGGAGTACAGGTATCTTGGTGCCCTTTAGAGGGAACTGCAAATCCCTAAAGCATCCCGTCACTCCTGGTGCGTGCTCCTCAGAAGGTCCCTCTGAGGAGGGTTTCCAGCTAGGCTTGAAAGCCGCTAGCTAGCAAATTATATAATTTTGAACCTATGTCTGCTCTGCTGCAGAAAGGAAGTATGTCAGTTGCTGGGCCAAAAGTTAGGGCACAAAAATTTGGGGGAAAGGTAAGCACCGACCTTGTTGGGCTTGTGCTCTGTGTGTATGTGTGTGGTTGTATTAAAGTTAAACTGTGCAGAAGGAAATACAGCTTGAGACTTTTGCCAAGTTGGTGTCAAACTAGGCATTACCACAGGCACTTCAGTAAAAACTCTCCACAGAGGGATGATATTTGTATGCAAGCCTTTAAATTTTTTTCCTTGGTTTTGCTTTTGATGTTTTGCTCCTGCTCAACAACAGCAAGTATGAAAATAACTCCCTTCAGTCTGGCTCTAATTTCAGTCCTCCTCCTTTTTCTGCAGAATTGTGGCATGTTGAGCTTAAAACCGTCTTCACTTCAGAATATATGAAAACTTTTTGCCCAGCCAAAGATGAAAGATTATTTTTGGCACACAGTCAAAACATGGCTTGATCCTGTCTAACCCATGAGACTAGTTTGATCAGTTTAACTGTTACATAGGTAGCTTTCCCAATGCCATAGCTTTTCTTCTTATAGATAGAATCTGAACTGGTTTCAGTGTAATGGAATATTTATTTTGTCTGTTTTAGAAATGTTGTAGTTGGAGAATATATGTCTTTGTAGCAGGGCTTATATCATTTATTCTTTAAAGCAGCACAGTATTGGATAAATTTTAGATGTTACAGTTAAGGAGTTGGGTTTGTAAATGAAATCTTTTGTGCCTTCTATTAAATGCAGTTCTGATTGACTCAACCAAAGTGATTAGTGCCCAACCTGTGTTATCCAGACGTTTGTCAGATATTTTATTTCATTTCATTTCATAGATCTTGAACTACCAAGGCAACCTTGTCATTGCAATTTTCACACCCTTTCTTTTTCTTTGTTCTATATGTCAGTGAAATCTTATCTCTGCAGTCTTCTGTCATAGGTTAATAGTCTGGAACAAACTTCATTTAAGAATCTTACACAGGAAAAATGGGGAGAGATTATAGAGAAGAAAGTTGGTGGCCACAACCACCAATAGATAGATAGTATCTCACAGACTCTGATAGTTTTGAAATACCAACCAAAAGTGTGGGAGAAGCAGAGAAGAGCTGACCTCAAAAGATTGACTCACTCTGTTCAGGTGCCTGGCTGAACCCCTGGGACCTCCTTTCATGACACAAAGTTCAAGTTTTGTATGGGCAAAACTGGAAGTTGTTCAGATCTTGCGTGGCTTTGCTTTTAAGGATGGGACAAAACCGCAAAGGTCAGGCCTGGATTTATATACTGAACAGTGTTTTTGTTATTATACATATAAATCTACAGAAGTATGCGTAGGCTCCTGGAAAATCTGTGAGATAAAGTTTTCTTATTTCACAGTCTTACAAAAAGACCGGCACTTGTTTTTCTTCAATACATCCTTCATTGACAGGTCCAGGTACCTCTTTTAAACAAGGAACTGTCTTGTTTACATGTTCCTCGATTTCCCCCATTTCCAACTGCAGTTTCTGTTTAAAGTGGCTCAGAACAGCTTTTTAAAAGCGAAGCATTATTTTTGCACAGAGAAGTAAACTGCAAGCAGACAAAAATGTTAAAATAAAAAGGGAAGGTCTGGGATAAACCCTGGTCAACCTAGAATCCCTGCTTTTTGCCTGAGAGAAGCAGAGAGCCCAAGTAGCTTTTTTTCTCTGTCCCGTTCCAATATCTGCTCGACTGCCCTCTCTGTTAAGGCTGTGAACTTTTACTATCCCCTTTGATCCTGTGTTCAGTCCTGGAAAGAATAAACTCTGCCAGCCTAGATTCAGCCAGTGAGGAGGCGTTCTCCAATTAATAACTTTTCTACTGTTTCCTCCAGGACATCATTATTGTTTCTAACGAATAGTCTTTACTCTTGCTTTGTTTCCTGTTTGTCTCCCTGTCTGTTCCATTTGGTTTAATTGTTTGCAGTTAGCCAGCATAATAATAATGACACTGTGATCTACAGCAAGTCCATAAAATGCAACATGAATTTTTTCCTTTTTCATAAGATGCGTCGCAGACCACAGACTCAAAACTCTTGGAGTCCCTGGAGACCTTCATTCAGATCCTGGTAGAAGAACCTTACGTTTTTCCTGCTCTAAAAAAAATTCAACACAAGTTGCTATACAGAGCCTCTCAGCCGCTCACACGGGTGGATGTTTACAGATACAATTTGATAAGGAAGTCAGTAGTGTTATGCTGGTGACAGTATTAGCTTCCTGAAATAAGGGCCAACATTTCCCAATGTGAGGGAAGAACTCGGGAAGCTCTGGCAGATACGAAGCCCAGATTTTTGAGCCAACCTTCACCTGCTGACACTTGTAATCCTCCTCTAACTTGGACCCACAGCAGTCCTTGGCTGGGTGGCCAGCTGTGGTGTGACGGGGGAAGAACTGTGACCGCGGATAAGGCATCTCCACCCCGAATGCCTGAAGCCTGCGAAAAACAAAACCCCAGGGCTTTACACCAACAGGACCCTCGTCAAGACCTGGGAAAAAAGGCAAGAAGCTGCTTTTTCATGGGATGTTTCTCACTTTTTCTTTATAAGGATGGCCATAGCCTTTATAAAACACCAAGTCACCAGCGAAAGAGATGCTGGGAGACTCACTTGTCTTTCCCACGTCTGCTTTTTGCCCTACTAAGCCTCTCCTCCTCTCTCTCCAAATATTTCTAACCTGTCTGTCCTTTGAAGACACAGAACAGCATGGCTGCTGCTGGCCAGTGCAGTATCAAATACCGGCGTGCCACCGCCACCACACATCTCGCAAAGGTCAGGCGCTTTATGTGAGCGGCTGTGGAGGAGCAGCTGCTGGGGAAGGAGTCCACAGCGCTGCTGAGACTCCAGGTGCTTTATTTTTCTTCTGACCACTCTGTTTCTATTTTATCTATAGTTTCTCTCTTTCCTCCACCCCCCCAACCTCCCTCCTTTTTGCTCTGTTTTTCTCCCATTTCTTGTATCTCTTATTTCGCTTGATTTTAAAGAAGATTCAGTAGTTCATAGTGAATGTTGAAAAATATTCTTTGTGAAAAAACGATTTTGCTCTCCCAACTTTATAACTTCTGTATTTTTTGCATTATGTGACTAGATCAGAAACAGAGAAACATGGCAGGCTGGGGTCAGTCAGAAATCACTCTAGGCTAACCAAGAACCTGGGGCCTTTGGGAACCACGTAATAGTGGTAGTAGCTCAGGTGTGTAATTATAACACTTTACCAATGTGGGTGAGTTTGCGTCTTCCACATAAGAACACGTAATACAAAACCACAAGAACGCCTCTTTCTTTGACAAACAAGCCTTTTTGTTTAAAACCAGGTCTGCATGAATTGTAGGGGAGTAGAAAGATGAGGTGGAAGATTGTGTAACTTGGGGAGGGAGAATATAAGTTTTGATAAAAGTGAACTTCTTACCAGCATCTTTTTCACAAGCAGAAAAAATGACAGTCTGGAAGGGTGGGTGATGTACCAGAAGCATTATTGTTCATATTCCTTGAGGAACTGTCTGTTTTCTCCTATTATATGTTATTATCTGGTCTCAGCAATTACGGTCTCTCCAGTGGAATTTTGTGAATGTAACTAAGATTTATAGGGTGCTACAGAACCAAAATATTTTTGAAGTTGTCAAACACTTCCTGTTATAAGACTGTAAAGTGTTGAATATCTGCCTCAGGCAGATTTATTGGTTTATTTAAATTTGCTGTTCCCTAGACATCTGCTTTGGTCACTCTCATAGAGAAGATGCTGGGCAAGATGGACCTTTGGTCTGACCTCACACTCTCATTCTTGTTTGTTTACTGTTCTTATATTGAATGATATGAGAAAAAATACTTGGTTCACCTATTTAAAAAAAAAAAAAAAAAAGAGAGAAACCGGTAGGCTTTTATTCAAATAGTCTTAATACTCCACAGTAATGAAGCAAAGATAGAATTTCCCAAGTGATCGTCTCTGAGTCAGGGATGTGCCTTTGCCATGCCCTTGAGTATGTGCCCATGTATGTCTACCTTACGTGCTTTTTGAGATATGCTGAGGTAGAGGGGTGGAAGTAAAGGGAAAGATTTGGTCTTGGATGGTGAAGATATGAGTTAATACCGACAGACAAGAAGACACTAGGACTGAACTGAAAGAGGAATGGAGAAAAGATAGAGTTAGATAAAGTAGGGAGGGTTTAGGGAAGAGGGCAGAACAAGTACCCTTTATCAGGAACCTGAAATGGATCCCCTTCTTTTGCTAACATCAAGTGTCTCTGAAACTTCAGTGGAAGATTCACTGTGTAAGAGCTACACAGGTATGAGTTTATTTTTACTCTCAGTTACTGCCATTAGCAGAAGAGCGGAGGTGCAAAAGGTGGAGCTGGAGGTCCTAAGCCAGATGATGAATATGTTGTTGGCAGCATGATAAATACGGTGAAACCGCTGTTTTCTCTGTTTGCCTTTTTCGAAAAATGTAGGAAGTTATGCGCACAAAAGCTGTGTTAAAATAACATTGCTTGCAAAGTCAAGCACTCTAATTACATTGCTCAACACTGTGTTGTCTGTGTCATTTCATTTCAGGATTCTTCTATCTGTACGTATGATACAGTCTACAATTATATGACCATGTACAATTTTTCTTCTACACAGAGCCTCATTGACCATGCAGAATGAAGATGGTCAATTAATGAGGAACTGTTCAATCTTGCATTATTCCTTATTGCACAGTGTGTAGCACTATCCCTACCATTCAATCACATATCATTCTTGCTCTGAAGACAGAATTATTTATTTTTTCATAGTCTTTTGTATGGCACTGTTCAAGAGAATATCTAAGTACATCACAAACTTTTAATTTATCTTCACAATAGGTTTGTTGGGAACCTGAGGAAGAGGGGTATCTCCATTTTACAGACGGGGAAACTGAGGTGCAGAAATTTTGCTCATGTGGTGCATCCAAGACAATTTAAGATACTAAAAATCATCTGGTTTTATGTATTCCTTTTCAATAGTAAACCTTATCTAGCACTTCTTATGTTCAGAGTAATGCATCAAATGACTCAGGTTGCAGCTGTGAGTGCTCAGTAGTTCTGCATATCAGTTTCAAGTCCCACACCCAGAAAATGAGGAAGACAGAGTTAGGGATACCTGGGAAAGTTCAGTTACACAGGTGACCTCACGTAGGCTGTGGCAAGGAGGGGATCCAGCCCTCCCAAGCAGGATCCACCTGTCTGTTTGCTAACGTGAGCTTTTGTTTCCTTCCTTCCATCCCTTGCCTCATTCACAACACACCTTCACAATCTGCAACAAATGAATCAAACCCCCAAAACCCCATCCTCACTGACAACCCATGCTTGATTTCTTCTGCAAGAAGGTTTGTTCTGTGCAATGGTACAGGGATCTTGCAGAAAAATAATCTGTGATCGTGCGATTATTGTATTGCAGTTCATCTACATGATGGGGCCAAACAAAGGTTGTATAGGCAGTTATAATTCTGCATGTTCTAACTTTTGAACACGAGATTTTGAAGCCTTTGTAGCGTTTTGTGTGTGTGTTATTTTGTCTTTTCAGACTAGGCATGGTGTGTAAAACAAAACTTTCATCTTCCTCTTCCCTTCTCTTGCCTCCCCCACCAATATCAGGTGATTTTTTTTACTTTGGTTTTTTGCTACTTTTTACAGCTCTAGTACAGATATTTCTATGTCCTGTAATTTATTCTCTCTCTAAATGTCAATTTCCTTGCTGCTGCTGATTTGCTTTCAGATATAATGCCTAAAGCAGACTGTCAGCCATTCTGAAAGTATATGATTCTTCTCTCTCAATATCATACAAGCCAAGTCTGGCTGGAAGGACAGGGGAAAACTAAATTGTTCTCATAAAAAAGAAAACATAGCACTAATATATCTTTATACTTATGTTCAGGTATCCCCTTTGTGATATTAAGGGGACTCATGATCTTGTGTGTTTTCTCTACAGGGGATCACATTAATTTATATTTATAAGGTCTCCCGTAATAGATGCTTTCCAGAAACATAAAAGTGAGTCCAAAAGTTCTTTGGATGCCGTCAGACCAGAAATAAGCACTGCATTGTATTATCCAGCAGCAGAAAAAGAGCTCCTCAGGATTCAAAAAAATGAACTGATAAAGTTGTATATATTAACTAAAGGCTGATCCTGCTGCCCTTGTGGAGCTCAGATGATTTCAGTGCAAGGGAGCACTGAAATCAAGCATCTTTGTGAAAGCTTGGTTCTCCCTGAGATAGAGATGGAGGGGCTCTAAGACATCAGATGTGTGGATATATTTGTGTATACACAAATATTTCAGTCCTCAGATACAAATGATTTACTGCAAGTCAACAGGTTGCCAGGCTGAGCCAATGCCTAGTGAAGGTTATTGTTGGTCCCTGTCTGGGTGTGGTAGCCTGTCCCAACTGCCAGGTGGTGAGACTTAGTGGAGCAAAAGCAGTTTAAATGAAGTTTCATTACCTTCTAATTGTGGAGAGTTGCAAGTCATGTTCTAGCTTGGCTGGTGGACTTACATACCCAGAAGCCCTTCTAAGTTTGCACTTTGACACTCATGAATATCTTTTCACTTCAGAAAACATGATAGTTTTTTAAATTTAGAGTATAACTTTCCTTGTGTATCGGTCTGTATTGTGCATGTGTGATTTTAAAGCTGTCTCAGAGTTCCATACTATACTAATGTGGATGTAGACAGTTTGAAAAACATCCGTCAATCATTTTGTCTGCCTATCTATCTTTCTTGGTGGTGGTTGACATCGTCTTAGATTTTGCTGACTGTGTTTTAAGCAAAACAGTGGGTTATTTTGGTCGCCCCCCCCCCCCCAAGGGCATGTCATGAAAGATAGCTGCCTGAATCCCATAACAACGAAGGCGTAACTCTTGAGTCTAACCCAAGTTTAAAAGGGCAATAAAAATTTACACCATTTCAATGGTTTCCAAGGTGTCTCTAAATAGATTATTATGAACAACTTAAAGGAAAATACAGTTCAGTCCCTGTTACCCTCACCTACACGTTCCTACCCCTGGAACAGGCAACACTTTTCAAGCGTTATTGGCTGTTCTTCTGTTGAGACTCCTCTTCTCAACTATGTGCATCATGCTTTTGCCTTGCTAGGAGTGATCTCTACTGCAAACCCAACAACAGGCCTACAGTGATTTCATCAAGCAACCTTGAAATACTAAATAGCACTCACTCCAAGGCTATTATAGATCAGTTGGGTGCCTATACATTTCACCTGGTAGAAGAGCATCAGAGTTCACCCACTTCTGTTGGTGGCCACTGAAAAGTCTCTTAACGCTCCCACGTTAGCCCTGTCTGCTGGGACGCAAGTTGTTGCTGCTGTGACAAGGGAGCAGCCACGTTGTCACACAGCCCTCTCGCTGCAGCTCCCAGCCTTGTCTGGCATCCATCCTCTCATGGGACTGTGACTCAGCTAGAGTTTGGGGGTGGACTTTACTTTAGTGAGCTTCCCAGAAGCATAGAAAAGGCTTTTAAACTCTACATGCAGGTTTTACTTAAAGAAACAAAGACCTTTTTTTACATATATATGTGTGTGTGTGTGTATATATATAAAAAAAGATAATGCTCAGAAGAATGAGGTTAAATGGTATAGAAAACCTGACTTATGAATATACCTCTCCTGTCTAATGGCTCCTTGTGGTTTAGACTCTCCTTTTCAGTCTTCCTTTAAGCCTAGCGATGCTGTGACTCCCTCTCTTGTAGCAAACTGTCCACAGTCCAGTCTGAGACACCAGGAAAGGTCTCTTTCCATCACCCAAGGGACTTGGCTGAGCATTACCTCCTTGCTCAACCAGGGTGCTGCTTCTGATGGAGACTCCTCGGGAGCTGCACAGGCGTATTCGGTCCAGGCTCTTCTCTCTCACCCCCTCTGCCTGCCACCCTGCAGCATGCCCCTAGAGAAGGGGTGCTTTTTCCCTCCAGGACATGGCAAGAGGGACAGAGAAGCAACGTTCCTTGCTGCTGCCTGGCCCCAACCTTTTCAAAGAAACATAACTGTGCAAGCACCCAGCCCACAATCCTTCAGATACCTGTAGGATATGAGCTGTAAAGGATGGAGGGATTTTTCCAGCAGTGCTTTAATTAGCCTGCATAGGTGCAGCTACAGAAAGGCATGAAAAATTTTGGCCTAAAGACCATCAATGCCCTGTGTCCTCACATCAGACGTTTGTTCGAGCAGCTTGTTGTGTTGCTAAGTTAATGATGTGCACTTCAGGTGGTGAATAAAATTGAGGATAAAGGGAGATCTACCAGAAAGCAAAGCTGGACTTCTCACTCCTGCCTCCTCCCACTTGTTAAGTGCTGTCATATAATGGAAAGAAGAGTTGGGTCTGAAACAAGAGAATTTAAATCTGAGATCTAAAAACAGTTACAGTCTTGATGAGGGGCTGTATACTTTATTTAGTTCACTTGTAATTGGTTTTAATTTGTTGTATCTTTTTTTAAAACACGTGTGATTTGAATATGAATGTGGTTCACATTAGCTTTTGATTATAAAAATAAATAATATCAGATTCAGTAGATTCAGCAGTTTCTTTGAGAGTGGTACTTCCTCAGCTCACCCAACAGTAGCTTTTTCCGGAAGGAAGCATTTCAGCTTGTCAAGCCATAACTAGGAGGCCATCACCTGGAGGGCTGCAGTCATCTTCAGGGCTCAGTCATCTTCAGGGCTGAGTATGCACAGCACCAGCAATTGCTAAGAAAATAAGCACCTCTCGTCTGGGGTATCAGCTTATCTTCCACTTGATCATTGCTAGCAGGGATAGATTGAGCTGTGAGCCAGGGCTCAGTGTAAAACGACTGGTTGCATACTTCTAGTAAATATTTTCAGATTCCTCCTGTGATATTTTAGATCAGCATCTGAAAAAAAATACCCATTTAAGGGGGCTTAGAGTTGTGCTCCATCTATTTCTGCATTTTGCTTCCTTTGTGCCTGTGTTTTTTGATTGCTAGATGGAGCGTTAGCTGCAAAAGTTTTTTCTAGGACCCAGATTAACCTACTGGAGTTGAAGAGATCTTTTTCCGTAAGTATGTTAGATTTAGTAAAAGCGTAGATCACAAAGAGTAGGGCTAAGTAATTATGGGTTTGCCATATGTTTGGGGAGTTCAGGAGAGATTTCAAAGTCAACTTATCTGCTAGGTAGTGAACAGAAGCCCTTTATGTGGCTTAAAAGAAGACCTGATGTAGAAGTTCCAGAAATGAAGCTTCCAAAGAGTGTATGGTCCATCTCTTGAAGATATCGTCTTACTATTTTTTATTACGAAAAGTGAGTAATCGCAAGTAAAACACATTGAGAAAACACCTAAGCATGTATTTACCTCACTGAGCAATTTTAAAGGCAGGTTCAATACAGGACGTGCGTGTTAAAAGCTGTGCTATCACATTTTCAAAGTAGATTTTTTAGTCTTGTATTCTTTCATTGGAGAGTTTTTCTTTTTAAATGCACTTCCTTAATTTTTTTTTACAAACACAGAAAGAAATGCTATTGACCAGCAAACTTTCAAGAAGTCCTTTTTCTGGCCTCTTAATTTGTTTCTGCAGTTTGACATAGGCTGCCATTTGTAGGCAGAAACCCTTGGCTATCGGCCTATAGATGACGCTCACATGTACGATCAGATAGTTAAGTTTTACTCTATCAAATAAGAATGCGCTAATGGTACTGACTCACTCATTTCTGGGTCTGCATACAATCAAAATGTGGGGAGCAAATTTGGAAGTAACTTAGTGGTATTAAAAAAATTGGCTGTCTTTTCCACATGTCTGGAACCCATGAGTCAGTACTCCAACACATACATTTTGCTGTTTAAATAGAATATGCTATAGTTTGGGTGTTTTTTTTTTTTTATATTAACAATATGGTTTATCATTCTATAGAACTTTTCATCCATAATCTCATGTAGGTTTACCAGTTAAGTGAGTAACTCATTCCTGATGGATCCCGAGATTCTCCCAGACATTAGTACACCATTGGTTTCAGCCTGAATTATACGTTGAGTCTCTAATTCAGATGAACATTCATACTGGGGAAGGTTCTTAAAATTAAGCCCATACTTATGGGATTTCCTAAAGTGGGTTGGGATTAAGTACTTGTTTGTTTTCCTCGTGAGTGAAAGCAGAATTTGGTCCCTAGCATCATGCTAGTTCCTTGAGGTAACTGTTTCAGGGAGGCTTAGTATCATAATTCTGTTAAAGTATATTTGATCCYGGTGGAAAAAACCACCCAGCCATCTAGTTGAAGCCCTTGTTCTGTAATTCTTTGCTGTCCCGAGTTATCATATATTGTAGGTATGGCTGACCATGCCCTTTGCATGCTGGCCCTTTGAGAACGGGTAGATGCAGCTTTCAGGTCTGCTCACCATGGCTGTCTCCCTTCCAGCGGTGTGAGGGGCGGAGAGGGGGAAGCGAAGCACTTTCTGGTGCAGGAGCAGCTCCTAACACTAGCAGGATTTGTGTCATGAGGCTTTTTTAGGGAAGGAGTCTGCAGCAGCTTAATGCTGTGAAAACAGCATGGTGCAAAACGGAGGGAAAAATTTGCCATACGGGTCAGAAATAGAAATGAAGAAAACCCGTCGTCTCGTTACAGGGTGAATACTCTGAAATTATTCCCTAACGATGAGTTTAATGGCATTTGACTGTCTGCAGGTTAGGTTGCTGTGCTCCCTGTTGTCAGGCGGGGGGGTGGGGGGTTCATGATTTCTGATTAACTAAAAAAAGATGTGTGTGTTTTGGAGGTGCGTGGGTGAGGCAGTGCAAATGTCAAGTTAAGTACTGGTTATAAACAGTCTTTTTAAACAGCAGTACATTTTCATTCAGATCTTTTTAGGTTGTGAAGAATACTGTATCTCTAGCGCATATTTAAAATAAAAATCTTTCTGGCAGCAAGCTCGCCGTATCTAGTGCAACATTCTCACTCTGTCTCTCTCTCATCCTCATCTGCTGAAGGAGTAAAACTTCTGAGGTACATCTTCAGAAATAGCAGCAGTAGCCAGCGCAAACGCACAGTAATTGATTTGCTGCTGCTGTTGTTTGCAATTGAAGCAGTTAAACCTTTCCAAGCAAAACCAAATCGTGCATGCGAGCTTCTGCATTGTTGTTCAAACAGTGAGTTTTCTAATGCGGCTAATGGCAAACGATACCATGAAAAATAATAGCTTCTGTTTTATCCTTCGTTTCCATTTTGCACTAAACTGTATACTCAGTCACGCATATGCAGGCTATAATGTAGCATATTTAATCTTCCACTTCGTCTCTGCAGCTTCTCCCTATATACCGAAATAGCAAGGACTGGAGTAGCTACTCCCTCAAATGGCACTTACTGTTCTTAGACGGGCTTTTTGTTGGGTTTAGAGTTTTCTTTTTTAATCTGAGCTAAGTTTGAACAACTGTAATGGTGGGAAAATCTATCCAGGGTTCATTCTTTTTTACCGCGGAATTGGCAAACCAGGAAGAATAGACTTTGTCATGTGCAAATATGGTGACCATAAATGGTGCTGGAGGCTTTCTCCATTGTCCTGTGACTTTGCCACGAGAGAAAGCGCGCGCGAGAAAGAAAGACACGTTTGATAGAGTTGTGAAGAACGCCTGAATGGCTATTGGGTGTTGGGCATTGTCTGGCGGTGACCTCAATTCGGTACAGTAGAGACCCTTGAAAGCACTGTCTGAAGTCACAATACCACTATTCTCCTCCGCTCCCCAAAAGGGATTAGTTAAAAGGGTGACGTTCCGTGCAGAGAGTTCCAAGTATTCCCTGAAACAAAGGGCCCTGAAATGTTTTTGAAGTTATTTTTAATTGAGTTGAACTAATTTAATAAAGGTCCTAAGAAGGAGGGCGGAGGGGGGGAGAAAAAAAAAATATAAAGGAATGTGATTGTTTTATGATTCCTCGCAGATGGAATGGACATTTATAGCATACTTCTTCTTTAGTCTTCCAGAGAACAGTAGCCCCATTTACAGCTACTGTTAGCAATTTAAAACTGCTCCAAAATGAAGTCTTTCAAGAAGTTGACAGCTTATAAATAAATCTGTCTGATAAAATTGAACATAAACTGCATCTGTGGTTAGTTTGCCAAAATTAATTCTACATTTAATTAGAGATAGCAGTCAAACATATTTAATAAAAAACAGTCTTGGAGAGTAAATCAAATGAAGTCAGATTTTAGCAGACGCTTTGCTTTTTTTCCCCCCTTTTTTCTTGTCTTCCCCCCCCCTCCCCCTTTCCTCCCAAGGAGTGATGAAATGACCTCACCTCTATGATCCTCAGATATTTAGAAGAGGAGGCTGAGGGGAGGCCTGGGCAATGCAATGAGATTATGTAGGAGAAGCCATGAATGACTTGGCTCAGTCAGAGGGGGACAATTATTGTGCTGCAATTTTTATTGATTCTATAATTAGGATTTTCAGCAATGTCACTGTGTTTGCTGTAAACGTTAAAATGAATTAATATGCTAATTATTAACCAAATGGCAAAATTTGAGTTTGGTCTGGACTTAAACCCTCTGCAGCCCCAAAGTTGAGGCTCATATTGGCACAAGTAGACTGGAAGTTAGCTGTGCTGTAATTATTAATTACCAGCATTGTGAGTAAAGTTTTACTGTTACATCTTCAAATCGAAGAACCAGGCCCCTGCATGAAAAATTTATATTCAGTACTTTGCATTCTTTTTCATGTGCGGCTCATTCATGTCTCTCTAAAAATATTATTAGATAGACTCCTTAGCCGGTGTAAATAGGTACAGCTCCCACTGTGTAAAGGGAGTCTGCTCTTGGCAACAATTTAAAAAATACAAGATAGTAAAATAATCCGGTGTCCCAGTTCACCAAATAAAGTCAGACGAGTTATATAAAAAACATTTGATCCATTACCTGTTAAAATTAAGCAGAATGTTTTTCTTTTATAATTCTCCCTCTCAATGCAGCTATATCTCTACCACCAAAACCAAACCAAACTTTATTTAAAGCTCAGCCCTTGTATAGGAGATTTAAGCCCACACTGTAAAGACATTCAAAACTTGTAAGGTTACTAGAGAAATCCTGTCTGCTTGGCTTTTTTTTTATGCTGTAGAAAACAACATGATTTTTAGGCATAAGGTTGAGTGCATGAGCTGATAACAGACTATCCTTCTTTCAGGAGTTTAGATTGCTTTTGTATATTTTGCATCCCAAAATAAATATTGTGGGAACTCACTGTTTCCCATGTGGGAAGGTATTGATTAACCATAACTACAGTATTCTTCCTTCTTCTCCTCCTCCTTTTTTTTTCTTTTTTTTTAATCTAGTCATTATTTTCAGAACAGTTGCAAGTTTGTAGAAATAAAAGAAATAATAATAAAAAAAAAAGAACACATACAGGAAACCCTCATAGGTAGCGTGGCTTAGACATTCCTGGAGGTCACGATTAAAACCTTATTTAGTTAACCCTGTTAAAGTTCTACTGTTACCAAAACCCCGAATGACCCAGCTATACACAGAAACCCCTAACTGAGAAATGTGGAACGTTTTTTTAGTACACTTTTTTGTTACGTGCTGTTGTGGCAGCACAGTAGCTTGCGGATTGAAATAAATTCTTGTTTCTGCTTTGAACTGCAACAGAAAGGGATCTCATTGCTTTCCTTTTCACCCTTAAATTATGAATGGTAATGTTGTTCAGCAGGGACTGTTTTTTAATCCAGTTTATGAGGATATCATGCATGTACATCTCATTTTAGGGAGGCTGCAACTTKCAAGTCTAACAAATTGCAGTGCGCCCAGTGCCTTAAAATAAACCATAGCAGTGTTGGCTTTAACTTTCTAGGAATTGTGGCTGAAATTTCCAGGGTCACCTAGGGAATTTGATGTCACCAGGCTTTTTTAAATTACATGGGCATTTAGATGTAAAATTCCACAGGCAGCTCTGAAATACTCAGCTCTTCATATTCAAGAAGTGAAGAACTATTTTCTTATTTCCAAAATACTTTATATTAGGTAGGGCCTCAATCCTTAGAGCTAGCACGTTAAAACCTATATTGGTGTATATTAAAAAAATTGGATTTGACCCTACTGACATCTGTTTATGGCATGTGTGTAGTTATTTTCAAGAGCACTCCTTGAGTGAGACAGTTGACTTGAGCGGGACTTCATATGGTTAATTACGCCAAAACAAAAGCACTTTGCTGAATCAGAGGCTTTAACACCACTGTTTTGTGAGCATTATCCTCATAGGAGTTTTAGGAATGATATATATGCATATGCTCATTACCTGCAACACACGTTCATACGAATACAGGTCTTTTTAAAAACAACTGATTCTCCAAGATCTAATGTATTTCTCTGAATATGGCCTAGTGATGATATATATCATTCTTCTCTTTAGCCTTCGTAATTACTTATTCAAATATTTCCTATATAGCCACATTTTAAAGTTTTCAAAGGCTTATCTTTTTAATGTGATGTTCAAAAGTGCTATGTGAAGGTCATTAAGACTTAAAATTGCCATTTTGAAGCCAAGCTAGAGATTTTACTCTTCACTTAACACACAGTTACGGTTTGAATTTGGAAGAAAAAAAATATAGCTTACATAAAGACGTCATTAAAAGTAGAGCACCTCCTTACAGAAATTAGCTCTTTCTTTTAATTGCATATCAGTGCTTGAATCTGGTGTGGATTTCTGAAGTAATAGGAGGCTTTGATGTTTTATTAAATATTTTTTAAAAGGTGGGACTTTCTGAGAATTAAGCATGCATATTGTATTTTGTGTACCAGGAACATGATAATTTCCTTCCTGTTACCAGTACTCAAGGAATCTAATTTGGGACTGTTTTTCCAATTTTTGTAGTTTAGTTTTAACACTTGATGTGTAATAGCTGTTTTTCAAAGAGATTAACTTAATGTAAGTAAAAGGTAAGGAGATTCCTTATGTAAAAGAAAGCAAGGATATGCTTTCCTTTTTTTTCCCCCCAAAGTGAGAAAGTCCATCCTACGGTGAACACTTTCTGCACAGATTGCAATTTTAGGCAGAATGGAAAATCTTAAAGTTTCAGTCATTCCTCTGCGAAGGAGTACACAGCAGAATCTCTCAACATCTCAACATCTTCTGATTCTCTGTCATTAGAATATGACTGAAAATTTCAGGAGGGTTTGGTTTGTGGGTTTGTGGGGGGTTTTTTTGGTTTGGGTTTTTTTGGTTTTGGGGGGGGGGGGTTTAATAATTTGGTACTTGTTAATCGCATCCAGTATAGAAATAATATAGATTACTTAGGCTTTCCATTGTGAGAAGCGGGCTGAGGATCATGAACAGCCACTTTCCCACCCTGTACTTGTCTTGCGACACCTTTGGAGGATGTGCTGCATTACTCCATCTCCTTCATCTGCTTAATTTTCTGTTTTTATGCAGTTAGAATAACTCTTGGGTATCTGCAAGTAAAGAGATATTTGTTGCTGTTTTCCTTTTATTGCTGTGGTTGAAAAAAAAGGAAGAGGTTCTTCATTATGATGTTCATGGTGGGTACAGCTTGGAGTAGCAATAAGAATCCATCTGAAGACTGGGATGCAAATTTTGGATGAATCTTTGGGTTAAGTGTATCTATCTGCATCTCTCAAACACATGGGCGGAGGGGACTATTACACTGAGAAATTAAACTGAATTGGAAGTGTGTGAGGCTGCCCATAAAACCGTTCCCCATGTAGAGTTTACTGTGATGAAGGCGAAGTAGGATGATGGCTTGTTCTGCAAGAAGCAAACAAAACGTGAATGAAAGCAGGGGGTATTATCATTCTACCTAGAGCCCGGTTTGGATATTTTGATAATAATCTGAGTGGAATCGGTGAAATCATTTTAAGGGCAGATGATGCTGAGCTGGAAAACAAGGGTCTCTAATCTGCTAAGCTTTTCAGTAAGCCGCACTTCAAGAAAAATGTGCCTGCAGGTGCAACAGAACTTGAACCTGATTGCTGTGTTACTCTCTCCAGAAAACTGGCTTTGAATATTTTCAGTGTCTTATTAGCTTTCCTTCCTGATTGGCATAATCTAAAAAAGTTGCCAGAAGGGTAGGAGGAGGTTTTGGGGAAAAAAAAGAAGGAAAACATGCTCTCATGCCGTTTCAGCCACCCCACCAACCTTTATCACACTGTAAGCACTTCTAACTTAAAAAAAAAAAAAAAAAAAAAAAAAAAAAAAGGCAGCAAGGATGGAGTGGTTTGGGTGAAGATGCTCAAGGAGCATCGGCAAATGGATTGAGTCAGATGAGTTTGCTCCTCCTACCAGAAGATAAGGGTTTTCATGAACAGAGAGGAATTACAGGAGGAGGCAGAGTAATCTATGTAAGATCTGTGCATGTGCTGCTTATGCTGTTTTTTTATCCTTTACCCTGTACTTTGCAGAAAAAGAAATGCTTTGAGTGGAGGATGGTATTCTTTTACTCTTTCTAACTAACTGGCTGGTCAGAGTTCCTCAGGCTGAGAAAACCTGCAGGCATCAAAATGAAGTGGTCCTGCCATAGAAACACAGCCAGGGAACTGCAGAGTAATGCCCAGCGACTCAATGCGGTATTCAGTGAGACGTGATTTGCACCACTTGGAGGATCGAGAAGGCCAGTCTCATGTCCCACGGGGTCTGTGCAGGTGTAATTAGAGAGGCAGAAAGCACAGTTTGTTACTGAGGAACTGGAGGCCATCTCTAACAGATTTTTTTTTTTTTTTTTTCTCTCACCGTGTCAACTCTGAGACTATAAAAGATGATTCAAAATCAGAAGGGAAAAAAAGTCTTGAAAGCTTTACAGCTTTTTGTACAAAATTTTTGGTTGTCTTTAGACTTGCTGGAACATTTCAGTTCCTGTACATGGGACACAAAAAACGAAGCAAAAACATTTGTCTGTAGTCCTGTTTGAGCAAATACAGTGTTTACCACCTCTGGTAAACTAGCTGCCTAGCTTGGATGAAAGGGGAGGCAAAAAAGCAGTGGCTGCAGAGTTCTGCATGCTCTATCTTATCATTGTTATAGACAGGTCACTAGTGGCAAGTATTCGCAGGATATTATTGCCTAACGTCTCTAAATCAAATAAGGCTATGTCACAGAAATGAGCTAAGAGGACAATTTCAAATCTGAGTAAAGCCAGAGGTTTGGTTTAGATAAGAGGCTGATACCGCCGCAAACACAGAACTGGTTTGGAGCTCAAAAAAGCAGAATTTTTTACTTGGACTGACTGAAGGTTTTCAGGACTAACAGTTTCAATTAAATTTCTAATGTTTCGGGAAGAGCTTTAATGAGAGGAACATTTTTTTTCTTCATCTATACCAGTGCTGGAAAATGAACCCATTCTGGTCTCGGATATAGTCCGCATTCGGTAGGCTAATAAGGAGTTCATATTGTGGGACCTTAGTGTAAACCCATGACTTAATTCTGTGTAATTCCGTGGGGTCTGGACTGTGGGCGGGATAACAGTTTTCAGCAGTTTTGTTTCAAAAACCTGCCAGGCACCATTTCATGTAAAATGTCCTACGTACCACTGGGCTTGATTTGTCCATGAAGTCATCGGAGATGCCTCTGAAAACAAAACCAACCAGCAGCCACTTTTCATCAAGCCGCTGGAAGTTGATTTTGTATTGCGGCTTTGCTTGTCTTCTGTTTAGCTGAGGAGAGCCTAAGCCTTAAGGGAGAGAAAGTACCAGTCCCAATGCAAATGTCCACAGCCAAAATGAGCATCCATTCAGACACTGAATCCCTTTTTGGGCTACAACCCTGAGGAAAAGAAAAGTTTAGGTTATCATGGAAAACTTTCCCATGGTATTGCCAATTTGCCCACAATGGAAAATACCAAAGAAGGTTTTTTGTTGCAGGGGGGGGGAAGGCACTCCATCCCTGAAGAAGCCCGTTTCTGAGCGATCCCCAGGTCTGAATCTTTTTGAAGATTCAAAAGATTTATATGGTCTGACTCAAGTTCACCTAAGAACCCACATTTTGGGCTTCCTTCTTTGAACTGACGAGAGCCTCCTGAGGATTGCTCATCACACCTGGAAACCAGACAAATTTCCCTCCTCTGCGCTGGAAACTCCTATACTTTTGGCTTCTCTCCCATTCTGCATTTAATTATTTTGAATTCCAGCATGCCAAGCCAAGTTTAACTGCTACTTTCCTGCAAGTACGCTTTATTCTCCGGCTCTCGTGCTGCCTAGCCTGTCGTGGTCTGCAAGTGAGCAGCGGCAGCGTGACAGGGAAGAAGGTTTGTTAAATTAAGACCCTCTTAGTCCCAAAGGAAAAGGGTTACTCAGTCTTCCATAGATGAAAAATGACCTCTTCCTCTCCCCTTGCCCCTGAGGGATATTTTCCTGATATAACAACATGAAAACTTGGCAGGCTCCATGTGTTAGATGACACTGTATGTTGATGAAGAACATTTCTGTGATATCTCAGCAGGGGCAGACAAGATGGTATTTGAAGAGAAAGAAGAAAAGAAATCGGATGGGGGGTAGAAGTGGGTTTGCAGGGGTCACACAGGCTGCTGGTTATAACTCGTAACCTGCCAAGACCCGTATGCATGACACAGGCCTTTAAAAATGTGTGACAAATACCTCAAACGARGGACAGGACACCAAAGCGCAGGGGAGGCAAAAAGCCTAGAATGAATGTGGAATTTGCACCCTTAGTATGTATATGAATTGTAACCTCGGCCTGAAAAATTTGTTATTTCTGATGTCCTTAAGCTTACAGGATTAAAAAGTGAGAGTGCCAACACGAGGGGAACGGAGGTAAATTGTTATTCTGAATTATTTATTTGTTAGGAAATGATGCTTGGGTACAATCAAGGATCAAATCCATTTGTGTGGAGCAATATACATTCACAGGCAGAGGAAAAAAAAAATGCAGCAGTTGCCGCTGCAGAGACACAGTAATCAAAATGCAGCTAAACAGAATTGGATATAAAGTTAGGGGTATACTTCATAGTGAGGGAGTGGAGAGCTGTGTGGCTCTCCTACTAGTAGAGAATAATGCTGCTGACAGCAAATACTATAGAGATAATGGAATTTCTTTCTTCCTTTTTTGTGGAGGGATGAATGAGAGATTGAAAGAGATACTCAGATTTTAATGTATATCTAACCCGCTAGATTCACTCCTGGCGCAGGCCCATTTACGTCAGATTTCACCTAGCAATTCCCCCCCCCCCCCGCCACCTCCCCGTTTTGTATCTCTACAGATCTTTCTGTCAGTCAGGTCTGATACACTGCATCAGTCTGATTGCTAACAAAATGCGTGATTATATATGTGGGGAGAAAACATTAATTCCCCAAGACGAGGTGGCTAGTTAGTCATCTAACTGCGACTTTGGGTTACGCATCCCTTTTAACTCTCTTCCATTGTATTTTTAAAGGAAATCGTCAAAGCAAGCAGCAACAAAATAAGCTGAAGGCTCTGGTTTAAAAGCAGCACCAGTGAATATTGGTTTGCTGTGCAGCATGCTGTGCGGGCTGGGCTGGGGAAGGGCCGCCCTCCGACCCGTGGTGCCGGCGGTGGGCTCCGCTTGTCCCCTGGCGCAGACGGAGTGGCAGCTGGAGGTGGCACAGCCGAAAGGTGCGGTYGTGTTAATGCTCATTTTATTTATGAAAATACCCCTCTCCAGTTGTTATAAAGCAATCACCACAAAACGCTGCCAACGCGGCTCTGGGCTTCGCGGCCCATCTCGCCCGTGGCTGTGCAGGGGCACGTCCCTGGCAAGAGCAGATCGAGGTGGTGGATTAAGGAGTCTCATSACTGAGTGAATGGGAAAAAAATCACAGAGACGGTTCATGTGAATTTCACAAGTTGAGGAAACCACTTTTTGTTAATAGTTGCTTTAACAGATGTTGATAAAGCATTTTGTCCTGTGAGGCCCCTTGCTAAGCTAGGTAAGCAATTGGAAGTTGAGGTTTGCACATTAGGATTTCCCCAAAATTCCCGACATTTATCAAGTGCTTTTGACATGATAATGGCAAATTGAGTTTTATTTCAAGTGTGGTTGAAAACCAGGTGAACTCTTGCTATCCAACTACATCTGTTGTTTGCTCCTTCCAGAATAAATATTGCAGTTCCTGATGCCGAAACAGCTGGAAATCTTGCATTCATTTGTTTTTCTTGAGATGAAGTTGTCCTGTGCGTTTACCTGGTGACACTGCTTATGTACTATTTATTTAAGATGGCTAGCTGTGAAAAAAAGATACTCAGTGCAAGACTTCTAATGCTAGTATTTGCCAGCCTGGACATCTAGAGTAACGTGCCTTGATCACTTTTACCTAAATGTCTCCAGGCGGATTCAATTTTTGGAGGTGGTGAATATTCTTTCTAACGCCAGTGGCTTTCTATAGGAGACAAATGAGAGCTCTCTAACCAAACCAGCTCATCCTGACACAAAGTAGCACAATGGGAGCTTGATCTGGGTGCCACTTCAGAATAAGTAACTAAAACAATTCACAGCTGAGGGAGAGTAAAATATGTAGTGCATTTCACCCCCAAATCTACAAAGTTTTCGTTTTGATAATGCCATTTTAGGTGATTTGGGTTTTTTCCTCCTCTGACATGCCAAACACTGGTATCATTTGCTGTTGCAAATAATAGAATGTGTTCATTCCAGTTGTGCGGTGGGTGGGAACGTGGGATAAAGGTGGGGGGACAGAGGTGGAGTGGCATAAACATTTAAACAGTACACAGCGGTAAAGAAAGGCATCTTTTGTGTGCCTGGTTCCAGCAGAAGTTCTTGCTTGTGCTGCTGAAGATAGCCTGAGAAGATTAGAGGAGGCTCAGCTGGGGCAAGACAAAGGGAGGCTGTGTAAAGCAGGATCAAGCCTGTTTGCTTAGTAGAGCTCTCTGTCTTCTTGTTGACAGATGTAGCTGGTGCAGTATCAGACCTCGCAGGCTCCTCCTCTGGATTGTCCAGTGACAATAGTTGTGGTAGTAAACGACAGTGTAAAGTACTCCATGAATCCTTTATTTGTTTGGCAGTTGTAGCCTGGGATGGGGATTTAATATTGAATGGACTCCAGATTGTCTAAATTGCAATCGCAGTGTTTATTTAAGCAGTCTGTGGGGACTGCTAAAGCATGTTAACTTTTGCTTCCATCCTTTTCATGTTGCAAAGTATTGAGGTAGGAAAAAAGGATGAAGGGGATTGGAAAGGAAAAGTTAGCACTGTAAAAACATGAGGATGCTAGCAATTCTCCTTAGCTGCTAAGGAATCATCAAGAGTTTCAGGTCACCGAATTAACATGTAATGTGATGGACAAAAGCCTGCTGTGTTACCTAAATAAGAGCTTTTCCTTTTGCTGGTGCAGTAATCTGTCACAGACTACATGCCACTATCTCAGCTCAGTTAAGTTGCTTTCAATGCCAGATCGCAGCTTGTAATGTCAGCAAATAGCACGTACAGTAATTTGTACTTTGATAGCACTGTGGCACCTAAAAAAACCTAGACCGAGTCCACAAAGCAAAGCAAGGGACTGTGTACTGAAATAATGAAAAATCACCAAAAATAATCAGCTTTCAATTGATTCCTATTTCAAAATATAAAGGAAAACTCGATCCCCTTCAGGAGCCAAAAGTACCCTGAATGTAGCCTTGCAGCTAAGTGAGCCAGAAAGGTTAGGAAAAAACCAGCCAGATGTAATGAATCCTAACTATAGAAAAAAGTGTTATTACAAATTCTGGGACAGAGAAGGGTTTTCTTTAGCAGAAAGGGCCCTTTATTTCATATCGTGGCTCAAGACACACGATCACGTTGGAAGTGCTAACAAACACATTCAGTAACAGGTCGCCGCTTGTTCAGTCAATAAAGAACCTTTCTTGCTGCATGTTTTGCAGGATCCTAAGCTTCAGGTATCTTTGACAGAGCTGTAAACAATTATATGTGGCTATGTGTTTACACAATCTGATAAAGAGGACTTTAATAACCTTGATGCCACATCTGGAGCACAATCCATCCTTACTGCATCGGGATCCTCTGCAGCTCCTCTCTCATCTTACTATCCAGTTCAGCTGCTTTTCCCCAACTACATGCTGATCTGCAGCTTCTCTCTCCAAAAAACACCTCCAATTCACTACACTGAGCACAGTTCCTTATCTGACCCATCTGGGGCAGGACAAAGGTGTGAAAATAACTTACTTTCCCACATAATATGTAGTTGTTGAGGCTTTAGCCCTGGCAAAGAGGGTGTGTGTGCAGCTTGGCTGAAGATAGTTGTCTGAGTCCTCCCTGACGAGTTGGGGGTTTTGCAGGAGCATCCTCTTGCTTGCAGAGGTACGGGTGTACAACACTGGACTGTATTCACCGCCAGCAATGAGAGAACGCTCTCATTTTCAGGAGGGTTTCTTTCTCCAAGCACTTTGTTTTCTCTTAAAGCAATCATCCTTTTCAAAGCTAATGGAGTTTTTCAGTGGGGAAAGAAGTTGGTAGTAATGACTTGATGTCTCAAGTGGGATAGGGACCTTAATGTTTTCCAAGGAAACCTTGGCTATACAAGTTTTGCTGATCCTATGCACTTCATGTGAAAAATATAAAAGCACCCAGAGATGATTTTGTGTAGAGTTCTCTCTTTTATTTAAAACCAAGGCATGTTTTGACTCTTAGTTTCAGAATTTTTTTTTTTCATTTGTTACACACAAATTTAAAGTGTCTGTTGCTGTACTTCTCTGTGTCTGTGTATGTAAATATATAATCAAAAAACTGGCCAGATGACAATTTTTATGAAGGTTTGGTATTCATAGATCATCAGTCACATCATCCCGACTTGTACTGGAAGCCTAGTTTTTATTAGGCTACAGTAGCATCAGCTCTGAGAAACTGAGACCCCCAGTTCAGAGAAATACCCCTTAGTTTGAGTACACATTTAAGTGCTTTCCTAGATACAGATACATTTAAGCATGTCCTGAAGTGCCCTCCCCATTCAGGGACTAAGAGGAGTTAATCAGTCTTAGTAGGTGGACGTAAAATTTTGAAGTATAACACAGGCTCCACTTGAAGTTTGGTGGCTGATGTTATTGCAACAGCATCAGTACCGTTAATTCCCGAGTTGCCATCTTTTACTCTTAAAACCCTGAAATAGCTCAATTTAATGACAGACCACAGCTTTTATTTATAATCACATTGTACATGCCTTCAGAGTTATACATCTCCAGTACTTAAGCAAGGATTAAGCCAACTCTAATGTCTGATTATTTGTTTTTTATGATTACTATTGCCATTGTATATATGGAAAGCTGACAGCCAGTAGGAAGTATTTTTGAGGTCTGCACCCTCCCTGCTCTGACATCCAAATTAGTCCTTCCTCCTTTTTTTTCCTTTTTCCTCCCCCCACCCTCCTGTGATGTCCTTTTCTTAAATGAACGGGAAGAACAAATCCTCCTGTCCTTTAGCATAGATCTTCCCTTCTTTATCCTCAGGCACATGGTGTTCAAGGCTACAAACAGTAAGCCCCCTCCCCGTTCATTCCTTCAGTCCCACGGCAACACTTGTGAGCAGGAAAAAATCTCCCCACCAACCTCAGCAGTAATGTTTCATGCTCAAAAATAACTGATGTAAATGTGTTTAAGAGGTTACTGAACATGATGGGAAAAGGTTGCTTCTGCATGCCTTTGTCACTACCCTGTGCAGTGTTTGCACTTGGATGCGACACTCCGCTTCCAAGTCCTCCCTGGTTGCTGCAGGGCCTCGAGCTGTCCCTCACCCAGCAGCTGGGCAGCAGTGACAGCAAAGCCATCAAAGAAAGCAGCAGTGTATGGGACAGCAGCTCTGCTTCATCTTCTCCCCCAGCCCAGCCGAGGGCAACACGGGTGCTGGGACTTAGGGTGGCTATCAGACCTGGCAGTCCAGCTGAAGTCTGAATTTTGGTAATTGCTTGATGGACACCTTGGTTCTGCTCAAGAGTCCAGTCGTGCACAGTTGGGTCATGCTGGCTGGACAGGCTGCCCTTCAGTACGTGCTCATCTGTGTTTTGCTAGCAGCTGTTTGCACAAACGTGAGAAACAACTGCTTTTAAGATGCGTATATAACAAATTACACGGGGTTCTCTGAAAAAAGTATGCCATTGGAATATATGAAAGTGCATCTTACTCAGTATGTGGGGATGATATTACTCCATTATTGCCAATAGTGGATACGTGGTATGATATCAATTTTAGATTAAGAATGTACCTAGTGTGTTCAGGAGCAGAGCAATTTTAGGTAATGTTCGGTGCTAAGATCCTGACTCAGCAAAAGACGTAAGCCCTGTCTTCACTTGCGCTGGAGTCAAGCTAAGCGTGTATTTATGTGCTTTGCTGGTCACAAGTAACTAAATTACTCTGACTTTGTGTGGCTTTGGTGTGTTCCTTTTATTTTTCCTTTTTAACTGATATTTTTTAAGTGTTGTGCCAAAGAGATAGTAGTGCTAGCTATGACTTTTTAATGTACAGATGATTGACTCAGTAGACCACAAACACTTCTTTGGAGCTGTTACAATCCAGTGCATTAAAGCCTGCTAAGGGATGGAKGGATGCTATATTTCCCACATTACTGATACAGTGGCTCTATTGTGTTGGAGTGGCTGTTGCGCATGTGTATTGTTTCCATCTGTCTGCTGAGACTCCTTAGGAAACTTGTGATGAGAACTAGTTACTGGGCTTGTGCAGCAGCCGGATCTGAAATACTTGCTTCAGAAAACCGTGGAGGAGCATGAATCACAAGACTGTGAAAAAGAGCATCTCAAATACAGAAATCAGCTCCAACCTTCCCTATCCCATCCCTTTGCACGCACACACACACATATTATTTTATTGAAATATCAGTAAAAATGTATCTGATTCATTTTTAAAGTAGCCCAACATTCAAAACATTTTTAATAATGGTAGCAGTGTTTCAAATATTGTTTGTTTAATCTGTTTTGGATAATGCATTTGTCCTTGTTATAATCAGTGAATATGAGGAGCTGTAGAGATCAGTGCAGAGCCAGAGAGAACCATCATCTGGGCTGTACATTCTTCCAGCCTGATCTCCTCCTTAAGACAGGCCATAAAATTTCAGATTATAATTTTATCATCAAACCTAGAACTGTTCTGTCAGTTCCAATATATATTTGAGGAGTCCATTATATAGAAAAGAGTTTGTTTTATAGCACTGTGAAAAGCATTGGCATAGTAGATCATGAATAGTATCTTGCATGTTATTTAGAGAGAAAATAATACGTGTTTTAAAACTGTGAACTCTAGTACAGAGCTGACCTTTGGGAAAGCCTGTTGCCTGATTGGGAACTGCAATTTTCAGCTTTTTTTTTTTTCTCCCTTGCAGTGTCAGCTTTGAAAATGTTCAATCAATATAAACCTATCACAGGGGTTAAAAGGAATAAACAACCTACCAGTCTTTCAGCAGTGAGAGGGCTGGGTCATGACAGTTATGGAATTAATGACTCAAAACTTCATATGGTTGGCTTCTGGGGGTTTTTGGGGGTTTGGGGGGGGGTTTTTTGTTTTTTTTTTTTAGAACAAACAAACAAACAAACAAACAAAACCCAAAAAGAACAAATCATGATTCACACCATGATTTTCATCATTCATATACCTAAATAAAAGGGAAAAAGAGGACCAATAAAGAAAGAACTTTAATTGCTCTTACAGTTGTGTTTTAAACAGAAACCAACCATACAAATTTGAGAGGCACTATCATTTTAGGGGAGGATCAGAATGCTATAATGAAAAATTAGATGACTTTGAGGAACAGGGGATTAACAGTCAGATAAAACTTTACAGCATAAACAACAAGGTCATTTGGTTAAGGACTAACGACAAGAATGTTTGCTATACCTTGTCATCTCCTCCCTTCCTCAGAGTGAGGGGGAAAGACCTGGACATTTAGGTGATCGCAGGATTACTCTGAAACATTAAATGTGACAATGTGAAAAAGGCAATATGAGTGCAGGATGTATCAGGTTTGATATTTCCAGCAAAAGAGGGAAGAAAGCCATTGTACAAAGCACGTAGAATACTGTGTACAGCTCCATTTACTTGTGTTTAAAGAGATTAATTTAAAGTGGAACCARTTGAAGAATAGCTACAAAAATTATCTGGGGAACAGAGTCTGTTTAATGAAAAAGAATAAAGGGTTTGATTTGTTTAACGTAGCAAGATCGAGTAGTAACGTGATTTATCTGGTATTAATACACCAAGAAAGAGAAGAACAATTTAAGTTAAGGCATAATAAAAAAGGTGTTCATACCTACAGTGGTCATTAAATTTAGGGTGCAAATTAGAAACCATCTACAGGTAGACCACATCTCTTTTCAAGAGAAGTGCCCTGAAGTAGTTCTCCACAGAGGTCTTACCAGTGATGAATAGAGTGAAAGATTTTCTTCAGATACCTTCATGTATCATATGATGATACATATCCCAGTGTGATGCTGGCCTTTTTCGCAATATCATCACGTTGTTGACTTGCAGTTGACTGTAACACCCAGATCCTTAACTGCTCCCTTATCAGTTGCTCCCAATCCTGCATTTATGCAGTTAACTGTTCTACCTAATTATAGTTACATCTTCTTGTCCTGATTGCATCCTTTTCAGGCTGCTCCTCCAATTTTGAAGACCATTTTGAATTCCAATTCTGTCTTCCTACTCGCAGTCTCTGTTGGTTTGATGCTATCTGCAGATCTCATAAGAACACTCTTTATTCCATCATCCAAGTTGTTAGTGAAAATTGAAAACTGAGTAGCACCAGATTTAGGGCAGATCCTTGCAGAACGCTGCTCTGTGCATTCTTCCATTTTGGTAATGAACCATTAATAATACATTCTTTGTAATAGTGTGTTGTTTTCCTGTCTGCCCTATGATAGCTCCAGCAAGATCATGTGTCTTGAATATCGTATAGTTTACTTATGTGAAGGTAGTGTCAGACAGTTTCAAAAACTGAACCACAATCCAAGTATGGCAAGTACTACTTCTGTGCTCTGCACAGAACTATAAGTAACAGAAAGAAATGGGATTTGTTTAACAACGTATTTTCTTGACTGATCAATACTGACTTGTATTATCTCCTTGTTACCACCCATGTGCTTACAAGAAGTTTGTTTCTTTTTTCAGAGTTTCTGGGAATTGAAGGTAAACTGACGTTTATAATTCTCCCATTTTTAATTTCTTTAAAGGCTGGTATTATTTTGTTCTTTTCTACTTGTACTTCTCCTGCCCTTCATAAGTTTTACACTAACTGCTCTAGAATTGCTTCGGTTGCTTGCACAAATGCCTTAGGATAAATGTCATCAGGTATAGCCATTTGCAGGTAGCTTAAATATACTGAAATTATTCAAATTGCATTGACCTTGCCCCAAAATATTTAATTTCATTAGACTGTTTTGGCACAATCAAAATTTTCTTGTAGAAGCTTTGATTTAGTGAAGACTATTTTTCTGTCAAAAAAGCGTAACAGAAAGTTCCTGAACATCCCTAAGAAACATGGAGCGTATGGTAATGCCAGCTTCTGAGCAATTAATATTTTAGATCTATAAAAATTATTTCTGATATTAATGCAAGTATTAAACTCTCCTAGTAAAACATATTTAGTAAATATATGCTGGAATATTAAACGATGTACTGTTCAGCATCAAGATCTTTTCATTACATCTTCCGAACAGACAAAGGTGCTGCCTAATTAGCGCTGCCACAAACCTGATCTGGTGAAACACCTTCTAGGAGTAAGTCCGTTTCCTATATTTGGTCTCTGAGCTGAGACTTTCAGAGTTAGGGTCAGCTAATATTAATCATAAAGGTGATTTTTGCAGTGCTAGTTCAGTTCCTCGTGGTTTTGTGTTAGGATTATTAGCTCCTATCCCATTATTCAGTCTGTTCTGATCTTCAGTATGTTCAAACAGCTGGCCAAAGTAATACACATCCTATAATCAATCCTCGTAGACACCCATCCTCAATCTTTTTGTGTCAAAAACAAATTCAGAGTTGGGATTTTAAAATAAGTAGATAAAAGAATGACTTCCTCTAGAAAGGTTTTGAGAGCTTTTTATTGTTGCTGCTGTTCTTACCTGACCATGAATTCCCAGCAAAGGAGACTGTAACTGGTCCTTTAAAGTTTAGAGCCGAGATAATCGACGTTTTGGATTGGGGAGCTCGGGGAGGCTGAATATCGTCCTGGCTGGCAGTTGCGAGGTGATAGTATTGATTTGTGTTCAGAGTACACGTGGATGCCTACAGATGTATTCTGTGTCCATTAGGTTCTGAAGGCAGAGCTTTTAATTCTTGGAAAGTAGCAGCACGGTGTGTAGGCAGGCTTTGCCCTGGTTTGTTTGTTTTAAGCGTGAGTAGAAATAATACTGTGTGCGTCCATTTAAAATGAATTGACTTTTTGTTAGAGCGAGGGTTGTGCATTACTTGTTATGGAGTGATTCCATTTGTCCATGCAAATAGGTGCAAAACAAGGATTATATCAGGCTACTGCAAAACTGAGAGGTAGGTCAGATTTAATGGAAACATCAGTCATTAACCCTTTTACAGCAGCTGCCTGGGGAGATCCTTGTGGATGAAAGTTGCATTATGTTATCTTGCCTAGCTCTGCTGAGCCACAAAAAAATGGTGAGCCTAATGCACRTACTCTGTCTAGCAGAGTTTACTTAGGAGCTCTGCAAGAAGACAAACATAGACGTTTTCTTTCTCTTTTCACAGAATATGAATCAATTAAGACTGCTAAGTTCCAGGCTTTTACCATTACTCATGGTCCTGCTGCTTTTCCACTGCTGTGCCAAGACAGTGGGGATTAGGTACGGGGTGGGCAAAGGCACAGAATGGGAATCACAATGTTAAAGTATGTTGCCTTTTCTGAATATAAAAATGAACAGTTTCTTGAACTTGCAATTATAACAGAAAAGGGACTACATTTTTCGCAAACTGTTGGGGTTTCCATGTTTCCATGTGATTTGCACAACAGCAATAATAAATCTGTGTGGTTATGAGGACATGAATAAGATGAATTTAAAAAGGAAAACGATTGTACATTTCAAAATGATAGTAGCTCTTAAAAGCAGGTAGTTGCAAATAAATAATTGCTAGAGTGAATATTATTTTAAAATATTACTTGCATGATGGTTTTTCTACAGCACAGAAGCAGGCATGATCTCTGCCCCCAAAAGCCTGCATATTTTACACAACAGAATTGAACAGTTTCTTAGGGTTAGGTCAGAGCTGAGGGCTGGACTGAGGAACAGACTAAATCAGGTACCATCTTGAATAAGATGCTAAAATTAGAAACCTGAACTACGTCCTTTGTTGAGTGGGAAGGCATGTTCTGTTCAGTCCCCAAATTTTGGTGCAAAGTTGGCTTCATGTTTCTTTGTTCTGCTGTGCTTGTCGTGTTAAGTGGCAACGTTACAATACATGGAAACTGAAAGGATTGATTGTAAGTTGTAGGGAAATAGAGATTTTTTGTAAGCACTCCCACCCATCTGGAACTTGCTGCTCCCTTATAATCAGTCACAGATTGTTAAATAAAGTAGACTTTACTTCACCCTGAACTCTTGCTTTATTCTTCTGTAAGTAGTCCAAAATAAGTATTGGATCCCTTAATTAGAACTGAATAACCAATTGGCTTGCATTACCTGCTGGCCTTCAGAGGTCTGTAGCCACTTTTCTATTTCCTTCTGATCATATTGTATTTAATGAAGGGGTTTGCTGGCCAGCTTCCATATAGGGTGCTTGCATTCTTGGTGACCGCAGTTAGTGTTTTTATTTATAATTTGTGCAGTGCTGCTTTAAATATTTTATTATCCAAAATGCAAATGATCTCCTTTAGCTTCCCTTTGTGGACGAACCTGTTTGCTTGACTTTCTGTATGTGTGTCATCTTTCCAACTGACATGTAGCAGTGTGGGATCTCACATTTGGATACTTCTCACTTGGCGCCGTGCTCATCCTTCCACTTACATTTTGAAGAGTAATTTCATATTTTCTTCTCTATCATTTTGTTTGCCAGCATGGATGAGAGCCATTCCTGGAAGGGGGTGTGCATYGGAGCTGGCACTGAGCGAACCACTGGCATAGGGAAGAGAAGCTGTTCCTGTGTCAAGAAGGCTTGGGCATGTCTAGGTTGTGCCGCCTATTCCACTCTCTGCTCGTTGCCAAAATTCTGTGTGCTCCCTTATGCCAAGACCTATTGAGAGAGAGACTGTCTGTGAGTGTGTGAATTTATAGATATTTAATTAATAATTGAGCAGATAATTTCCTTAGTAATTGCCTTACCTAGGGTGAGGGAAGAAAGGGAAGGTACGTGTGCATGTCGCATACTTTACCCTCGACTATAACCACAGGTTGATTTCCAACCTGAGCATGACAGGTGAGGGATTTTTTTTGTTTATTTGTGCKCTGGTTTTTGTTTGGGGGAAAATTTGTGAGGAGTTGTTTGTTTTGCTTAATTGATGCAACACAGGGTTCTTCCAAACCAGCCCCCTCATCAGAAATCTTTGTTATGAGAAGCCTACTGTAATAAGGATTTATTGCGCATAGCTCTGTTAACGTAACGTGTTGGTGAGAGTGTGCCACAGATACTCCTCTACGTTTGAGCTGAACATGAATCTTTCAGTCCTAGCTGGTGAGCCATGACTGTTTAGTTTGAGTTAAAGCAGCTTGTGTTTTTAGCTGTAGTTCTTCGTTAGTCATTAAGAATGTTAGTCATTACAGTGGCTAAAACTAGACTCTATTTTTTGGCCCCGCTGTGAAAAGGTGAGTCAGGGTAAGACATTAGGTATAGGTATGCGGGGTGTGACAGGGATTAATATTTACAGCAGAGTTACTGAAATAGCTTATACTGGCATTTGTTAGATGAATTTGCTGAAGATGCTTATTTTTTCTGAAATGTCGACAGGAGACAGTGTTGGCTCCAGCCCCGGTGAGCCAGGCAGGTGCTGCACACCCTCCTGCCAGCTGAGACCCGCAGCAGTAAGCTGTGGCCCCGCCTAAGGAGACCCAGAGACGTGGGATCTAGCAGGGGAGCTTAACAGGCATCACGTAGCTGAGACCTGAGCAYGTTCCAGACAAAGTTAACTTACCATCTGGGTCACTTGAGGAGCAGTGAGTGATCTACTGACTGTTTCGTCCGCTGTCCTCAGTTGTCCTTTCACCATCCAGAAGTTGCTGTTTTTTCTTGTGGGATTTTTAGGTAAACTTCAAAATAGTTATGTAGTTTCGATGTCATCATTATCCTTTGGGTTATGTAGGCATTTATCGTCCACAAGACTCAATCTCCATCTTGTCACAACAGTTTTTGCCATTGTAGCAGCCCTGAAGTCCATGGAGGTGAGCAGAGACTCTTCTCTTGTTCTCAGAGTGCGTTCCTTCTGGTACAAAGCTACCATAACTCTGTATGTCTAAGATTTCTGTGCAAGATTTAGCCACTGTGCTAACACCATGTCAGCTGCCTGCAGTTACTGGTGAGGCGGCATATGACTGTCCTTCCATCACCCCAGTGCTCACCAGAGCTACAAGGATGAGTCAGAGAGGCAAGCAYGGCCATTTTATTGAGTACTGTGTGGATGTTCAGCAGCATGTTTGCCTGTCAGACTGGGGGCACTGGAAAAGAAGAACCCCCCAAAAAACCCATCCAGACCTCGAGGCCAAGTGAACAAACAGCAAATAAGAGGTGGACTGTGAAACAACCGCATTTTGCAGAACTTCAAAGTGATTTTGAACAGTTGTAGTCTAGTCACTGACTCATCCCCTCCTCCCCCTTTTCACTTTTCCTGCCACTCCACGAACAGCATGTGAAAGCACTGAAAGAAAATAAGAATCTTAAACTCATAAACATACCTGCCTCCCATCTGGCACTCATCCCAGCAGCCTGGTGATCTCCTTAGTTGTCCAGCAGATAGTTGAAAAACAAGAGTCCTGTGAAGATTCGCATGTCACCATATCCCTGCCAGATGGCGGTTAGTAAAACATGGGCAAATTGCATTGGCTCTGCTTCCATCATGACAATCACAACAGAAACACTACAGTGTTGCAACATCGCTATTTTTTAAGCTAGGAAAATGAAGGGACCATAAAGTAGGGCAATTGTGGAATGCTAAACACCACTTAAACCTAATTGCAATGAAGTAAGTAGACTCTGAAGGGTACAAAGCACTGCTGAAGGCGACCCACAGGTTTTAGCCTCTTGCTCTAGGAGTATGGGGGTGAGCTTCAGGAAGACGGCACTGGGCATATTTGCCTCACCAGTTGAAAAGCTCTTGCCAACTTTAATTCCATTTTTAATCCATTTTTTCTAAATGGCCATACTTAATTTGATAAGCTTTTCAGTCTTCAGACCTCAACAAAAAGGGAACAGAACTGGACCATAAAGCTTGATCATGTGTTTTTGAGCCAGGACACCAAGAGACTCCCTATTTCATAAGGACAAGCAATTTGGGGTAATAATGGCATAGAAGAGAGAGCAACTTCAGCATGCAGTAGGAAGTCAGGCTGCTGCTAGTGTCATGTGCTGCAGTAAAACAATGCCTCGACACCTCAGCTAGAAATTTGCATCCCAAAATGCAAAGGACAATCTGTGCTCTACCCACCTTGTCATGTAGTGGCACAATTCAATGCTCAGCTGAGCCAATGTAGCAACCTCCTACTGCTGAAAGGGGAGGCCCTGCGCCTCCCTGCTTGCAGCCACTTGGTCCCATGCTCTTCCTTGTACGAGTTATGACATTTTTCAGACCCTTCTCTGAGCTGTGACCAAGTAATTGAGATATTTGAATCAGTGCGTGCACAATCCTTGTGTTTCTGGGACGAGGAGTAAGAACCATCTCCCCAGACACCACCTTCCAGCTGGTACAGAAAACCRTTTTACCTGAGGTGAGAGGAAGCCGGCTGGCTGCGCGTGGGAGCCTGATGCGATGCTCGGGAAGTAGAGGTCGGGGATATTGCTCAGGATCTCATCTGTGCAGATCAGAACATCCCACAGCAGAGCACCGGCTTTCTGCACCACACAGAGCCAGCCAGCGTTTGGTGCGGGGATGCAGTACTGACGCAGTAATGTTTGAGGTAGCAAAAGGCTACCGTGAGGGAGCATGGACCGCTTTTTGCTATTGGTTTGCAGTACTGTTAACGCCCATTCAGGTTGTTTGAAGAGCCATCCTTCCCTTCTCCTCCCAGGCCCTTGGCCCCATCCTGAACAATTTGGTTTGGCTGGTATTGGGAAAAAAGTCACAAAAGCATCAGAACTGGTGGAGTTATCCAAAGACGTTTGAGTCTCCATAGTCTTGCTGGTTAGTAGCTAATTTGCAACTGCAGGCTTTCAGCAGGCATTTGAGTTCCTTCTGAACTATCACAGGTAAAAATGCTGTGGGGGATGACTTTGTCAGAAGTGTCTTGCAAAACAAAATTCGAGATCAGCCTAAGATAAAGAATTCAGTCTGAAAAAGGTACTTATTCTGGTGTTTGGGTGTGTTTTAGGCAAAAGTGCCCATTACCCCTGTGCTTATCTGAAGCTGTGAACGGCTTACTTCAGTCCAATTTCAAGGATAAAAGCAAGTAAGTGGGCAGGCTGAAGCTGCATTCCCAGCTCAGAGTAAATGCACTGCAGGCTGGGATGCTGGCAAGGTATGTGCCTCTGCTGGCTGGAGAATTAGCTTTCTTTGTTGCTTTGGATTCATTTTAGGTCATGTATGTGGGGAGAGATGGGTTTTTTAGCCCTCTGATGAGTCAAAAAGCAGTTTGGCTGCTGCAAGGCTGTTCTGCTCTTCGGTAGCTTGAGTGCCATGGGTTTCAGCAGAGCTGCAATGCCCAGTGCAGATCCTGCCCCACCTTTTACAAGTTAATTTATTATGTACTTAATGACACCAGGCAAAGATTTACAAATCCTTCTACAAGCACCAGAGGAACTCAAATATAATTCATTTACAAACTGATGTTTGGTTTTCAGCATTTATATGTTTGCATTCAGCTTGCTTGCCTCTTTACCACAGATGTATTTCATGTTTCGGTGCTGCTTGTTCTGCTGAGCGACCAGAGAAAGACTGAAAATCTTCAGCAACATTTTTAAAATTCTTGTATCAATTTTGGTAACTGTTTTTCTCCTTGAATTTATGATCTAAATTACCTGACAATGTCCTGCTTCGGTTGATAACATTAGCGTTACTAGCTTGGCTTGAATCCGTATCCAGGAGTTATTCCGTAGCAGCGGTTCAGCTTATTGCTGGCTGAAGGAAGAGGGGGGATCTCCTCCAAACCAAAACTTTTTACATAATTTCTTAATTTCTTACCATTTCTTCCTCTCCCCTCTGCCTTTTATTCTCTTTTCTTGCCCTGGAGCTTTATCCCCTTCTCTCACCGTTGCTCTATGCCTGTTCCCTTCAGGCTTTGACCTTGCACAGGCAGTAAGCGCAAAGCTGTGTTACTTGGAGTGAAGTAACACCAGTAGTCAGGAAGGAACAATGTAGTTCAGGCCAGATAAAATAAATCTCGCATTTCCTGTCAAGAAACTGGGCCAAAAGCAATGATGAGAGACAGAGGGGGCAAACCACGCGGCTCAAAACTAGAGACATATGGGTTAGAAACAACCACAACCCTCACTTAAAAACAGAAAACAAAAAGCAAAGGCATTGGATGAAAGAGAAATAATACCAGTTCCTCGGCAATAAAAACCGCACGAYGTGGGGTCTAGCCAGCTTCCAAACCCATTGCATGTGTGGCACAAGCAGGGTCTGAATTTCCTGCTACTGTACAAGATATTAATTGTCCTTTGATTAATTTATTTAATTGATGCTTTGTGTTGTAAATTAGAGAGCTAATCTTATTCCAACTGACTTGTTTCTTCACCAAACTCCCTTCCAGACCCAAGGAGACACGCTGATTAGAAGTCGTTGCTACTTTTGTTGTGTTTTAGTAACTCTCCGGCTGGTTTGCATAGCAGTGAAAATTTCAAAATCACGTCGGTTTTACACTGTGATTCCCTGATCCCAACAGTCAGCCGTTACTCCAGCASTGCTGGTGCAAGTGAATATTAATGAGTATATGGGTAAAGGGTTCAGGATCGGTCCCCAAACCAGTGAGAGTTTTGAGCGTGTGTTTATTTATAGAAAAAGGTCTGTAGTACGCAGTCAAACTATAGACTTAGGATTTGGAGGGTGTTTGGTTTTTCTTTCTGGGAAGGGTATTGATGTGTGTGTGGAGAGTGATGTCATCTGAGGAGCATCCCAACAAGGCAGAAAGCGAGGATGGCGGCTGGGGCTCTTTGGAATGGTTCCCATGGGGGCCAGTGTTGGATCCTGATCAGTTTGGGAGACTGAACTGAAAGCAATGCACTGGGTGGTGTAAGAATGTTTAAACAGACATAGCACTTTTCATCTTCAAAGTACTGTGCAAAGATTAACTAATGAGATTKTTTTTCCTCCTTCTTAGGAAGAGTTCGCAATGTAGTGGTCAGGGAACAACTGGCGATATGATTTATCTAAGTGCTGAAATGCTTTGTATGAAGTCCCTCACAGGAGGCCATTAGGAAAATGCGGTTCCTTTAGGATGTGAMGAAAAGTCCTTTGCGGTGAAGAGGCAGGAAGCAAAGAGCAGTCAGTTTTATTGTGGACAAAGATAATATTTGAGCACCTCAGTTACAAGTGCTGAGAGTTCAAAATGGGTCTTGACAACATATGGGAGAGGCAAAATTTTCTATCACGAAATGTGTTTGGATGAATTCAGTACAGAGGGGGCAGATTTGTGAAGCGCTCTGGGACAATTTGTCCGTTTTCAGGAGTCAGGTCAAATGGGTGCAGAGGAGACTGGCAGGATGAAGCTCCTTTTCCTGTCCTCCTAGAAGGAGGTTAGGCGTTGACTTGAGGAGGGCATATTACGCACCTGTCTTCTGAGTTAAAAAAAAAAAAAAAAAAAAAAAATTAAAGCCCCCAGAAGGCGGCATGAAAGGACACAAAAGGAAGGGGCTGTTTGGAGCAGGAGTAGCTTAGGCTAGAAATAAGGAGAAACAGTGCGTGAACGTGTAGCGAACGAGTCTCTGTGCTCCGTTCTCCCCTGTGGGCAGTGTGCTCCCAGGGGTGCTGATGGAGCTGCCCCTCGCCCCAGCAGCCCAGGCAGGGGGAACGCAGCAGGGCTTGTGCGCAGTACAGTCCCGCCACAGCCTGTCRTGTGGTCTGGCCTGTGCCAACAAGCCCAGGGTTTGATCATCGTGGAAGTGAACATCCTGATGGAAAGCTTAACTGATCTGACACAAAACTCCAGCCAGAGTTGTCTAGCAGGATATCAA
Source organism: Phoebastria nigripes (assembly GCA_035582835.1). Lineage (NCBI taxonomy): Eukaryota > Metazoa > Chordata > Aves > Procellariiformes > Diomedeidae > Phoebastria > Phoebastria nigripes. The sequence goes on from JAYKAV010003032.1 coordinate 2,076,900, forward strand.
ATAGCAATATATTCAACCAGTGAACCACTGTGTTAGAACAACACATCTTCAAAACAAACTGAGCACACCCTGCAGGTATCCTTGTTTCTAGGTATTTCTGAAAGCTCTCCTCACTCTCTTAACCCTTTCAGGTGCTGTACATCCAGCACAGATGGAGAACTTGCACTGAGGCACGCCCTTTGCCTGGTTCAATGTGGTAACTGCATTGTGCTGGTAGGATTTTCTTTGCAGCTTTAACAGGACATAGTTGCCTGCTCATTTCCCACCACTGTGTGTTGTGAGCTGGAGGGGGGAGAAGGAAGGGAGGTAATGCTTTAATGGGGAGTGATATGCTAATGCCAGGCATGGTATTTGTACTTCTGTAAAGTTCTCTGCTGCTTATGAAGTATAACGTAAAACCGGTTCAGTAATGATAACTGACTGCTCAAAAATGGGGATGTTAACATCACTGTATTATTGGAATAAAACAAATAAGGAACCTTTGGACGATGGGTTTATAGCTTCCTTTAGGAAAAGAATAATCCAAATTTCCAGCCGAAGCTATAGGTAGGTCAGAGAAATTTGCATCTAGAATAGGATCTTTGATTCTTAGAGCTGGAGGGCACCTAGATCCGTACTTACTTAGGCCCATTTTTAGCTAAAACCTGAATTTAACTCAGACCTCACTCATTTGGGATTGAGTTGGCTTGTGGCTGACTAACATGTATATATGTGTGCTACAGTAGGGCTTGAGGACGAAATTACCACAGCATGTAACCTCATCTAAATTAGGTACCTAAATTAGGAGCCAAAGCCACCTGTACAGTCAATAGAGACAGGCAGGCTCATCCAAAGGGGGCTTCAGAGCAGCCATGCTAGGAACCTCCGTTGACTCTATGAACAGTTAGATGCCTGAAGTTAGGTGGTATGAATACCCTCTTGGGTGCCTGGTGAGTGAGTTTTGTCTTTTGAGTTCTGTTTTCAAAGAACCAAAACAACATAAGAAACTCTAGGCTTGCACTGGAGCCAGGAATTGAAGAATCTGAAGCACAAGATTTCCTCTGATTTAAAGCAGAAGGAAGATCTTGGATAATGATTTTGAATTTCAGTGTTCCCTATAGYGGAGTTCAACATGCATTCCTGATCAAATTCAGGATTAAATTCTCATTTTGAATGTGCACATCTGTTAAAATATTAACTTGTTATATATCAGAGTTCTTCAGGTTTCCTGGCAAGTCATGCTCAGGATGAAGTCTTTCCCACTCTGTGTATTCAAGGACATGTTTATATATATGGGTATATACAAACACACACGCTCTAGACAGTGTGTAGGTGAGAAAGTTGTTACAAAGAAAGATTCTTCCAAATTATTTCTTGCAAGAGACAGTAGCAGTCCCCTGCGTTTAGATTGCCTCAGTGAATTTTAAAAGATCCTGTTGGACCAAAAAGCATTAATGTTTGCTCTGTCTTCGGCATTCTTTAAAATTTATTAGTGAAAAAAATTCCAGGTTTCAAAAGTACAATTTTGTCATGGCATGAGGCTCTGTTCAAACCTGGTGGTGATACAAGCCTATGAAAGTCCCCATTTCACTTTCATTGTCATTGTCTAGGAAGCATGTCACAATGTCACAACATCAGCCAAACAGGGGTGTTACAAGGAGCTGAGCTCAGCTGGTAYCAAACCACCTCTGCTCCTGCAGCGCATACCAAACTGGGCACTCTTGGACCTGCCAGAGCAGCTGTAGCAGGACGGGGAGCRTGTGCTCTCCCAACCTCCTCCCTGGACATCCCATTTCTCTGTCCTCTCCCTCCCTAGGCTGGCATTGGCTGGAGTTTCCCCAGCAATGTAGCTGGGAAATGGGAAAAAGTGGTGAGGTGTCCTGGCTACAGACCAGACCGTACCTTATTTTCTGCAGACTCCAGCTCATACCCTGAAGCTCAAATGGTAGACTTCTGTGCAGAGGGGCAGAGACTAAACCTTGCCAGGGAGGTGTGATTTGGAAAGTTTCAGCGGTTGTATGTAATATACTTAGGTTTTATCTTCCCTGCCCGCCGCACCCCTCCCCCCCCCCCGCTTTAGAAAAGGAGGAAAGTTCATGCAAAARCAATGTTTAAAGCAAATTGCAAAGCCAAACATTGACAATTAAGGCCAAATTCAGGTTGTCCCTCCAATCACACTTCTGCCCTCTTGTGTGAATGCCCTGTGATACACTTTTGAACTGCAAGAACCAGGGCTAGTTTTCCCTCTTCAGTGCAGAGGATGGACACACAACAGGACAGAATTAATAGGCAAGTTTAATACCAGTATTTCCTAACTTTGAAATGCTTGACTTTAACCTTTTTTTTCCAATGTTTTTTGAAGGTACACTCTGTTGTTATTGATTTCAGAATAAACACTTCACTAGATCTGAAGAGAGGTATTTCTGTCTCGTACAGCTTCTCTGAAGTTACTGGTTTCACCAGGGCTGAATTTGGCCTATTATATCTAATGAATTGTGTATTCCAAAATCAATATTAATAATGCTGGGTGCTCTTTTAAAATAGATTGTAGACATTCATATAGTCTGTGTAAAGTTCATGTGAAATGATACTTGCCTATTCTTTATTCATCCTTTCGGTTAATAAATAATCCTTTAGCTTTTCAGTAGTTTGGTTTCTGGGATCCTGTTGGACATCTGTATTTATCATTTAGGAAGCCATCACCAGTAAATCTTTCTCTCTTCAAATTTTTGACAGAAAGCCCAGGGTTTTCAGGATTATTGGCTACTTCTCATTTTGGTTGGGTTTTTTTGTTTGGGTTTCTTTTTATATATATATAACCTATTCTATTGGTGAGTTGCAGTTTATCAATTGAGAAGTTGTTTAGCAAAATGTACGGCATCAGTGAGGCACTAAGAAGGAAAATCAACCATCCGCTTGCTGAATCTCTGCATTTGCTGCGAGGCACTATTTCATCTGGGGATATGAGTGACTCACAGAGGTTGGAGGGACTCATAATTTCCATACTACAGCACCATTCGCTAGGATTTTCTGACTTTTGTATTTATCATTAGAGGCAACGTTACACAATGTCAAAGAAAAAAAATCTAGCCTTCATAATGTGCTTTCCTGATTGTAAATGGGGCTGGATATCCTGTACTGAAATGTCAGGTTAGATCCTTTGTAAACTCTGAAGCCTGCTCTCAGAATAGAACACTTCTGGAGTGTATTAAATTGGTGTTAATTGAGAAACACATATGCCAATGACATTTTAAGCTATGCTAAATAAAACCAAACCTTTAGCAGGTCCCTATCACAGAGAGATCCTGAGATTTCACTGAACCTGCTGCTGCCGTCATCTTTTTTCCATCTATGCATATGTTGCTTGCAATGATATATGGTAACTCCTGATGCAAATACCACTCATGCTGTTACAGCTTAAAAGGCCCAGAAATAGAATGCAAACACAATGTCTGKTTTTTTCTGCTCCATGTTATAAAAACCTATGACCAACAGCCTAAAGTTTGATTCCTTTTCCCTGCAGCTTTCACACCAGCTGACTTCAAAACATGCGTTTAGCATTGCAAGTCATAAAAAAATTCATCGTCTCTTTCTTTTTTTTAGGGGGACTAATCCTGCAAGTGTCTTAGGGTTCTCTGGCTCCTGTTGCAGCTGAGCCACAGGTCAGCACCTGAGGAGGGGCCCTGTCCTCAGGCGACCCGGTGCCCAGTATATTCACTGACTCCACTTCCCYGACATGGCTGGCCCCTGGATCAGGCCCTAAGCATATTGGTAAAGTACATGTGCTTTATCTTAAGATAAATAAAGCCATTTGAAAAAYGCAAAGCAAAATTGGGGTTGAAGTCCCAATTGTGTCAATATACTCATGGGATGTGGCAATATTTTGCTGCACGTTTGATTTGTCACAGAAAAGAAAGGGCAGCCTGGAAGTTACCTAGGGGTGGGTCTCGGCAGTGCTGGCCACACGACAGCTCAGCGGAGCGGTGGTAAAGCCCTGCTCTAATGCAACCACACAAACTCTCCCAAGCTGGCTTTGCAGGACTGCTCTTGTTAGAGCAGCTGTCTTCTGCTGCGAGTTAGGGCAAGAGGTCAAGAGCTGTTTATGAAGGGTCTGGTACCGTTATGCTGGCATGATATAGCTACAAGTGAAACTCTCACTGGCAGCTCATTGATTTCCAAGTGACAAAGCCCACTACTGCTTTGCCACTCAGTAACTTTTTGCCTTTGAACCAAAAAAAAAAAACCCAGATTTTTTCCTCATGCAGCTGCTTTTTTTCTTTTTTTTTTGGACAAGCGGAAATACTTTTGAAAGTACATTGTATTGCCACTGTGCAGTGCGCTGTAGGACCTCTCTTGGCGGGAAGATGATTTGTGGCCATCTCCCGTCTCCTGACTATGTCCTGAAGGTCCTTAGGTTTATTTCTGACTCACTGCTTTTATGAGCATAACTGAATAGACACCAAATCCTTGAAAGGAATTTGGTGTCTATAAAACCCAGACTTGTAGGTGCCTGGCTCCTTAGTTGAGGGGAACAGGGTCCCTTCCCTGGTTGCTGCCCCCAGGTGTAGTTACATGGAGTACCTGGTGCCTGCCTGATGCACAGCTGATGGAGCAGTGAGGGAGCTGCTCCTCTCCCAGTGGGTGCACGAACTGCTAAGCTCTTGCAAGGTCTACCTTATCCATCTGTGGCCCCCAATAAATCTTGATTTCTTTAGAAGTTCGTCATGCGAACAATCTTCTTCTCAACTTATTCCTGGTGTTTCCGATAAGGCCTCAGGTTGTGGGAAATCTGGAACTGCATCACCTGGGACACGTAGCTGTGCTCCAGGTCCCAGTAAGCTGGATGTTGGCCTGTGGTGTCTGTCAGGAACAAGGTCTGGGGTTTATATCAGCTCCAGTTATCTGATGAATGGAAATTAATGAAGCCATTTATTTTTTAAAGAAGTATCTCCCTTCCAAGCCTTCTCTTGTGGGAGAATTATTAGACTGARTGTTCGGTAGTTTCTAATTCAGAATATGTATTTTTCAGGTCAGTCAGGTTTTTCTGTTCTTGTTTGTTACGTACAGTACAACACGTGGGTTTAAAGTGAATATGTGCCTACGACATCCTACAAAGATGGTAGTATCTTTATTTGCGTTTCACAGATGAGAAGACGCAGAGCGATCGAGTGCTTTGCTAAGGCCAGACAGGAAAACCGTGGCAGGAGGAGGGAGGATTCTTCGACTGCCCGTTGCGGACGCTGTCTGTCCAGCCTGTCTGTCTGTCCTTCCTCCTTGTGGCGTGGCGTCCCACCACCGTCCGTTGGAGCAGCTCTGGAGTGCAGGAGACTTGCATGCTGTAGTGACTAGCCGGCTGTTTGCCATACAGTCTTTCACGGGGTAGCTGCGTGCAGAATTTGATTATAACTCGCTTAATTGTCCACTTCCTTGTAATTGTTCTTGCTGCCTCCGCTCCCGTTAATGGCGTGCTCACGTTGAGAGGACCAGGAGGGCTATGCTGTGCTATCCCAGAGGATCCCTCTTTTCTCCTTTTGCGTGTCTCTCAGACACAATAGCTGCCTCACAGCCAGCGTGCGACCACGGTGTTACACGCTCAAACACGCTCTTATTAACCCTGGACTGGGGATTCCCTTGGTGATAATGCTATAGATGCAGTACTTGGGCTGGTGCAGATTTTAACACAAAATATTATGATCTGTCTCTCTGCTTGCCCATCTGTCTATCTGTCCATCTATCTAATGGACCTATGTGCATGCTGGAATAGCTTGGGGAAAGTCAGGGGCATGTTCAGGATGACAGAAAAAAAGGTCAATTTTTGTGTGCGTGCATGTGCATCAGCTAACTGATGAGGCGTCTTGGCAGGGTGTTTCGACTTAGAGACAGCCCCATCCGTTCAGAGGACTCGAGCACCCTTCTTGTGAAACATGGTCGGGAGTTATTCGCCAGAGGTGACTTTTACGGCTTTCCCAATGATAATGTTGCCTCGCAAATATCTCCGGTGATTCTGCTGGGCTTGTCAGTGATAAGCGTGGTATGCATGGCGGGGCCTGAGATTTGGTTTGTGTTTAACTGGGACATCTGTATGTTCGCACACTCTGTAAAATAGAGAGAGAGAGGGAAGCCTTTTAACAGTGGTGAGAGGGGGCTGAGTATGTCAATGGGGGCTTGAGCATCTCGGGGTGGGTACGCGCATGCGGTGCGGTCRGTTAGACATACAGCACGACGAAACAGCTTGGAGATGTTTCACTCAGTGTCTTTTTTGGTGCCGAGTACTCTTTTTCAATTTCAAGCAATTTTTTGTAGGTGAGCTGGAGATTAATTCCGCCCCCCACCACTAAGTTAAGGATTCGATGGCCGGCGTGGTGCTGGGGTCCTGCGCTTCGGAGCCACCGATGGGAAGGGAGCAGCCTGGTTTCCAGCAGCAGCCCTGGCTCACAGAGCGACCATTAGGCAGGCAGAAGCCCCTGGCAGGGTTACGGACCAGACAGTCTATACCAAGGCAGGTCAAAGGGTGAGCTTACTGTTTACTGAATCGGTAAATAGCTAATTATTCAGCCTTGCAACAGGGCGAAACCCCGCATGGGATGTAAATCCTCGGCAATTCAACATTATCTAGCGAGGAACGGATTTGAGATCCGAGGATCCCTTGCGGTAGCAGAGCGGAGCTCTCTGCACTTTAAAACCTTTTAGGGTCATTGTACGATACCGCGGAGCCATTAAGGAGCCCTCACATGCCAGAAGCAGTTTAACAGGCCCAGTGTTGGGCACTTAATTGTGTCAATAATTATTCACGCATTAGCACCAGCTCCTCCTTAAAGTGTGTACTGTGGTGACTCATTAAGTTATTACTGGTATTCATTACCAGTAAAATTAGCCTTTTTTTCGAAGTGTAAAATTTATGTTTTATAGAAAAATATTGCTAGGACTGCAACAGCTTTGCTCTACTCCCTGCTTGGTGCAGAGGAAAACAAGACTATGTGGAGATGAAGCAATATTTTTTTGTCCAACAAGAAGCCCTCAAAAATAAGAGGCAGACAAATTGGAAAGAGTCTCGTGCCTTTTTTTTTTTTTTTTTCTTTTTTTTTTTTTTTGTGGGTTTTGTGTACTTAAAATTGGGGTAGGGGAGAAGCTACATTCCTGCCCAGCTTTGGCTGTCGGTCATGTGTGCGTACGTGCTGTTTTCTGGTATCATGAGTGAGAAAGATACCCAGTGTCTTTTGATTAATAAAGTGTTAATGTATATGCAGCTGTCTTTATGTTAAATGCTTTGTGGTGCACTTTGTTTCTTTAAATGCTGATCATTTACAGTGAGTGTGTACAGTATATATGCCTGGAGGGAAAGCAATTGTTACACAACTCTTTAATCCGAACCATGATTAAAACCCCTTTTGTTCCTCCCTCCCTGCATTACTCCAGCCTATCATCTTCTCTGAGAAATCATTTGGCAAGTAGATACGTGTGTATTTTAAGAGAAAAACTCCTTTTAAAGAATCAGTTTTGCTTTTGTTCTGCTTTTAGAACTTAGTTTTTTGCATTTCAATATACAGCGCTGTTCAAAAGGCGTAGGAGGGTCATAGCCATTTTTTGCCTGAATAAGGTATGATTGAAATATGATGTATGCAGATATCATCACTTCGACAGCAATTATCCGGATTGTTTGTTTAGTGGGAACATACTTTCAAGTAGGGGTTGGTCAGTGGCAATCATGTTGCATGACACAGCTGAGGGAAATGACAAAGAATATGTAAAGTCTCACACTGTGAAATTTTATGTTGCGCCGAGAGTGTCTACTAAGGGGAATCATTAGGAATTTCGAAGGTGAGGGCCACGGCAGTTTCAGAGAGAAATGTAAAGGAGGACGGGGAGGCTGGTGCTTAGGTCTTGGGGAGAGGCTGGGGTTTGGCATTCTGTTTCATGTGGAGACCAGCAGTTAATGTGGTCCTTGTTGAAACTTGAAACAGCTCTATTAGTAGCTTGATTGGGGAGAGGAGAAGAGACCAAGAGTAAACAAAAATGTGCGGTCTGGAGATGGGCTTAATTGTGCACAATACATCTTGCCTCTGTGCGGCTTATTCTAATCACTCCAAATGGCAACACACGCTCGCGCACACACACGCACACACACAAATTTGATCTGCTCAAGCAGATAAAACTGCTATGTGTATAATATTGCCAGGCTAGGAGGAAAAAAAAAATGGACATCTGTTTAACAATTCTCTATTGTAGACAGGATCATAGAAACACTGTTGCCTGCCTGTCGTGTTCAATCAAAATGAATAAAATGCTGATTTAAAAAAAAAAGAAAAAAATCAGGCGGAAGAGAGCCTTAAAGTATTTGCTTACACTTTTTTTGTTTTAATTTCAGCAGCATGATGAGGAGGGGGAATCCCAGGGGCAGGAGGAGGTTTCAGGAACAGTGAAGGGAAGATTTTGTTTTGTTTTGTGTTGGTTTTTATCCACGGTACAGCCGAGAGAGGCGAACAGCAGTCGGAACTAATTGTAGCTCGCTCAGGAAAGTCTTCATTAGCACTTGCCACACATGGTTACCAGATGTGCTGAAGAAGGGGTGGGAGGAGGGGGAAGGGGTATGTGGAGAATGGGCTACATACTTAAACCTAATAATCTGTCYTTTGTTTTCAGGTCTATTGTGTTGGGGAGGGGAAGAATGGGGAGAGGGAGAAATCCTGGCTGCTTTTTGATGCAGCCAGTCCCTATTAGCTGAATGGTATTCCTTGTCTTGTAGCCTCCTCCAAGGAAGGAAAAAACCCTCAATCATGGCCAAGTAAAGAGGGATTTTTTTTTATTTATTTTTTTTAAGGCTATCAGTGAACTATTATTCCACTGAACCCAGCTGAAAGTATTTGGATAATCAAACTGGTAAACCACTATCTTTCTGGCCAGCTCGTGAATTTGAGCTGGGTTTGGGTTTTTTTTTTTTTGTGGGCTTGTGGGCTCCCAGAGTATCAGTGGGGCTGTTGAACTGTCAGTTCAATAGCAGCTGCATCTCCTTAGTTCACATGTACTTTGCCAGTGAGTGTGAGATGCAATCAGTGAAGCCAAGTACAGCAGGAAGGTAAGAAGAGCTCTGTGGTCTTGTCAGTCAGCCCTGAGGTTGTCACCTTGGTCAGACGTTTAACCTTCTGCCTGTTGCTATTAAAGAAAATATTAAATAGATCTTCCATATATAGTGGCTGTTGCTGCTGCAGACCAAATTGTGGTCCTGCTGCCCACATAGATGATTTTCACAGGAACCAGTGTTAATTTTACTGCAGATGTTACTACAGATGTCGCTAGTTGCTCCTTAGGAAAAAAGAGCCCCCCCCTTCCTCTTCCTTTGAACTGGTCATCTCCAGGGGGATCCTGCACGGCCATCCCCACCGTCTCCCCCTGCTTTAGCAGCACTGCAGCTTCTTTCCCTTCTTGGTCCCTGAAATCTTCCCACAAGGTGGGTGTTTTTTGTGCTGGCATCGTTTGTGCTTGGACGTTCTCTTTCTTCCCAGACTCGCCTCTTCATTCCAGTGGTAAGAGAACATCACCGTGTCCGGATGACAAGGCTTAGATGACTCTCCGAGCTCTGAATAATCAGGGATGAAGGTTTAATTATGGCACTACACATGATATCCCCAAGATTTGGCACTCTGGTCATGTGAGAGAACAGCACTAGATGAACTTTTACCAATTAAGCACTCTGTTTCCCTTCCTTCTGGAAACTGCAAGGAGGTATAAACGTGGGAATTCACTTATGTTAAAGCGAAATAGAGACATTTTTGGAATCCTAAATAATCTGAGTTGAACCTAAATCTTGTGGCTCCAGCCTTGTTTTATCCAGCTCAGTTTGCCAGTCTGTAATCTCATCCTGCTTTGGAGCCTGGAAATGTTCTTGCTCGCAATCTCAAAGCAGAGCAGATGTTGCATAAATAGAAAATAGGTTGTGTGCACAGCCTAATCTAAGCATAGAAGGGCACAGAAGAAGGTTTGGATGAATGTAAGCTAATCAGGGCACAGATCTGCTGTACTTTGGGACTGAGGACCAAATTTTTTTTCAGATATATTCTGCCTACCAGATCCAAATATGCCGTTCACTTTTTCCCACTGCATGGCAACTCCCACTTGGAGCTTTTTTAATTTTTTGAGAATAGGGTAATGCCTGTCAGCTCAAGCTCACCAAAGCAAATAGCTGGTAAGAATTAATCTATTCCATTCTTTCTTCCGTGTTTGGCTGACTTCTCCATCCAATGATCTTGTTATTCCAGGTCCAAATTAATCAAAGTCCAGGAATTCTTCTTTCAGATTCCCTCAAAGGCAATAATAAAGCCGAATCACTTAGCTGACTTAGTTGCATGTGCCTTTCCTACTGTAGGATTGTAGAGTCTCCTCCGACCCTGTTGAAATTGGTTGGATGAACATAACTAGCATAGGCAGAGTCACTGAGTGTATGGCTTCCATGAAGTATCTTTATTAACTGTCAGAAAGACCCAAGGAAAAGTTTGATAAAAATTAACCTATTTACCATCCCAATTTTGCTGTAGCTGCTATTGCATCAGTTGTTTTCTTTAATAAAATTAAGTGCCATATTTGCAATTTGTATAATGCTATCCCACATTATTTACACAAGAATGAACTGTGGTTTGCCAACGTGCAGTATGTAGAGACAATATCTCTACTTACAATAATTCATGATTAGAAAAACCAACACTGCAAACTTGATGTTTTTGTCAAGTTTTCTTTCTTCTGGGGGCGCACATACATTTTTTTTTTTCCCCACGTGTAACCAACAGAGTGGGTTTCACATGTAAGTGCTATTGCCTTCATGGTGAAATCACAGCCATACACAGCAGATATCATCTTAGCTGATTTTTACTGTCACATATTCCACAGAGATATTAAGTCAAATTTGAAACGTCTATGATGGCTCAGGTGCCCATGCTCTCCACTCAGCAGGTTTTCAGTTACTTGGGGCTTCAGCAGAACTTAGGCAGAAGTGCTTTCAGAAATTTGACACACTGTAACTTTGAGACATTCTTCATACTATTAACTTCATCTTTAATTATTATAAGTTAATTATTTAAACATTTTATTAACTTGGAGATGGAAAGCATAAAGATCAGATTTATTTCCTGCTTTTTGTGCATTTCCGCACTGAAGTCAAGGTTTCAGGCAACAAGGCAAATATTTTTATGCAGATGCAAAACTAATCAGCCAGACATGAACATACTCCTGTGGGGTTTCCTGGAGGCCTTGCTGGGGATACTGCAATGCAAATAATATATAATGCAACTAATAAATAATATAGCATAAGTATTATAAGACAGTAGGATTCAGCTAGGGGGATCCACGTGAGCTGGTACTACCATCCTTTTTATGATGCTCAAAATCGCATGTTTTTGCTGCCTGTATCTCCTATCATGCTTTTTTTACCCTCACAATGTTCTTCTATAATGTACTCCATCAAAATGCATGTTTCCTCACAGATGATGTCATTTTAAGTGGAAAAGACTTGTAAATCCTTCTTTGGCCTCCTGTAGTTCTTTCTGGGTAGCCGGCTGAGCTCAAACTACTTCTCTTTCCAGTACAATATATAAGTAATCAATATGATTTTTTTTTTTAATATGCATATCAACAGTACTCTATGTAATTAGAGAGTATCCAGCACTATTCTAATGCTACGCAGTAATTACATATGGCAGCGTTTTTGCTCCCCATGATTTGCAATTTTTCCAATACAAAACACATGATCGAAACGACAGGCAGGAAAGTTTCATTGTAATGTTAGGAAAATCGAGAAGAGCAAGTTTACTGGGGAGAGTACAAATAGCTTTTCTCTTTTCCAGGGTAATGACTTGAAGATAGATATGCAGTGCAGCAACATGAGGTCCATCTTTTTGTCACCTCAAGATGAGGTTCCCGCAGCGTGCTGTCCGGGAGGAACCTGCGGGCCGCTCAGGGACAGATGCTGGTGCAGGAGATTGCAGCCTGGTTTGTTTGCAGGATTGCACGATGGGAGCAGAGCAGCCTGTTGCTCCCAGCCTGCACTGGCTTCCGATAAATTTCCGATACTTACAGTGGATTTGCAGGTGTTGTCTCTAACCTGTACGGTTTCCAGAAAGTTTGGGGACCCAGTTACCTTCTCCTGTTGGGAATGTTGCCACAGCTGAGACCAGAGCAAGGCTAGGCTGAAACTTAGGTGCAAGGGAAGGTGCTGGTAAGGTATAAAGCATCTTGGCATAAATACCCGACCCCCCGCCTGCCTTTTTTTTTCTTTTTCTTTCTCCAGCCCTAAATCTGCTGAGAAAGATATGAGTCGGATTTATATATTTAAGAGTGATCCTTATCTTTTTAATTTTTAATGATTGGGCATTTACAGTTTCACCACACACAGAGGAAGAAACATAACTATGAAATGAGAAGCATTCCTGACTGAATAAGTTTATTTTGTTTTACTTGATTCTGTTTCAGTGACAGAACAGATTAGTTTCCCAACACCATGCCTGCAATTTTATCATACAGCTTACAATATGCAATGTGTCTTGTAAAGCCCTGTTCTGAGATTACATGAATGTGTGAGAATCTCTACCTCCACTTACATAAAAGTAAATTTTTACTCCAATGAATTGTGGTGAAAAACTTGAAAATATGACATGGGGGCACCCTAAAGAAGTAAGACAAAGATAAAAACAAAAGGATCTCAAATGCATTGGAAGGCATTTGTGTGTGTTTTAGGGTATTTTTTGTTTCTAAGCATCACTATTTATGGCAAATCTTATGACTTTAAGTACTGGTCTGATGACTTTTGGGTGCTTGGGAAGGGCAGTACCTAAAATATCCTTCAGACTATCGGTCCTCTCCTCGAATCGTTTGGTTTCTCCTGTCCCACAGATGTGTGCCTCATCCTGCATGGTCTTTCCCTTTCCCCATGCTCTTAGGTCCTGGCAGTGCTCCCTTACTGTGGCTGTGGAGGTCTTGGCTTCTCTCTGGTCCCAGTGAAGCCAAGGTGGGAGTAGAACACTTCTAATCCTGTCTTCCCCTCTCCCCCGGGCTCAGCCTCCATCGTTTCCCCGTGTGTTGAGCATCTTCATTTAGATTTGGCCCCAGGAACAGTGAGTTGTGCTGAAGAGCCAGCCGTCTTTTGCATTAAATTTTAAGGAGAAGAGAAAGCAAATGACATAGAGTATAAAATAAGTACTTGAGTAAATGTTTTAATCTCACTTGGGGCAGTTTGACAAAATAATGAAAACATACCACATGCATATGTGTCTGCACATAATCATTGTCATCGTCGTTTGCTTTTGTTGTCAGCAAAATTAAGCAGCAAAACGTTTTAGGGAAGATTGTGCTTGCGATTCGGCGGCAAGCCTCGGCTCGTGGTGTGGGCACCCAGCCTTTGCTAAGGCAGCCTGCAGCGTATGAGCTGAGCCGTGTTGCTCTGCAGAGCCCATTAGTTTTAAGAGCAGCCTCTGTGTGTGAGCAAGTACCTGCTTTTACACAACACGAGGATCAAGGTCTCAAATGCTAATTCTTTGGTTTCACCTGAAGGTGTGGCTTGCCAAATTTTAGCCTGTTTCTGATCCATGATGGAGCAATGAAAGCAATAGGGCTTTCTAGAGGTAAGGTCATACTGTAATCCAAACCAGAAGAAGAAATTGTGTCCCAGCTTGACTTGTATTCATTTCAAATTCTGTGCAAAAGTTTGAGTAGGTTTTTTTTTTCCACCAGACAGTGCAACTATGATCTTTTTTCATCAAAAGGAAAGAAGCAGCACCAACAAAAACTCACATCGGTGCATTATCAATTCTTTGTACCATTAGTGAATTTGTAACAAAATTAAAAATGCTAAAAAAGGATAACTATTTGATTATAGGGACAGCAATTTGTAGGTCTTTTCTTGATTTCCGTGAGGAAATTTCTTCCAGTTTAGGAAATTCAGGATTATTTTCATTTTGATAAGAATGGAACATCCATTCAACAGACAATAAAAGCTGGTTTAAACCTGTTAAATACTATGAAATAGATGTGTACAGCTAATTAAGGGATGTGTTGAATAGTAATTATGTCATCCTGAGGGATTTACAAATAGAGTCTAGTTAAAATTTGATTCAATCTTCTATCATTCACAGAAGGTGCAAATTATTATTCATTTAGCGTGCTCTGATTTCAGTTCTAAAGGTAATCCAGAAAAAAGGGAGAGGGATTTCTGTTTTATCAGCATTGTTTAAGAACTAAGATCCCTTAATTATCGCACTGTACCAATAGTCTGCTACCAACTTACTGAAGCAGTCATTCAGCTTTGAAACTAACAATTTACCCTCCAAGCAAAGAAAGATATAAGAAAAAGTGTTTAGTCAGCAAGCAAATATACCAAACTGTATGTTTTGGCTTTTGTTAGCGCTCATGTTTCTGAGCTGTGCAAACGTGAGTCACTGACTTACACAATACCTTTCAATCAGAGGCATCAAAGCAAAGGAGACAGATTTCACAAGAAAGAAGGAAAAAAAAAAAAAAAGGCAAAGGTGAAATAAGGCTCTGTCAAGCTTCTGGAACCTCTTTCCAGGCTCTTTCTTTTTAGGTAACATTGGTAGACTCTTGGCCTTACGCCTTTGTGTAATTTCTCATCATAGTAACGAAGAATTAGGTAAGATTGCTGATCACCTTGTGAAAGTATTATAGATTCTTTTACAAGGAAGTTACTTTTAATGACCTTAAAAGAAAAACTTTACTGCTTTTCTGGATTTATAAAAGTAATTGAAAATCCCTGCAGTTACCATTAAAGCTGGCCTAAAATGAAAAAAAAAAAAAATTGTTTCATGAAGTATTTTTATGTCTTGGAATGAAAACTGTATCTTTGAAAGAAGTTGTGAAAATTCCTAAGAAGCCAGAAGACTCCAGGACTTATAGTGGTAGTGGTGGTGTGGTAGAAACAGGTTGTTTTTGTTCTGCTTGATTCGGAGGTCCAGCCTCTCTAGCTGCTGTGACTTCTCTTCTGCATGTCTGAGCCGTCATGGAAATTTTGTCAAAACTGAGATATTTTCTTGATAATTTTTTTGTTTGTTGCTTTTTAATTATTTAAGTAGGAAAAACTTTTCCCACAAATTGTTTTCATTAAACCTATTTCTTCCATTAAAAAAAAAAAAAAAATCAGACAATAGTCATATTACCAAAGATACAAGACATTACTCCATTTTTTCCATAAACTAAGAATACGTAATCCATATGGTTATGTTAGCAGTTGTTGTTTGGGCTTTTTGGAAAGTAACTTCTAGTGTGCTTAGACTGGATCTCTCTGTTGTGTGGCTTTATTGCAAAAAGGTAAATGTTCTTCTGCACTACTTTTTTTACAGTACGTGTTTTCCTATTGATATCAATGGGACTAATTATGTATATTAAACATCTTTATGGAAATAAGGATTGTGTATCCTGCCTTGCTTAACACCAGGCAGTACTGAAGAGGAGCCACCTCTGTGATGGAGCACAGCAGCTGCGCCACAGCTCTCAGAAATGGTGTGCAATTCTTTAAGTTGAGCTTAAGCAAAGGTACTGGACTTCTTTGGAAAAAATTATCTGGAAGCAAAACCTAATTTTCTGTGTTCTGATTTTATCTTTCTAACCAAAGTGGCATTTTGGTAAGGTGAATAGAAGAACCCACATTATCTTTGGTTGGTTGGGTTGGGTTTTTTGGAGACAGACAAATGCGCTTGACATAACTGATTTTCTCTGCATGTCCCATCATATTTAATCCTTTGACACAGCTGCTCGCTTACGGTATGGTTTGGAGTACTACCCACTGAAAAACCGTAGTCCTAATTGTCGCTTGGAATTTGGCAGAAATCTACCATATTTATGCATTTTTTTTCTCTTAGACTGCTTCATAGAGGTGGGTAATATTGTAATAGAAGTGGAAAGTGTTCTCAGTTCTTAGCAAGATAAGAAAATGTTGTTTCTTATCTGTGATTTGAAAAGAGATGAAGGGTCAGTGAGGTAGAGATACATGAAAGCTATTGCGCGCTTGGTAGGAGCTGCAGAGGAGGAATATCTCTCACCAGCGGCTTGTTTGAGTGGAAGGGAAGAGAAAGAGGCAGCTTCTAAGTGAAGGGAGAGGATTGGAAAAAATGTCAAGTAGAATCAGAGAAATTATTTGGTGTATTTGCTTAAAGAAACAGGTACACAGCTTTGAGATGGTTACTGAAAAGAAGAGGGCAAGTCAAGTTGAAGGCAGCTTTAAATACTTGCCTGCTGTTGATGCTGATGGTGGGATTTATAAAAATTCATAGACCCCTTCGGTCTTTGGAGGTAGCTGAGAGAAGGAAGGAGAATGGGACGGGCTCTAAGCCACCTTCTATTTTGAGGGATTGCGCAGAAATACAGGGCAGTCTGCTGGGCCCCAGGTGTAGCTTAGCTGGGACTTGCCTTGTCTTCCCACCTGCCTCAGTATAGCTGCGTCAGAGAGGGAGGCAGTTGTACTGGAAGTGGTATGGGGAAGGTTTTAGGCTGTCCCCAGCCAAGAGTTAGCTGCTTGGAAGTTGTTTTTCTCAGCAGCATATGCAGGAGCTATGAAGATGGGCAAAGTTTGATTTCAAGATGCAGAACGCATGTGCCAAACTTGGCAATAGGGGCTGGTTGGGTCTGCAGCCACTTAAAGAAGTTCTCCTCGCCATCCTCAGCAAATTTCTAGCTGATTTTCATCTGATGTAAGCTACAGGAGCTGCTGGCTAGCTGGCCTGTGCTGGCATTTGGGTTGGGAGTGGAGCAGACGCCCCAATACCTACCTGTCTCTGCCTTCTTCTGCAGAAAGCAGAAGAAAGCTGTCTTAGGTGCCTTTTTTGTATTACAATAGCAGTGTGTCGTGGTTTAACCCTAGCTGGCAGCTAAGCACCACACAGCCGCTCGCTCACTCCCCCCTGGTGGGATGGGGGAGACAAGCAGAAGAGTAAAAGTGAGAAAACTCGTGSGTTGAGGTAAAGACAGTTTAATAGGTAAAGCAAAAGCCACGCATGCAAGCAAAGCAAAACAAGGAATTCATTCACTACTTCCCATGGGCAGGCAGGTGTTCAGCCATCTCCAGGAAAGCAGGGCTCCATCACGCKTAACGGTTACTTGGGAAGACAAACACCATCACTCCAAACGTCCCCTCCTTCCTCCTTCTTCCCCCAGCTTTATATGCTGAGCGTGACGTCATATGGTATGGAATATCCCTTTGGTCAGTTGGGGTCAGCTGTCCCAGCTGTGTCCCCTCCCAACTTCTTGTGCACCCCCAGCCTCCTCGCTGGTGGGGTGGTGTGAGGAGCAGAAAAGGCCTTGGCTCTGTGTAGGCCATGCTCAACAATAACGAAAACACYCCTCTATTATCAACACTGTTTTCAGCACAAATCCAAAACACAGCCCCATACTACCTACTATGAAGAAAATGAACTCTATCCCAGCCAAAACCAGCACACAGTGGATGTATTTGGTCACCACAGTGTCCAAAACTGAGCTATTTTTTCTTGACACATCAGTTTTTGTCTTGCATTTATTTGCACACCATTCTCCTATCAGCGAGTGGTGCATGTCCTGTATTGAGAGGACTAACAACGTCTCATGGGCCTGGGGAGCAGGGCTATGAAATTAGGCCCTAAAATCCATGAGTGTGTGCTAACTGTTGAAGAAAATCTCAGATTTGTTCTTGAGTAATTAGAATACATTGGAAATGTGTGGCCAGTCTTTCCCCTGTTAGACTGAAGGCTACAAGCTTAATGAGCTTTAAACATGAAAGTTGAAATTCTTCTATATTCAGCTGACACAAGAAGTTGAAGCTTCATGTAAAACAGTATTGCAGGATGTTGGTGTGCAGCCTGAGGGAAGTCCATTTGGATTTTATGGAAGTGAGCCCTTTGCTTGCCATAAAGAAATAACATGAATGGACACCAGCACTGGACGGTCACTTTCCCAAAAGGTGCTTCACTGTTTCCCAGTGAGATTTTTACAACAGAGTCAAGGACTATAAAGTCTTTGACTCTACTGAAAGGCTACTGTCATTTATCTATATGCAATGAATTATTGTTTCATATCACAGAATAATAATAACTTCAGGTTCAGAATTCATTATAAAGCAGGAGGATTTTTCCAAGAGGGTGGTGTCTCTTTGGGACAAGGAGATGAAGAACTGCTCCATAGAACTTGTAATAAGAATAATGGAAAAGGACAAGCTTGTCCTCCCATTTCTTCTTACTGGGATGTGCGCACAGGTTGCCTTCTTTTACAGACTAGTAAGTGGGCCAAAGTTTTGGAGCTGCACGTTTAAAGCTTAGACCTTACTTTTGCACTGAAGAGTGGAAGTAGCTACAACAACTGGTAGTGCATGTAAAATCATTTGTTGCTGAGCTTCTAATAGTAACAGATTTCAAAAATTACACTTACATTTTGGAGCTGGTGGCGTGTTTGAGGGATTTATGTCTAACAATTTGCATTCCATGTAATTTGGATTCAATGACTCAGTGTAACACAGGCAAAAGGGTTTCTGAGTATGTGACGCTCCTTTTCCATGGCACAGTAGGTATTTCATCTTAATTTTTGGTTGCATGCTAAGAAATCAATATGTAAAGGAAAAGTGAACAGATACTTAAAAGGAAAGCATCAGAGAAGTTGAATAGTCGTTTACTGGCTTAGTATTTAAAGCTGGCATATATTTCTGAGTGGGAAAGGGCTTCAGAATGGGGCAATTCACAAACCACTTCTTCCCCTTCAACAGCTAATTCAGAGACAGCAGGTGTGTAAGCAACCCCTTGGAAAGAGGACCGAGCGTAGTTTGTGGCAGAATTGAGTGGAGATGATCCCAAGCTGAAAGTCAAAACAGGATCTTCTTTTAAGTTCACCGAGTGACCTGCAATTTTATTCCAGCGCCTAACACAGGTAAGAGGCTTCTACAGAATCTGCATTTCCCAAGGCGTTTTAATATGTGAATCCTAACCCTTATTCATCGGTGCCTTCAGGTTTTGAAACTAGTGATGCAGTGCCAGGTACCAGTACCAGGTTTTCGATAGTTTTATTGGGCTTTAAGGTATCTCTTTTGGCAAAATCAAGTCAGAGAGCCATGGTGCATTTGTCAGCAATCCTACAGTAATGAATACATATGCAGAATATGTCTGGGACCAGAATTTGAGAGTCAAGAGGGCTGTTTCTTAAATCTGTGTATCTCATTTCCATGTAAATCAGGAGAAATTTGAGTTAAGCAAGAGGTCTGCATCAAGGTTGGAAGTGTTGCTGGCTCTTGGCCACTTGCTGGGACTGATTCCTGGAGAAAGTAAATTTGGTCCTGAACTGTGTTGCTGTTACAGAACATATACAAAAAAAAMCCCCTGAGAAATTCCAGTGTGCCTTTTGAAATGTTGTGTATAAACACTAGGGATCTGACCGAGAGAGAGACTACCTGCACCATCCAGGCTGGGCCAGCTGCAGACAGCTGTGTGGCAAACTGACGTTACAGGGCTGATGGGAATGAACTCCGTGTTGCAGATCCCCACCCTGAAGCTTCTTCCTTGCTCCTTTTCAGTTTCTATAGGCTTTTATACTTGCTCTTGGGCATGAGGTGCCAGGTTCCTAGACAGACCTGGGCTTTCCTTTTTTCTTTATATAGGATAAACTGTGCAGTCCATATAAAATGCCCTGCCATGCGAGTTACTTGAGAAGTCATGTTTGGTGGGAGCAGGGGGCACGCTCTGTGTCTGCTCGCTGGAGGGACAGTGTATTTTAGATCATGAAAACTGAGGGCTGCTTTGCTCCATCATCATTTCATTGGGGGTGAACAGCAAGAAAATATGCGATTCCATTCTCTGTGGCTTAACTTCAGTCAGAGATAGGTCTTCAGGGCAGTAACATCCTTCTTCCTCAGCTAACATACCCACAGGACCTCTGTATTAAGATGTAGGCAGTGCACTGAATGTGTGCAACACATCCTATTCTGACCCCCCCAACCCTGCCAAGTGCTCTTTGTTGTAGGTGACTGTGTGATGCTGAAGCACAGCAGTATGTGGCTTCTGCTGTCGGAGAAGACCCCTCCTCAACATGAGGAGCTGCCTCTGCAGATGCATGGGCAGTGAGAGCCAGGGTGCTTCCATGGGGCAGCAGCCACAAAAGCTGCTTGCGTACAGATAGTGTCCTTATTCCTTAATCATTAGCCCTAATGAAGGGGTTTTGTCATATTAAAAAAAAAAAAAAAAGGAAAAAGAAAAAAGCAACTGAGAAAGAAAAGAAAAAGAGAAAAGAAACAGCCAAGAAGGAGAAAAGATGGGGAATAGTTGGGATTATCTCTGTGCCGTCTCTCAGGTCCAGTGACAACACGACTACAATGGGTAGCTTTCAGGACTGCATATGGTCTTCCTTCCGAGGGAGTTGATTAAGCGACTCCGGATGAAATTGAAATCCTGTGATTTGACCTTTGTCTGGCCTGGGAGGGCTGCAATTCGCATAACAATTTCCTTTTGTTCTTTGTTTGGAGTTATTAATCCAACATGAGCCTCGAATTAATCAGGGGTAGTGCGTTGTTACATTTCTAATTCACAGCTCCACTGCTTGTGTCTTTTTTAATTAAGGCCGAAYGATAGCAGGCCTTAGCCCCTGATTGCAACACTTACTAACCACACATTGAGGGATGAAGAGGCTAAATAGGCAGAATGAGATTACTTCAAGGTTTCACTTAATTGTTTTCTTCCTTTAAGTAAAGAGCACTGAATGAACGTTGTTAATGCCAGGCTGGGAGTATTTCTTTTATATGTGCATTATGTGTGCGCATGTATGTGTGTGTGCTGGGGTGGGGGAGGTTATGACGGGTGCACCGAGGACTCAGAGCTCTAATGGCTCAAGATTTTGTAAAATTGAAGCCTTTGGTTATTGATTTAAACCATTCCTCCCACCTCCCCTGGGGGGCAGGGGCAAGGGTAGAGGAAGGAGGAAAAGAGTTGAAGAACATTAAACTTAAGTTAACAGCATGGATTTTCTTGTATCCTGCGTGAACCGGTTTGTTTATGTAGTTTTTCTTGCGGTTTGCTAGTGGTTCAAAGCTAGAAAATGCAGGAAGATTGAAGTCTATCAGAGATGCTAAAGAAATGCGTTGAGGGACACAGCTCTCCAAAGCCTGGAAGTGGTAATAATGATAATAAGATAAAGGCGAGCCAGTTGTGTCACGCACCAGATTTTGCTCATACTGAAGGATGTTTGAGTCATGTTTCAAAAGCTGTTTGTAAATTTGTATTGTCGGAGCAGTTCAGGGCCACAAAGGCGCAGGTGCTATTCCAGGGAAACGGTTTAGGTGATCTTGGTTAGATTCATGCTGGATAACTCAGCCTGTGCCAGCCACTCGGGATGCTGGAAAAGAAAACGGACTGAGCGCCCAGCCTTCCAACATTTATTTGCACAAATAGTTCCGTTAGCTTAAAAAAAAAAAAAAAAAGGATGACGGGATTCATATTGCAGGATCAGGCCCAGAGTTTTGGCCTCCTATGGTGCAGTACGTTGGATATGATGGTTATGGAGAAAGGTTAATATTTAAGGTCCCAAACCTTCAGTTGCTGAATATGCAGAAATCCCATTGACTTCAATTTGTGTTGTGCACCTGCAATATCAGATAGAGCTCTGTAATTGTGGGAAACTAACTCTTCCTGAGTTATTTCATCCATCCAAGGAGCTGGATGGGTGGGGGAAGCGCTCGCTTGGAAGAGTTAATGTTTCTGTGTAAAACGGCAAGCCGGTGTTAATCATACCAGGCTGCACAGATACAGAGCTGCCGTTCTGACTCTGGCACGGGATGTACAAGGCAGCAACGCCGTTCCTGCTTTTCTGAATTCTTGATGCAGGTGGCTGTTCCACGCAGGATTATCTAAGAATGCAATGATAAAACCTCTAGATAGATTAAGCAGAAGTAGGATATAAGCTCCAAAGGAGAAAAATGCTTCAGGTAAAAGCTTATTTTTGTGTTTAGAAATCTAAATTGTGAACTGAGTCTGCTTTTTTAGGATGAGCCTGAAAAGAACAGGCTATGTATTCAGTCTTCCACAGAAATGTATGTAGTATCTGGAAACAAAAACAAACAAACACACAAATCTTTAGGTCTGGACTTCAGCTGCTGCAAAGAAGCACCAGTGACTCCATTTCTTTCCATGCTCAGTCATGTCAACACAGGATTTACACTGAATTGGGTTCCAGGTTCAAAGCCATTTTCTTGACTTTCCTGCTCTTTTCTTAAGGTGCTGCCTGATCCTCTGTGTCAGGATACTTCTGGTAGATTGCCAGCTCCCGTGCAGGGAGAAGTCAATGGGATAAGAAGATGCTCAGCATTTGTTGGAGTAGAGCTGCCTTACTGGCAGTTCAAGTACCGTACACATAATTTTGTTTTTCAGAACCAGTTTTGATGCTCTTGCACTGAATAACACCTTATTCTGCAAGTACTCCTATTGAATCAGACTTTGCATGGAGAGAATAGTATTAAGTATGAGTAAGCACATCAGAATCTGACCATCAATCACTTATTGTTGTTTATTTCCATTTAAAGACTGAATGCTTCACATTTGTCCAACTTGTTCTCTTTTTCCTAGAAATCTCTGCAGACCAGGGTATGTTTGTTTATAGCAGACAATTCCAGAATTGAAACCTACTTTCAATGCTGTTCTGTGTCTTAAATTTGCGTGCTTCTTTTTTTAATTATTGTTTGAAGGTTCACTGTCGTTGATTTAAAGGTGTCACATTACACTTCCAAAGGGGCTCGGGATGAATGGGTACCCCCGTGTGTGTCTTGTGTGAGTGATTTGAATAACATCTTAAAACCCAAAGTCCAGTCTGTTCTGTCTCCTGTTTAAAATCTCATGGCAGTGGTCATTAGAATGGGTACATTTGGGGTAATTCTAAAATCTGCTTCTTTTCCTTATTCTTGTATAGCATAATGTTCATCGTTAATGTATTCAGCAGCTCTCCTCAGCAAACTTATAATACCATTTAAGTGCTTTGAGATCCTTAAAGATGAAAGAAGTTGTATAAACAGATGGCAGCAGTATTATAATGCTTCTTTGAATGGTTAGCCCTCATTGTAAACTGTCTTGCAGGACCTTGCTATACACCTCAAACCAGGTACCCTGTTGGTGGTTTTCAGCAGTTGGTTTGCTCTCTCTATAATATGACGTTTTTGATTCCTTTCAATTACTCTGTGAAGGAAGTTAGGCTTCTTGGCATGCTCAGGAACCAAAAGACCGGGTCAGGGTGCATGATAATGCTTTCCTGTCCTTGCCCAAAGTGGGTGTAGTTGCATTTATTTTAGGGACAATCCATTGATCAGTAGTTCTTGAATATTTGCAGCTGCAGCAGTCAATGGTGATGAACCCACAAATTAATAAGGAATTACTTTTGTTGTTGCTGCTGCTGTTATTCCTGACATTTTTAGACAATCTGTTGCTATTTATGAAACATTTCTGTTGAGGTCAAAACTGCCCTGAATGCTCCACTCCGCTCCTCTCCTCTCCTCTCCTCTCAGCTCCAGTGGGCACAGGGATGTGCTCCTCACGTCTGCAATGACAAGTCGTCCTTGTGCAGCAAAATGCCAAATTTCAGTGGCAGCGCGTCGGCCGTGCCGCTCCTCCACCGCACATGGAGGTGCTGACACTCCTTCTCCTTGAAATCGGTGGCAGGTCAGCCCCGGCCCGTTATATTTCTCTGCTCTCCCATTTCGGACATAAGGTAGAGATTACAATTAATGGCCCTTTGAGTTGCTCGGCGCTCCTCCCTCTGCGCTGTCTCCCCGCGATCCCCCTTCCCGCGCCCTCCCTCTCCCCCCGTCAATGGGAGCCTTTGATGTCGCACAAGAGAAGACTGTTGGCTAACAGTCTGGAGGCTGCTTCGTTTGAGCTAACCACCACATGAAAACAAATGCGATCCATCATATTTCATTAACTAGCTGCCCCCTGTTCGGGTGCCCTTTTTTGATGTCAGAGCGCATCCTGACAGAAATCAGAAAGATACGTGTGATTAAGACCAGTAATAATAGTTAGTGCATTGTATTGTAAATTACCTTTCTGGGCCCCAGTACTTTATCAGCCCCACTGGCCTTGGCTTGGGTACATTTTTGACTACTCTGTATATACAGTGTATTAGCGCAATGGAGATCATTATGTGGCCTGTATTTGAGTCATTTTTATTTAAGATGCCAAACAATAAGCTGTTGATTGGGGGAACAAGAGGCGAACAATAATGTTCTGTGTCACATAATACACCACCATTTTCCAGCTTTGCTTTAGAAGGGCCCTCTTTATTGTTTTTGTATAAAAATGGTTCTTAGGAGGAGGAATATTTTGCTGAGGTATGTCATTATTTTGCAAATTTCTATTATCTCATCATGTTGTCTTCATTGTAAATTGCAGCTAATTAGGAACCTAGTTAGAGCCCCAGCTTTGAGGCTGGCTTTTTTGTGAAAAGAGCCCACCGATTACCGCACTACAAGAGAGGAAGGGAGAGAAAAAGGAGATTAATCTGGTTACCTAGGCGACACTCGCTTCCATCTGCGAGGAACAATACATTTTTGTTTCCTTGGCTCAGTTCAGATCTGTTTTGTTTAGGGGGAAAAAAAGAGGGAGAGGGAGAGAGAGAGAGAAGGGGAGAGAGGGAGAGGGAGAGGAGGCAGCCCCACAACAATGCTGGACTCTGTCTGGCCCCGGCTTACCCGCTTCCATCCCTCTGCAAGTTCGGGGTCTCGGGGGAGTGGGAAGATGAAAGAGATAAGCTCCAAAGTTGTCAAAGGTCGTAACCTTGCCACACAAAGCCAGCAGTTTTACTTCTAAATCCCCTTCTCCCGAAAAGCACTTAATGAAATAATATACTGTGCTTCTCAACACCCCATAGTCTTTATTAAGCACAAGGCCCCCGAGATGGTGAATTTAAGGAGTCGGTTAAAACTTCTGACTAAACAGTTGCTGACTAGGAGCGTCTACAGTAGATGTGATGGGGTTTTTCTGAGCGAGAGAGACAACTTTTCTTCCACTGTCTCTCGTTAGCAGTATTGTGGCTTCCCTGACACGTTTTATAGCTGCCTTCACACAAAAGGCAGAGGTCTGTGAAGGCAGGGCAGTCTGATTTTTTTTTTTTTTTTTTTTTTTTTTTTTTTTTCAGTTACCTTCACAAGGTCATGGTTTAACAGACAACAGCGACCTGTATCTTTCCTGTTGTGCATCCAACTATTAAACCCTTACATGGCTGTTGCATAGGGTAGACAATGCAGCCACATTATTTGCTTCTTATTTTGGAGCAGCTTGCCAGAAAAAGGACGGAGGTAATAACCAGAGCTGATAGAGCCTGGCTAAAAGCTCAGAAATGCTCACGAGCTCTTGAACTGAATTGGCTAAACCCACAGCCTTTTGATAAGCATAATGCTTTCTCCAGGTGTTATGTCATCATTTATAATGTTTTCCTATCTGGTAGCGTTATGGATGATGACATACAGTCACAAAAATATCAAAGTTACCAATTTTAGCTTATCTGAGCTTTCCAAACCTGGATGGTGCTGATAAAATCAGAACAAGTATCAGGTTAACAACCCTAAACCTCCTATTCTGCATTGCTCTGAAGTACTGTTCTTATATTYTCTTCCTCTAAAGAAGCTTCTAAGAGCTGCTTCAGTGACGGTACATTGCTCCCTCCGATTGGAAATGACAGTCATCATGTTAAAAAATTACAAATATTCAGGAGGAAATGAATGAAGGTCTGCCAGCTTTTTCATGTGGGGAGCGTGAGGCATCTTGGAATTGAAGTCATTTGAATTTCCAGTTCTGCCACGTGCTTTCTGTGGGATCTTGGCCAATTCATTTGGCCTATTTCTGCCTCAGACCTTGACCTATAAAGTAGGCAAAGCTATATTTCTTTACCACGGAGGATAACTTGAGTGTTAATTAATTAAGGACTTACGAAGAGTTTGAGATGCTTGGATGCAGGGCGCTCTATAAATGCAGAACATTTAATCCTTCCCTATTCTGTTTCAATAAATGCCTTGTTGGGTACACCTGAACCAGTTCTTCTGAGAAGAACTCTCAAGTGAAAATTAAATCAATCATACTTGACTTTGTTAATTGAAGAGACTTGCTGAGATGTTTTGCAGACATTTGGATAGAGCAGTTGTCACCTCACAGACAATTAGCCCAGTGTTAGCCGTCGTTTTACAAGCTCTGAGGAGAATGTCCTCAGTAATTCTGCAACACGTTAAGATGAGGCAGGGGAGGAAATATGGTTATATGTTATCTCTGTGCAAAAAAGAGAAGGGACAGTACTCTTCAGTACACAATTGGTACTGTTTGAGGGAAAGATTTGGGGAGTTAAGTAGCGAGTAGAGACTGTTAGCAGTATAAAGAAAGGAAGAGGAATATTTTACAAGTTTGGTTAAATAGCATTTTTGTATTTCAGTAGCAACGTTCATTCTGAAGGAATCATTAAGAACGCTCCAAAATTGTAGGGGGGGTGGAAATCTTCACCCATTATTAGAGAGAACCAGCATGACTCCACATAACAAGTTAGAGAAAGATGTTACTTTGAACTACGTTATAATTTGGAGAGACTCTAGGGTTAGCCTTCTTATTCTTATTCTTAGAGATGGGCAGGGAGGGACCATTTAATAACTTTCGTTGGTCTACACTGTTCTTACATCTTGTGGAAAAGGTTGACAGTGACAGAGTGAGGACAGAGCCCATTACTTGTTAAACAGACATCATAATGTGAATAGAGAGAGTCATATTACTCCTACTGGGATGTGCTGCGTATGCATTTCGTCATGAAAGAGCATTATCTCCAGCTAGGAATTATCAAGGAAAGAGAAAAATAAAGAAAATGCAATGTCAGTTTAAGTGACTGCAAGGGAGAAACAGGAGTACGTTTCAGTCTGATATGGTTTCACTTGGGCTCAGAAGATCGGGAATCAAGAATCAAAAAGGAAGCTTTTTAGAAAAAATTTCCAGGGTAGCCCAGGCATGAAGAGCTTTGCTGAGTCCTAAAGCTACAGAGATGGAAGGATCCTCCTGGAGAATTGTTAAAGTGTCAGGAAAGGTCAATGTCGGCTTCAGCCCCAATATAAAAGCTGGAGCATTTATTGGCAATTCTGTGCCACTGTCATCATAACAAGGAATTCTGTTYCTGTGTATGCACTTCTAAGTACACGCTTAGATCCGTTTCATTTTCTTGAAATGGAGGAGATCTGTTATTCCAAGGAAGGGAACTGCAAAAGACCCCGTTACCTCTCATGTCCTGGCACTGTTGCTGAGGTCTGCAATACTATATACTTGTCTAGATAGACCCAGTTTACAGTTGAGACTTCTTAATCACCCGACCAGCTGGTGTTTTTGAGATGGTGAAGGTACTCTGCACTGCAGCCTGCAATCTCACAAGCTGTGGCACCAGTGGACTGCTGCCCACCTAACACCAGCCTGGAGCATGGGATGGGGACAGATTTCCAGAGAGGAGTGCCAGGACCTTACTCCTGGAGACTCTGATGCTTCCCTGGAAGGTCTTTCTGTCTTTATTGCTAATTGGTGTAAAGTCTGCTTGGGTCCATCAAATCTGACAAAATAAAACCCGGAGGGGAATATTGCTGCAGCCTCACATCACAACTTCCATGTTGCATTTTGGAGCAACACAGAGTGTCATCTTGAGCTGTTAGTCTGAAAGTTCCTCAAAAGGTTTCTGTTCAGGCCAGTCCCTTATCAGAGCCAGTTTAAGAAATTTAGCTCTTAAATTCCATTTCTTTTGAAACTCTTTTTTCTGTGTTGTGTAATGGTTTCCCTGCATTTCCAGTCCATTACTGTCAGTTCTTTTTGGGAATGTCAGGTTGCATAAAAGTTGATATAAACATTCAGCAGAGCTTGAAGCAGCCCCTGAATGAATTCTGTCTTGGCAAACCTACTCCTTTACCAAAACAATTTCTGAATAATCATTGCAAGGACCAAGATCTGTGTTATTCTATAGTCAAGAATTGGTAATTATTTTTCATACAGGAGTTTGAGGAGATGTGAAGAACTCAGAGGGACAAGATACAATAGTTCATGACTCTTGGTCTAGCAGTTCTTTAGATAATTTTATCTTCTCTTTCAACTTAATGAGAAATTTCCCTGGGAGAATAGGATGTGTTGCAAATGTGCGACCAGTCAGCCACATAAGCGACCCCACAACTAGCCACTAGCAGTGGACAGTTTGGCTGTTTAAACCATAGTTAGAGTCAGAATTTAGGTTGCAAAGAACTCTGAAAGTCACCTGGTCCAACCCTTTACTCAAAGGAGGGCCAACTCGGAAATGAGTTCAGGTTGTTCAGGGTCTTACTCAGTTTCTGGGCACCTGGTCCAATGCTATACCACCCTCACTGTCAATAATTTTTTTCTATATATCTAATTGTTATTTCCCTTGTTATTATTGTTCTACTTAACAATATAGGCTGGATCTAGAAACATTTTAATCACGTTTCAGGACAATGTTAAATCTTGTATCTGTTTGATAGAGGGAATTTACATGGTACAGGATTGAATGTTAGTGCAGTTATTGGCAAACATGGAAGATGCACACCGTGGCTGGATCCCCTGAGATGACAAAATTTTTGGTACATGTTGAAGAAGAAAGGAGGGGAGGAAAAGAGAGTGAGAAAATCCTTCTTCTGTTATTTAGGTAGCAAGTACACTGTAAGAGACCAGTGTGCTATATACACATGAGCTGTAGATAGTCATTTGATTTATCCCTTTCTAGGCCACACCACATCAGTGGCTTGACTCTGGGGGCAATTGAAAATTAGTTAAAGGAAACAGTCACTGATCACTTTTACTTCTTCCTTACTTTATTTTTATCCATGGTTACCCAGTGCCAAAATGAGAGGACTACTTCTTTTGTGTGTCATTTTTATTTTCTCTGTGAACAGGGAGCTATGTTTAGATTCTCGTGACTGAATAAATTTCCTACAGACAAGAGCTTTCTTTAAGACAGGCCCTATCATGTGGGCACTCTGTGAGACTGTTTCTCCATTCTACTTTGACCCCTTTCTGCTCCTTCAAAAGTGAAAAAGACCAGTAGAAACAGATTTTGAGGAAATATCCTTGGTATAAAGGGTTTCCCAGGTTAATATGGAACCAGCAGAATAACTGTGCCTTCCTCTGCAAATTAAATTGTTCTCTATTAGCTCTTGAGAGAAGCTGACAGATACACCCTCTATTTCTTCATGAAACATATGTTAGAGATCTTTGAAGAGGACTTCAATACAGTGCACAGAGATTTTATTGGCTGCTTCATTAATATGCTTTGGTTCAACAGTCCATAGAATAAAATAGAAGTGTTGCCAGCAAAGACTGTTCAAAAATCATAAATTAAGTCCCAAAATGCAGACTTGGCATAATAGTCCTGGTATTATAAGCTAATATATCCTGCATCCCTTTTTCTTTGCCTTTTTGTTTCCGAACTTCTTCAGTGCATTCAGCTGACGCATTCTGGGCATTAACACTAAATCTCAAATTTTAAAAAGTGAAGTCTAATGTGATCTAATGTGATCATTTAATTCGAGGAGTTGCAGCTTTGGGAGAAGCACAGACACTGGAAGATTTGTGAATAATGAAGGGTGAATGTCAGAAGATGCAGAAAGTTAGTTCAGTTTGGATCAACTCCTGAAATCTTGAGTGGCTGGCTGTACAATTCAGGCAGTTAAACAGGTTTTCCTATGAGCTTGCTGGGATTTTGTCTCCTGCTTATTGTTTACCAACATGCACATACTTCCTCTGATAGATGGTGACAGGAGAAAGGGTTCGTTTTCATGGAAGTACTATGAACTTTAAAAAAAAAAAAAAAAAAATTTGGTAACAGAAAAGTAGCAGCCAATTGAGGGCTTTGCAGTAGGTATTTCATGGTACTCTGTTAAGTCCCCTCCCTCAGTGTTTCTCCTTGAGCAGGTTTACAGAGCCATCCTCTAGTTGCAAATCACTTTTTTTTTTTCTGTCTTGGAATGTTGCACCTGCTATAATTCATGTACAATGAATAACTGATTAGGAAAAAAAATAGTTTTTCTGTTCATTGCTATCTGTTTGTTTGTTGCACACAGTTTTCAGAGATTTTATTCTCCTCCTGATCCTGCTAATATTTAGTTGCTTGCTTGGTTGTGTGTAGGTCAATAGTTTGCAGGTCTGGGGTACCAGTTAATGTCATTCTTGCTGAAAACACCCTTGTAGACAACAAAAAGGGAGTGCAAAAGTAACAAAAAAGAACGTAAAACATAGGCATTTAAAGTATATACAACATTTACCAGGCACTCAATTTGAAACATTTTATATATGTATTTATTTTTAATTGAGCTGTTTAAAAATGTCAAGTTGATTGGCTTCCTTTCAGAAGATTGTTTGGTGGTATTTTCTTTACTAGTGCTCCCTGTGGACCTGCATACATTGATTAGTCTTTTCTTCAAGCTTTCAGTCTGGAAGTTTTCATCACATTGATGATCAGTAATTGAAAAAACCAAATGAAGGGAAATGGAGGGATTGATGGTCTTCCACACTTCGAAAAGTGACATTGTAAGTCAGAGTTAAACAGAAAAAGGCAAGGAAGTTAAGATTTCTCAAGACTTTTTCTTTCTCAACTGTGTTTGTATATGGTGTTACAAAATTCCCCAAACTAGGCTGATTGCATACATTGGATTGACTGAAGGCTTTGATAATTTAGCGTAAAAATTGAGTACACTATGCACTATTCTCCATAATTTCTCAACTCCTTCTGCCATCTCATGTATATTCTGGCCTTTAAGGACAGTCTTTCTATAGACAGTGCTTTGTAGTATGTAAATGTTTCAGCAGCTAGATGAAGTCTTTGGCCAGCAAGTCAATAAAACTTGCTGTGAATCTGCACATTTTCTATTGCATTCAACTTTTATGCTTCCAGAGTGAAGATGATTAAGTTTTAAAAAGTTTGGAGAACTTGACTTTAAACATTGTTGACAGTTTCAGGAATCATTGGGCAGCCTGACATAATGTTATTCATGATGAGAGAGCTGTCAGCACAGATCAGGAGTGGTACCAGAGAGAAATGTAAGGCGATATTTTTGCTATAGTATGTGGGGATTTAGCTGTGTGACTTCTATTAATAATGGGAGTCTTGCAGTTAAATCCCCAAGCATCATCCCAAAAAAATGCTGAAAACATGCCCTGTAGTGTAGCTTGAATTAAATTTTATGTTGGCTGTTGTTTGGACATTGAAGATCATCATGTCTGAGCAGTGGCTCTGGTTCCAGTTTCCTTCAGGTGCTGCTAAAGAGTAAGGAACTGCAATAGTGGATGGATAGAGACAAACTGCATGACCAATTTGTGATCTCTGTCTCTTTTTGTGCATTTAAGCATCAGCAGATACATCTGTCTTCCAACAAATGTGCCGTCTTTGGGCAGACCTGATCTATCAGTAATTATATACATTATGACTGGTCCATCAGGATTCTGTACTGCACATCGCAGTTGCATGGCAATGCCTATAGTCACGTTTATCAGAATTTCTGAGCGAGTTTCTGTTTGGACCTTTCTTTTCCTGGGTTATATTCTTGCTGAGTTTCCAGCATACTGAATAATACCTTGCTCCAGATGATGCAAATGACATTAATAACTGGCCTGGAAAAGTCAACATGAGCAAAGGGATGAGACCTTCTCCTCTGTAATCATTTCCTCTCTCTCTCCCTCTCAAACTGACCACGATTATGCAAGGCTTGGGACATCAGGCAAAGGAGAGGGCAGTCTGTATGAGGAGTACCTCAGCTTGTAAAGGCAGCTTGTTCTGTCATTTATGGTTCCGCCCTTGCGTTCAGGGAGGGAGTGGAAGGCTGCTGGGAATGACCAGCAAGCCTCAGTAATGAGGGCAATCCATAGACTAAAATGTCTGAATTTGCTTTTAAAACAGTTTATTTCTATTCCTATGTAGGGTCTATAGAAATGCAGAGACTTTGGGAGCTTTCCTCTCTTGCGACAGCATGGAAGAAACAAGGAAAGCAAATCAGTTCAAAAATATTTTGTAACTGGCATTGCGTATCTGAGTTAATACATTTCCACGACACAAACAACCATGCCATAAAACTGTGGCTGCATACTATTAGAAAGCTCACTTGTTTGGCTGCACAACTGACCAGTGAATAAAGCCATAGGTGTTGACAAGAAACCCAGCCCAACAAGTTACATCTTGCAAGGAGGTACAGGTCCTTATTCTCATTGTCTTTAGAAAGTAATTTTTTTTTTTAGGGCAGAGATTATATCTCTGTGTTTGTAAAGTGTGCATTATATTTTGAGTGCTAATGTAATACAAATAGTAATAATGACAACTTCAGGATTTTTTATGGCCACTAAATCTTTGTGGTCTAAATGATTCCTTAGCTGTTTTTCCTTTTCCTTACATTTTCTTACTCATTAAATTTTGATGCAACTCTATGGGGGGAATAAAAAAGAAGAGGAAACCTAATGTATTAATCCATCAAAAGCTGTGCTGAAAATGTTTGCATGCTTCTACTGAAAGGTCTCCCACCTCAATTTTAAGCCACAGCCTCAATCCACTCTTGTTTCTGTTTACTTTTAAAGTATTTTCAGTCATTGTATACTTATAAAATAATTAGCATACTTCAAAAACCACTATTTTTGTAAAGCCAAGGTTTCTATGGTATGAATTCTTCCCAGCTGTGATAAAACACTCTTGAAATTAACAGTAGCTTGATGAGATCTATATGGGACTTGATAAACAGGAACAACTTTTGTGCCACTGTAGCTGAAGTTACCTCAGCACTTCCCACTGCAACCTGAGTTTTCATGTGACTGTTTCAGCTGTCCATTGCATCCTCTGCAATGATGTTTATTGTACAAAATTTCAGGTTTTGAGCACACCTTATCTATCAGATTTAAATATAAAATGTTTGACTGTTGTTTTCTAAGTATTCCCCCTTAGAAGCTGATTTTTCTCTTTATATCATTATGACAATTTCTTTTCTTTTAAAGTAATTTGTTAGACTCCCTGGTTATTCCTGATGTCAGTTACCTTTGTTTTTGTATGCATGTCTCTTAAATATTTCATTGAGGCTTGATCTTGCAAGGTCCAGAGTACTTACATGATTAAATATGAGTAAGTGCTTTGTAGGATCTTCAGCGAGAGTGCTGGGGCAGAAGCAAGCCCTATAGCAGAGCCAGGGTGAGCTTTTGGCTGCGGACTGGCACTCAGTACTCCTGACAGTCTGGGACCCAGAGATTCACTCACTGTTGGGGTTTTACCTCACTTTACTCCGCTATAGAGTGGATATGGGAACATTTGTGTCCATTTCCACAATTTTCTTTGGTTAATCAACCGATGCTTAAAAAATTCTTTGTTCTTACAGAGAAGTACACAGTGTGCATATTTGTACTTTGTGTATGTGTGTTTATAAGTATGCAAAATATGTATTTATTCCAATTTGATGTAGTGATAGTCCCAGCTTGAATGTAGTCTCCAGCAGATGTACTGTAAAATGACTAAAAAAGCCTTTTTAATGCATCAGACACTGTAATGTACAATCCACGTCCCATCCTCTAAGCTGTTATGATGCTAAAACTTGGAATGGCTGCAGAATGCCAGGTAAAAATCATCTTTGTCCGTGTATAAGGGTTTAAGGCGGTTATACATGTTTATGCTGATTATGAACAATTCTAGTCTCTGTGGAAAATGTTTTAATTTAAAAACCTTTTGTGACAGACTTAAAGTGTTTTAAAAATGCAAATACAAAGGAACTTGGTGTCCCCCAAATGCTATACTTCTCCACAGAATAAGGCTGGGTAACCACTGATTCTTGAAAAATCAAAGTGTGGCTTCCAAGCCTGAACTGTGTCATGAGATCAGCCACAAGTGCACGCTATCACAAGGTCTGAAAGCAATCTAAATCTGGCATTACCAGGTGTCTTCAGGATTATAACACATGCTCAACCCTGTACTGACATGGGGTAGAGCGCTGGGATTCCTGGGGGAACTTTGCCACCTCCTGTCTGTGAGCTTCTCCTCTCTTTGGCTCTCAAGCTATGTGATATGAGCGCTGAGGATCCTGGCCAGAGAAAGATTTTGTCGTATGGTTCTTGGGGGCGAGGTACGAGCCGCCCCAGCAATAATGTGTGTCTCACAATCAGAGTAACTCACTTTGAATTTCCCTTTTATTTTCAAGGAGAGCTGGGATTCTGACTCTAAAGACTGGAGCAGCACATGTATTTCTTTTGAGTACTTTGTTGTGGACTGTTAGCTGATCTCAGTTTTCCTGGGTGTATGAGAAAACAACAGGGTGATAGAGATATTCTGATTGCATGGAGGCCCTGGGCTACGGTGTTCARCTTGTTACATTGCCTCTCATATCAAGGTTTCGCTCCTGTGTGATGAACAGACTGCCAAGACAGCCTTAAGTGGCGGGAAACATTCTCAAATTTCACTTACCTGGTTTTAATCCTATTAGTCAGCAGTGTACTAAAATTCCTGACTTTATTTTGGTTAGTGTCCAGGGGAACAAGGAGGGTGATTCTTCCATCTACATCACGCTGGGCTACATGACAAGGTTTGTGTTCTGTATGTTTTTCTTCCCTCCAGCAGAACTCTGCTTTTGTACATGAATTAATTCTTTGGCTTGGATGGGTTATCTGGGTCCRGGTGATGATGTGATCTTTGAAGGCAATCCTGTGTGGTTAGTCCACTTGCAATTATTGCACTCAGACTGGATGTATCTTCCTTTGTCAAAGTAGATACAAGAGCTCTTTTCTATTTTCCCCAGAGACCAAATGACCGTCTGAAAAAAAACGGTTGTATTAATTCCAGATGAACATGAGGGTCTTTCTAATAATTAGAAGTTACAATGCATTAGGCAACAAGGGTTTTCTGTTGTTGATTATCCCCTGTTCAGCTTTTGATTCCTTTCTGCTGCCATCCTGATTACCAAATTTATTCAGATATTGACTGGAGTTTGTCCAGGTAGACCGAGCACCGAGGTGAGAAGGCTTATATTGTGGAGTGACTTGCTTAGCTTCTCAGTCACTGAGGACTTGGTGATATAGATTCTT
The DNA here is from genome assembly GCA_035582835.1 of Phoebastria nigripes. Taxonomy (NCBI): domain Eukaryota; kingdom Metazoa; phylum Chordata; class Aves; order Procellariiformes; family Diomedeidae; genus Phoebastria; species Phoebastria nigripes. The sequence goes on from JAYKAV010003032.1 coordinate 2,111,912, forward strand.
TGTACCGTATATATTAATTTCCTTCATGCCCTCCTTTTAGCCCAATTTGTATCCAGCTAATAATTCAATAGACATTAATTGTTATAATCTGGCTAAGAAAAGCACACACACAAGGCGAGTTTTTAGTATTCAGTTCATATTGGTGTACATGAAAGATAACCCCCACAGGGGCTCTGTCTACAAGCACTTGGGACTTCTCAGAGGAAAATGTACTGACAGATCTCAGGTCAATACTATAATCATCCCTCACAGAGATTGATTCTGGACATACCGTAGGTAATGGATATATTTTTGTTCTGTTGGGATTTATGTCACTTTGTGGTCCAATTGTTCTAGACATTTTGTCCATCAAAGTAGGAGCATCTATACAGAGCAATAAAATAACAGCTTGTCTCCTTGGATCTAACAAACAAAAAAACAAAAATGCTTTCTGATCATTCAGGCTTTTCCATATCTGTAGCACTCAAAAAAATTTATTGCAGTAGCTTTTAGTGGCAAGAGTTGCCTGCTAGGGGCTTTCTTGACTAGGAATGAATGCAGTTACCTAGCGTTGTATCTCTGAATGTGCATCTGGAGAAAGGTAGCAGTTTTACCTGACTCCTTTCTGGCGTATCCCCCTCCTTCCTCCATACCACATATGGCCTGTAGTGGCTGACGCATTACTACAGAGTGGCTGCAGGAATCTAATAGTGTGACAAAAAAGGCAAACCCTGCCAGGCCCAGTATGAAAGGAAACTGCTCAAAGAGGGTTAGGCCTGCAGCAAAAGAAGCTCTTGGGTGGCCTCAGTGCCTCTGGAAGTAGTGTAGGGGATCTCTTTGGGAAGAGTCAGTCCTGCCAGGCAGCAGAATGGCAGAGCAAGCTGCACGTATTTGCGAGTCTGAATAAAAGAGGAGACTGATTGAAAATTTGAGGGCTTTGGGTATAAACTCAGTCACTTGCAGCTCAAATTCTTGTCCCGTCCTCCCTTCCTATCTACACATCCTGTGGTTTTCTTTAACCTCTTTCTTTCTGCATTTTCATTTTGCCTCCTTCCAGCATCCCCCTCTGCATGTCCATTCTTCTTCCTATTTCACTGGTTCTTCCAGTCTTCCTTATTTTCTCTAAGGAACATCTTTCTTGTTTTTATTCTCATCTAGCCAGCAGGAAGAGCTGCTTCTAGCGCTGAAAGTTACTCTGGCTCTGGGGTCATTGAATCTGGCCCATCGAGGTATCTAGGAGAAGCACTTGGTATGTTGACATACTAAGATGAAGTTGTCATGATGGCTGTTTGGAACACTGTCTGATTTGACAGTATTTACTTTCTCTGCAGTTTCGGTTGAAAAGAAAAACAGTGCATCTGGGGAGTAAAGCTGCAACTTGTAGCCTGGACCTGGTGCTTTTAAGAAAAGCRTTATTTTATAAACGGATAGTGAAATGGTTAGCCATCATAGAAGATAACATGTTATTGATCTGTGATAATTTTCCAAGGCTATTAAACTTCCAGGCATCATGAAAACAGTCTTCACTTGTTAAGCCAGAACTTTTTAGGTGAGGGTAATGTATTTTTAATCATAAATGTTCCCTGTTAATAGCCAGATATCTCCAACTGAAATATATGAATGTAGTATGTTCTATTATATTGTACATGTATATGGAGCCAATAATACTTGTGAAATAGTCCCATTCTTCCTCTGTTTCAAAGAAATAATGTTAATGCTTGTGCAGGCTAATGAATTGAGCTCTAGGGACAGAAATTCTCTGTTCATTCACAGAGCAGCTATACCACACTCAGCAGCAAAGTTCAGCCACACTGTATTACAGAAATGCCCTGTTTTTATGATGGCTTTCTACTATGGTCAAATAGGTAGTTCTCCATATGATTCATTCCTTGGCCCATTTAGTTCCTTGGACAAAATCAGGATTATCAGTCCCAATTCTGAATATAATTTGCTGAATGTTGCAAACAAGCAACAGTCCTATTGAAATTACTACTCAGAATTAGTAACCAAAGAGTGATATATTGGTGCTTTGGTACATTTCCCTGGTCTAGGAGTATTCTTAGCTGGGCTTTCTCCCAATCCTGTCATTTGTGCTAGGTAGTGTCAAGAAAAGAGTAAAAGCTGCAGCTGAAGGCTGGGTCACATCTTAATTTCCAGTGCAAGTTGTGTTTCTTTTCTTTGTCCTGAGAAAAGATTTGAATCATTTGAACAGGAGGAATATCTGATTAATGTAGTATCAATAGATAATACTAATCCTTAAATGGTGCCAACTGCAAATTCCTACCTCTTTTGGTGTGTTACTTAGGCATAATTCCATTTCAGCTGGAAAAAAAAGGAAAGGGTCAAATTGTGCCCCTACAGGCAAATCCAAAGGCAACGTTTACATCTAAATATACAATTAGGTCATAACAAATCACTTGATCAGGCAGTGAGCTGCCTGATCTTTTCTGCCTGGCAATCAAAGGGCAGATTCTGATACACTTTTGATAAGTAGCCAAACTGGTTCCATCTACATGAACAGATTCACAAGAACTTTAATTGGAAGAAACTTCTTAACTCACATTTCATACATGCATTAAAGCCTGTACCTCCCTTATAACATGAGTTCTCAGACCTGAGTATTTGAAACAGTGCTCGAGTCCTGGCAGCCCACAGAGTTTCATGTGGATATAAAAAGTAGCCAGGACTGTAGCCCTGAGCAGTAACACCTTACATCATAAAAAAAGATGTAGAAAATTTATCCCCCAAATTCCCACAGTTAGCTTGAACAGCTCTATGAGTGATCCTGATTCCAGCTGCACTTCCAGAGGTTTTCCAGAGCTCTGTTGATTCTGCTGTCAGTCGCTAACTCTCCAGCTGTTGACAGCGACTTTCTCCTCTAGTACCTATTCAAACCAGAGCCTAATAATACATTTTAAAAACTTTATAATTGCTCTTTCGTGCTACTCTGACATCAAAATCCACAGAGGGCGATCAGAAAACCAGGGACTTCTTGTCCTCATAAACCTCCAGGAGTGCCTGCTACTAGTCTGCTATGTGTTGTTCTAAACTTTGCAGTGTTTTATAATCTGTTCAGCTGTATGGTCTCCTGTGATCTGCAAACATGAAATATTTATGTTAAAAATCTAATGCATATCACAGGAATAGGAAAGGAAAGGCATTGTAAAACTTCTCAGAACTAATTACGTGAAGTGGTTAGGAAACCTCGGAGAGTGTAATAACCATGGAGACTTTCTTCCTGTCTTTTCATTGAGACCAAGTGGATCGGCCAGATTAGTAGAGTGCTGTGCATGTCAAGTAGGTACAAAATATTAGCGATGTAAAAAGTTACCTGCTGTATAGATGGACTTACTCTGTGCTATTAGGATGTACATGAATTTAGCTTGAAAGCTGGATGGCTTGYCTGTACTCTTCGAGGCCATTGGGACTGCTTTTCGTGAGTAACACTGTCTTTTTTTTTTTAATTGAAAGGATCAACTTCTGGAGCATAGTATTTATTCAAATAAGCAAATATTGCTTCAAAGCGAGTGCTCTAAAGAGTAGCAAAAATATATCCCATCCTCAATTTCCTACCTTTTCTTTCCCAGTGTAATCCATTATATAATATTGCTCACTTCAGCTGGGTGAGCACATTGGCTAGTATTTCCACCTTTTAATAGTATTAACCATCTCTCTGGCTGAGATCAACTTCATATAATGCTTTTGGAATGTGATGCTCTTAATTTGCTACGTTTTATATCTAAACTATTGTGCATTGGCCACTGACCTGCCATCAATCAACTCAAATGCTTCAGTGCCCTTTCCATCCATTTGTGTTTTCTCTATGTGTGCTGAGAATTAGATTTAAAGCAGTGTGCCAGTGATTAAACAATTACTCTGTCCTCTCTCTTACATATCAATAATTTGAAAGAGAAAAAAGCCAGCTATTCTTTTGTGTGTTTGACTGTGGCCTCTAGCTTTGAATCTAGTATATGATGACAAAGTGGTGTCTGCTTAAAAAAAAATAATAATTGTAACACATGTGGCCTTTTCAATTCCATTTGGGGACCTCTAACCATCATAAAACAAAGAGAACAATTTAATGCAGGCTTTGATAATGTCATTTTCGGTCACCTTTTAATTAATAAACATGAAAAGCCTGAAATTGGATAGATCTTCTGAACTAACAATGGCAGCAATGTGAACTCATTTTCAAAGACAATTTTAAGGGTATTTGAAGGTGAGCATTACTATTTAGGAAAAGGGCTGGGATGACAAGCTACCGATTAACAGCCACTAAGATGTATTTGGGCTGAGACTGCAGGACGCTGATATTATACTGCTCTTCATGTGAGCAACTATTTTATGCTGCGTAAGAACTAAACGGTAGGAGAAGTTTATTACTGTGAACTGCAGGAAAGCACAGGGTAGCTGACTTCCCTACCAAGTTGGACGAAGAATTGGCTGTGAGCCTGAGACATGTCTAATGCATGTCTTCTCTTTGTCTCCACAGACCTTACTGAAGGGTACCGCTTCTCCATATGCTCACTGTGGAGGCAAAGGCATAATCCCTGCTACTGTAGCCCGTATCAGTATATACACTGGCCTTTTGGATGCTGTTAAAATAATCATTCTAAGTGGCTAAAAGTCCACGGAGACTGCATGTTGTTTATTAGACCCCAGGGCTTCTGTTTTGTTTCCTGGTATTTCTGGACTCCATAGCAGCACTGCTTCTTGAGGAGGCCTGTTCCCAGACTTCCCCTTTCCAGGAGCTCATAAAATAGGGGAGGGAAGACACAAGGAGAGGCAGAATGGCTGTGATACTGGAAATGGCTCTGCTTCCTGAGTTCCCATTGCTTCTCCATTTCTCTCGCACACACATGTGTGATTACACATGCAATGTGTAACCTGCAGCCAGAGCTTAACTCCTGGTATTTTGACAAATATAAGTTTAGTCCAGATGCCTGCTTTGAGCTAAAATACACAAATGAGCAGCAATGCAATTAGGAAAAGTAAAAGTACTGTTTCAGTTTACATACTCCTGAAAAAATGATGTTCAGTAGTGTTAATTGGAACATCAAGTGCTGATTATGATTATCAGGCGAACTTGTCTCTCAACAATGGCAGTATTGTAAGAAGAAGACTTGTTCTTTTCCTGAAGGATCAATCTATTACTGGTAATGAGTGTTTTGCCATGTAGAAAAACGATGGCATTTTAAGTTGCGCGTATCTTGCAAAAATGGGCAAAACAGTATTTTTAGGTTATTTTTAAATGCTTCAAAATTCTATACGTTCCTAAAATTGAATTCCTCAAGTTACGCAACAGAAAACCCATCATAGTCCATCTAATTGGACAGATGGTAACCTAAAGGGTGATCTCTGTATCACAATACTCCTTTTGATCTGAAATGGCAAGAACTGGTGCCCTTTGTTGTCATGACCTGAAGGGGAACAATTCCATACACTGATGTAAGCTATTAGGGAAGCAGATAAAGGGGTCCTGAATACACATCCAGGAAAATACCTGTTGTCAGTCTTCCACCTTTCCAAGCCAAGTATGTTGGATGTGAATCCATCTGTTGACCACAACTGTGAGGTTTGCACATGGGGAAGGTGTCTGCCTGCCACGTGTCAAGCTGTTCACCATAAGTGTATAGGTGATGTTGCTATGCTATCGGTGATTCACCAACCCTGGGTAAAATGTAGAATATATGAGGCCTTGTTTGTAAAGTAAGCAGGAATATTCTCTGGTGACTGTATTTGCCAGTTGGTTTCAAAGTATAATACCTTTAGAATTCATTATATTAGACTAAATCCCCAATCCTTAAAGAGATTTAAATTCCTAAATTCCATTGATTTTGGTGGAAGTTAACACCTAACACAGTATGAGCATTGGTTTCTAAGTGACTACAGTATTGATATTTATAGTACAGGTTTCATTTGAAATGAAAGGTTGTACTCTGCCTGGGAGGAATGAAAAATAAATACCACTGAGGAAACTCAAAGGATGTGCTCCTGTAAGAGCATCATCAGTTCCCACTAAAATAAGGATGTTCTGTATCCCACAGCCTTGAGTTGAAAATGCTTCACAGATACTCAGGAGTGGGATTTGGCTTAGCCAGTAATGAAATACAGAAGTGAAGACATCATTGAACTGAATGGAAAGGCCATTGAACTGAAAGAAAGGCACAATGAAATGAAGGGAAAGGCCATATCAATTTGAAGTAGCAGGCACAATTTAAAACCTACAGCTACCTAGATTTTTTCCCAGCAGCGTTCCCTCCTGATACTACCTGCACTCACACTGGTGAATTTGCAAGAACACATCCCACAGTAATCCATTTGCAAGCATCTTTTCTGAACTAAAAAAAAAGAGCAGTTAATACATATGCAGAAAGGAAAATATTCTTATCTCATTAACAGACTTTCTTTAAGCTTGCTAAGATTAGAATACTTAGTTATTTCAAATTGGTAAAACATGCATTCATTATAAACATGATTATAATGATAACTTTGTAGATAATAATCAATTATTTAAATATGAATTATTTCCCTACATTAGAGTCATGTTTTCAGCTATAATCACCTCGGGTGCTCAATTCCTCCCTCCTTTACAGCACCTCTGGCTGTGTGTGGAGCATTAACCATTTGCTTCCAGACACAGACTGGGAGAGTGCCAAGTCCAGAAACAAAATTTACTGTGTTGTCCTGGCTAACAACTTAAACATATGTCTCCTTTAGACTTTCTTAGGTGGGAAAAAGGGAAAAAAATAATCCATGCAAATGGCCATCTTAACCCTCAATTTCTTTCCCTTTCGTTTTTATAAAAAGCTTGCAAAAATGCACTGGGAGCCATGCTCATGGGCTTAGTAAATCAAAAACTGATGCCCTGGCTGTTTAGAAGTACATGCAATCATCCATTTTTAATAAGAATTCTGAGAAGATTAGCACCCTGCAACAAGAGCTTCATTTACACTGTTGCAAGGCTTAGCAGCACAATAAACTCTCTTAGCTTGCATATGCTCTGTAACTCTACATGACAATTTAACCAAGTTCTTTGCTTCTCCTCATGGTGTGGAGAAAATCCACCTTGAAATATTAGATCTCTTGAGCATGTGCAACATGCTAAACATTTGTAAGATAGACTATTCACAACGTTTATGTGCAGCGAGTGGAATTTAATCTCTTTTATTCCTTGCTCCAAGTCTTGTCAGTTGTTTTCCCCATTCTTTAGTAGTCTCTTTAATATGGTTTGCACATATTTAATATATTCCCTCTGAGGTTCTCAATACACTTCCAAGAGCTAGTTTTGCCTTGCTATGACTCTGCAGCGTATCTAGAATGTAATGGCACTATAATACACCTTTTTTTATAGATACATAAACTGAAACATTGAGAAGTTAAATGATTTGCTGGTGGTTGTGTTTGGAGTCAATGATAGAAAGGAAGGAATTCATAAAACTGGACTATCAACATTCTGTTTTAACCTCCAGACACAGTGGTGCAATCCATCTCACCTAACTTCAGACGTCTTCAAAGCAGATACTATGCTTAAGTTAGTTATCAGTTCTTCCTTTCTGGACAAAGCAGTGTTACAGGCACTTCTGAGATGCAACTCACCAAATCCTTTAGTAGTTATTTAGAATGGGTCAAATGAATTCTGTCCTGTGAGACCCTACTTCTCTCTGCTAACTGTGAATGGAGCCTGGCTCAGATATTAACGGCTGTGCTGAAGATGTGTAATGTTAGGTGAGACAAATCCCATCTGAGCTTTCTTTCCCATAAACTTTAATTCTGTGTGCTAAGTGGTTCTTTATCAAGGTTTCAAGAAGAATACTTCGGCAATAAGATTAATTAAATACTTAAAGGGAAAACTTGGCTGCTACCAGATTTAACCCAGGAAGAAAGGGTTTATTATTGTCACAGAGCACTGAGCTGCGTATGGGAAGAGGAGGAAGCCTTGAGCAAATTTTTTAGCATGATGGGTCAGTGCCTGAGATATTTAGGCACTGGGAGGTTCATCAAAGTGTCAGCTGGGATTTTAAAAGGTGCTTAAGCACTACTTCTGTAAGCAGTTTTGACTACTACAGAGTGATCTTCTAGTTACATTTTAAGGCATTTTTGAGAATCTGGCCCTAGGTACTTAAGAAAAAAAAAAAAAAATCTCTGGATATCATAAGGGAGGTTAAGGAAGAGAAATTCATATTTCAGAGGGGGAGTAAAATATTCTAGAGAAACTGCACTGCATTTGGGCATGGTGATTTATATGCTTGTAGGGATTAATAACTTTTTTACTTCATAACTGCTTCATAGCACAGCTGTGTCTTTCACAAAAGCTGAGTCTGTACTCAGCAGTGACAGCCCTGGATGGAAGTCCATTACTGCAGAAGGTGAAATGGTACAGTTGAGCCATTCCTAAGCAGTAAACCTCAAAACAATGGTAGTCTGCAAAGCTTGACAATGAGGTGTATGAAGTTGTTGAAACTGTGGCTGGACTTGATAGTTTGTCTTAATATCTAAAAAAGCTTGATAGGTCTCTGTGAGACCACTGCATAATAATCTTGAGAAAATGTATTTCATTCCTTCCATACTGCTCTAGTCTAACTGCTGCCTCTCGTTTCATAACTTGCAAAATGCCTGGGGCAGGAACTATGATTTTCTCTGTGTTTATGTAGCAACTACCATCCACTGGTGGCTGAGGTTCCTAGGCACTACCGTTTTAATAGTTCTGTTCTGATAATTGCATAGGCATAGAGGCAGATGCTCAAAATTTCATATATTCATAGATGGCTCACTGAATTAGAGGATCATAGAGGCAAAGAAAAGAGGAAAAAAAGCAAAGAAGTGAAGAGTGGTTTTGTATAATGTGTCATTTTTTGAACAATGTCAATCCCTAAAAATACACACTCATGTTTAGAAGGTTTTGGACTTGTGCAGAGTATGGAAAGATCCTATGCTGATGTCTGAAAATGTTTCTAATGGAATTTGGCTTGCTTCAACGGAATACAATGATAGGTGTGTTTTCTGTTGGGCTGGGAAAAGAAGGTAAGAATTTCATTATGAATATCTTTGTAAATAGACCATTAATCATCATGATGGATATAAAGTCGAAAACATGGCATAGCTGGCAAGCGCATTCCTTAAGTGAATCTAACCTGAACTTAATAAAGAAATGCCAAACTAACTGCAAAACACTATTCTGCCAAGATTCAGACTCTAGTCAATCATCCTGCCAGGTGACAGTGTGTTTAATGCTAGGACAATATATCACTAACAATCTCAGCTGCTACCAACTCAGCAGAATTAGACTATTTACTGAATAAAAGCCAGTGAAGTACTGCCAGTGGCACAGAAGTTAGAGCCACTGCTATTCTTAGAGGAAGATTGTGAACTACAGCCTGCACGGAAAAGGAAGTAGGAAGATGGGAAGTAGCCAGCACTGCTCTTAAATGCCCCGAAGAGGACATGGTGGCAGCTCTATCAATTGCATCACTACTCAGTTTGGCTGGAAAGTGTAGAATTGAGGAGAGCACGGTTCCACGCTCGTATCCCTTCACTGTGGCTGACAGCAGTGCCACTGGTTACGCGCACAATTTGTATGCCTTCAAAACACGACAGCTACTCACTCAAAAGCTGAAAGAGGCAGGAAGACTCATGTCCCCTTTTACAAGAAAAAGTAGAGATGGTAGTCTTTGTGTCTCAGTTAAGCTCAGATAACTGTCTCGCCAAAAATCTCAGAAAATTACTGTTTGTTTTTTCAAGTATTTTTCATTTTAAAATGTGCAGAGTTGCTTGCAGTTATTTATTCTACCCTAACTAGTGTGTTGCATTTATGTGTATTTATTCTCTGACTAATTGAAAAATGTTTGTTGAGTCCTGAAAGTGAAAGAGGTATGTGAATTTGGAGCAAGTGCAAGGGCACATGTAATTATTTTAAGTGAATTTTTCTCTAAAGTGTGTGTTTGGGCACTGGAATTGCCCACGTGTCCCTAGACAGAAACTCAGATATACAAAAAAACTTGCACGACTGAGCAAGTTTGTATTATTTCCCATGACTTCACAAGCTTCAGGGAGTGTTAAATGCTATTTTCTTCTGGTCCTTTGCCTCCGTGCTAGAATCGGTGCCCAAGTTGGGACATGGCTTTGAATTCTGGACAGATTTTTAGAGTAGAAGCTAGGAGCTGGCCCCTTGTGGCATCAATACCATAGGGCAGATTTAGAATGGCACGTAGGAAGGCCAGTGCAGGAGGTATCTCTGAGAGGCACTGGCTCCTACCGAGATCCTAATTCCCCGGGAGCCCAGAGCCCCTGCCTTACACAGAGGCAAGATACTGCCAATCAGCTGATTGGCAGCATGTTGCCTCTTTGAGAGGCAGCGTCTGTTGGCTCCTGCAAAGTTCCTGCCAGCATTCTTAAACTCTAATTTGGGAAAGAAAATTACAATCTGGCACATCATCGTTGGAAGGTTGCCGACCCCTGCTCCACACTGTACGAGCGGCAGCTTCAGAGAACAGTGGTATGAAACTTCCTTTGTTTCGTGCATCAGGAATAGGCGTCTGAATGTGGCTCCTCCGCAAGGCTGTACAGCCCCACTGAAGACAGCGAAGGCAATGGAGTTGTCCACGTGTTGACAGTGAACAAATTGTCTATTCCTATTGTTGCTGGATGAGCCACTAGGTAACCAGATTGATTTTATGATCCCTTACTGAGTGTTCAGGACTGGTGCTTGAAAAAGACATCTTTTATCTGTCAGCCAGTAAATCTCACATTGAGTTGCAAACATACTGGAGAGCTAGAATTCAGCAAGACCGTTTTTATGAATAGAAACATTTTCAGAATAGACACTCTCCTGAACACACAGTTGTTTTACAGGAATTAAAGAAGTCCTTATGGTGGATGGATAAGCCAACCCAGGATAAAATAAGAACCAGACTATACTTTGAACTGCTGTTTGAACAGAACCTTTTGGAAGAATTTAAAAAGTTCTGAGTTTTGTTGGTCTTTTTGCCTTCTTCCCTGCTTTTCTCTTTTCAGGCTTAATTGGAAGCAAATAGTATACAATACGAGATAAGGGGCTTTTTTGCAGCATTATTGACGTGAAATATATCAGATTTGCAACAAAGGTTTTTTTGGTTTATCAACATTACTCAAGATCTTGGATATTTGACATGCATATAAAGCAAAATCCTCCATTGACCAAAATCCAAATACCACACCAAACAGCGTATCAGCTACAATGGCCACCATTGAGGCTGTTAGCCTCATCTCTTCAGAACAGCCATAAATCCAAAAGAATGCAAATTAAGTATGAGAAAACATTGAGTTTTCCTCAAATGAATGTTCATGACACTTCCAGGTCATCCAGTAAGTAGTATTCCATCCCTTGCCATCTCTGCCTTTTTAGTAACAGATGATTGATGAGAGGACTCCAGAGGAAGCTGAAGAATATAGCCCCACTGAGATCCACCTCTATTCTGAACTTTTGTCTTGGTTTCCACAAATCCTTGCCATCTATTAGAGAAGTTAATAACATACTAGCAGTGATTCAGAGAAAATAGAGTAGTCTCTTAATGAGAGAAATCGTGGCTGTTGAGACAACTGTTTCACCAATGGAAAATTCCAGATCCATTGTCAGTTCTTTTAGCAATTCTGTGCAATTATGAAGTACTCCATATTTTGAAAGCGCTGTAAAAAAACATTAACTAGCTGATTCTCTTGGAAGCCCCACAAAATAGATACTAACTTTTTTTAGAGTTGGGATACTTAGTGCTAGAGTTGACAAGACCTTAAAGATCTGAAAGAAGCTGGACTAGCACCAGTATTAGAAATTGGGGAATTCCTACCCTACAGTCACCTGTTCAAACAATTAGGCAGCTCATCTTTACCTCAATTACGTTTTCTGTATCTAGAGATTATATGATATGTATTTTTTGGTGATGCATGTTGAAATCAAAAAAGGGTTAATTTTATAGTTGAAATTGCTCAGAAATTACTAAGTAAGTGTCTTTAGAGTGTTCATTTGAGAGAGTGTCCTGATGATATAATAGTACTTAGCTCATACCATAGTGCTGCTATCTTATGTTGTCTTGGCTGAGTGTGTTGTTTAACAGTACTGAAAGAACCATGTGACAAGTTCTGCATATATCCTAGTGCGGTTTGACAGTAATACTTAACAAAAATTAACTGTTGCCACTCCTTGAAAATTTGAATGGCTTTGAGCTGATATTAAAGTTGTAGCAAACATGTATTTTTAGGAAACAAAGATACTAATTCCAAGGGATTGCTAAACACCAGGTTCAAACTCTTGAATTTACATGCATTTCCAGCCTGTTTCCTGTCTGGGAGCTTTATTCCAAACACATCCATATTCTTTACATAGGGAATACCTTGTTCTCTTTAATTGGAGCTGCACTTAGGCTCAGATCTGCAAGTGTTTAAAGTGAACAGTGACAGAGCCTAAGTGCTTAAATGAAATCTTGTGATCCCAAGAACCTCTTCTTCGCTTCTGTCTACCCTGATTGTCCTGAAACTTCCCAATTGCATGAGATCCTTAACTTAAAATAAAGTGGACTCAGAAATGCTGCTGTCTCGGTAGAAATGAACAGCGTAGCACCCGTCTTCCTCAGAGATGTCTCCGGATCCACAAACTAAATGTTGCTCTGTGGGGTTTAGTCTCTCCTCTCGCCGAAGCGGGGTCAGATGTGTGTTTCGCACTTTTGAGGAGAGTGGCCCAACCACCAGAATTGGAGAATCTGGGATTGGCTGAGATCTGCAATGTTCTTAATGAAATTGTTCAAACTGGCCAGAAAGAATGAAAGACTAATTTGGCTGCAGAAAGAGATTTCTCTCCTAGCTTAATGAATTAGGTAATGAAACAATTTTAATACTTCATCCATGGCCATTTAATGTAAAATGAAAGAAGAGGCCATAGAAGAGAGTCTGGAAGCTGGAGGACCATCTTCTTGGTTGCATGCCTTACCTGCCATGCTAGCGGGTCGCCATTGTGCTACTTAACTTTCCCATCAAAGCGACTTTTCTGCATCTTGTAGCAGCTTCTAGAGAGACTTACTGCATTTGACTGGTCAGTAGTTGCAGCTTTAATGCCTGCTGGTTGGAGCAAGTCTTCAGGAACAGCAGGGCGTGAGTTTGTAGCCTTCAGGCAGAGGAGGGCTGGCGCCAGCTTCTCCGTTTCCCAAGTGAAGTCAGTCATTCTTAACCATTGAACTGTTAGGTGTGTGGGGCGTGGAGAGCCGTAGGCACTGCCCTCCCTTCTTCCTCCTCTGGCGGTGTTCAGAGGGACTAGGTGGTCCCTTCTTTCTTCCTGAAAGCAATGGCCTGGGAAGATCCAAAGTTAGAAGATACCRTTGAATTGTGGGTCCCAAGGGGAAGGGCCGGTTCTTTGGTAGCAGTGAATTCAAACACCAGTGGGGGATATTATTTAAATACTGTCCCCACTACTTCCTTATTGACTGCCACATATCAGTCTCTGTCTAGTGTTTAAGGCACCTAATTCTATACGCTATATGGACAGCTTATGTGTGTAACTGGGAGGAGCGTGTTCATGTATGAACAGCGTGTTCCCACTCTCGTCTCTGTAGGGAAGATGCTTGTGATGTTGATTTTTATTTGGTGTAGGTGTTGGAGGTTATCGGGTAGGTTTTGTTACTGGCATTCGGTTGTTGGTTGTGTTATGGGTGGGTTACGTTGTAGGGCCTATCATCAGGGTGCCAACAGGGGCCAGCATCACACTGGGGGCTGGGAGCTATGGGGGCTCCCCCTAGGCTGGCCGGGCAGGGCCTGGCAGCCAGGGCCCATCCTACCGCCCCAGCCAGGAGCAGGGCAGCTGGGGGCACCGGCGTAGCTCCAGCCCCAGGCATGGGGCACCTCCACGGGGCCAGGCCGAGACCAGGACCAGATGTGGGCCCGTGGGTGGGCCTGGCTCGGCAGGCCCATGGCCGGGCAGGACAGGGCTGTGGGGAGCTGGAGACTGGCCCTGCTGTGGCATCACTGGGGCAGGGGCTGACGGCCCCGGGGGCCTGAGATGGGGCCCTGGGCCGTGGGCAGGGGCAGTCAGGGCTCGTGGTGCTCCCTGGGCCCTGGCATCTATCGCTAGTCAGTAAGTTAGACCTGCTGGGTACCAGCTCCACCAGATGAAAATGGTTCATTTCTTCCTGCTTTACATTTTCTGAATCGTCTAACGATAGGTTTGCTTTCACATCTTTTGAGATTAGTCTTGATTTCAGACAATGCTTTCAACACTAAAAGGGTCATAAAAATAGACAGTTCCTGAGAGCTTAGAAAGAAAAACTGCTAGTCTCCCGTCCTTCTCCCTCCCCCAAATTATTTGATAATGGAATGGGAAGCTTTCCCATGATCTTTTGCTTGATTTTTGCTAATATGAACCTGTCAAAGATCGTGGCATTTCCTTACTGTGTGATGTGGAGCCAGCTGGAACCAAATAATCCACCCACGTTTTCCATCATCTTTGTATTCTGATAGGAGCTTCTGCTTAGCAGAAATGAGAAAATACCTGTTATTCCTTCCTTGCTGTCATGGTGGCCACGCTGAGACAGTTTCCTACTTGGCTAAAGTCTGGCTAGATCTGAATAAATGTGACCAGACCAAAAATAATGGGGTTTCTGCCTGGAACCCACACCCTACTCTTACGGCATTTCAAGAGGAAAGTAATTTAAGAAATGACACTTTCCTTTCCACTCAGTGCCCCAAAGAAATTCTTTCAAGGATGAATTAGGAACATTCTTCCTTTGGCTTGAAGATGCAGAGATTTGGGTCTGTAAAAATACCTTCTTTCATCCTCAACCTTACTCCTACAGAAAGGAGAAATACAACTTTTATGTGAGCATGTGGGCCTGCTTATCAGGGAACATGAGTAACTTCTGTTATAATTTGAATTGTAGTCTTCCTAACAAAAGCACCTACAAGGGTGGGCAGCCAGTGCAAAATACAGCCCCTCAGCCCTTTGGTTTCGAGGCCTGATGGCTCTGCAGCTGGAGGAAAGAATTGCTTCCACTTTGCCTTCCCGTTTCCAGACTCTCTTTTGGTCTGTATTGCATCTGTTTTAAGCATTAATGTTTTGCATGTAACATCTCTCAAAGTCTAATCCACTGCTATGGACCCACCTAGTGACGGCTTTATAGATTCTTTATATTCGTAAAGGCACTTCATGCTTATCTTTTCATGATTTTTGTTAGCTTTGTATTTTTTTGATGTTTGAAATGGATCACGGTACCCAAACTAAATGCTTTCTGTGAATACTTCCTTCGTTTAGCTCTGTGTATTTAAACGCTGAAAAAACGATGATACTGACGTGGTTACCTGTGAATAAAGGCATAAGTACAAGGAGTATGGTCACACTGTTAGGGAGATGACCTCAAATATTATAGAAGTATTTTAGATCCCCAGAACTAAGAATTGTCCATAGTCTAAATGTGAGGAAACTTTTACTCACTGGTATGGGAATGGAAATGGTCAGTGTCAACTTCCAGTTTAGAATGATGCCATGAGACCTGCACGTGCTGCTTACAGGGATCCTCTTCTGTATTGTAACTGACTCAGTGAACATGGTATGTCTGAAAGCTTCTCTAGACACGCAAACTGTAAAGAATTGGGCAATGTGCTATGGCTTTCAGTGATAATCTACTGCCTTGTTGCTTTGTGCAGTGATCTATGAGATTTTTGGACGGCCAGAAACAGCTTAGCAACATCTGACTCTTCAGCAACAGATGCTGAGTATCTGAAAATCCTAGACAGGTGCTCCTGGTTTATGCAGAGAGTGACTATGTGCAGTCAGGCTAATGCAACAAAGATGCATGGGATTCCCTGTCCACATGATGTGGGATCMAGTTAAGCACATGTAATGGGTCTGTTGCCTTTGTACTGCCCGTGTAGGTGGGGGTGAGCCTCCTTTCTGTTACTCCTGATGTTCGTTAACCTGTGAATCTGAATGAGTCGAACAGATTGTTTCTAAGAGGTTTGCTCACTGTAGTCCTCCCCATGTAGTATACTCACTGTGTTATATTAATAACTGAATATTCACATATGAACAACCATTGCRGTATACAGATTTTGTGTGTAACAACCTTTAAAAATACAGTACTAAGAATTTTTCATTGAATATCCTGTATTTTAGGTCATGTTACAGGTCCTGTATGGATATCGGAGAGAGTGGCAGGGAAACTGTGTATATTTACCAATAATGAAAGCAGTGTTCTCAGCTAAAATTCTAATGCAAGGAAATATTTTGTAAGGTTTATAAGAAATGTGTCGTTTTTAAAAGAAAAAAATAACCTGTCAGGTTTTGGTTAATGTTGAAACTTTACCATCCTGGTTTCACATGCCTTCTCTCCCACCTATGAAAATAGTGCAAGCTTTGCAGAGTAGTCACACAAAACTCTGCAATCAGATTTGTAAATGCAGGTCATTGGATCATTACTAAAAAATACTGTATTTCTCCTTATATGGGCTAGTCCAACCATGTGCAGAGACTCTTACATGGTGGCTTAATCTCGCAAAATCCCTGGCCCAATTGCCTGATGCAGGAAGCTATAGTTCCCTCAGCTTTAGAGAGCTGATGCCATTTCATACCTCCTTGACAGAGACAGGCTCTGATTTTATAGGCTCCCTCGGTAAATCAATGTATGGTGAAAGTTTATCAACCCTGAGGGCTTACCGAGTCGAGGGGATGGACTTGGTTCCAAGTTGTTTGAAGACTTGGTTTGCACTGCTCAGTATACAGTATTAGGAAATGAAGTGTGCTATTGGAATATGTGTGGCTTAAAACTGGAGGATGTCATGATTATTGCTAGCTAGAAATGCAAGAGAACCCCATCCAAAACAAGCATAGTGTCTCGAGGATGGGTTGGTCTGCTGAAATTACAAGGAGTAAATTCAGATATTTTCTAAAAGGCTGTCCACATCAAGTTTGTAAATTTTTCCCTCAGTACTGTAACACAGAATAATAGTTAAGGATTTTTTCCTTAGTATTGTAACACAGAATAATAGGTAAGAAGGATAACAGGTTTGCTGAGAAACCAAATTATTTCCTTGTCGTATTCTATCACAGAAGATTTAAGAGGGAAATCTAACCTGTAGCCATTCTTTTGCAATATTAAGGATTAGCTACTGTCAAAGAAAAAAGTGAAGGAAAAGTATGTGCTAAATTCATCAAATGAAGAGCAACAGAGTACCAGGTGAAGTTAGACATATCAAAATGTGCTATGGGAAATTGATGGTTGAGCTCAAATAGGGCTGCTAACTTAATATGTAGTCTTTCCTTTAATATTGGCTTCTAACCTGTAAGGTTGGAGAAGGCAATTTTTCTGCTTCTCTTTAATTGAACAGTAGAATTGATACTGAGAATTAGTCTAATGAATTTTCTTTCCTTACTTGATAAATTGGTTGAAATAGTAATAAAAAATAAAATTAGGAGACATATAGATGAGTATTGTGATACTATAGCTATCCATCAGCATAGCTTTTGTAAAGAAAAATGATGTCTAATGATAATTCCTTGAGCTTGTCAACAAATAGTAAAAGACAATCATTAGATTTTTTTTTTCCCCTTTAAAGAAAGTTTTTGAAAAAGACCTTCACAAGGGTCTATTAGAAAAGTGGTTGTGGGATAGGAGTACTTTCAGGAATTAGACAGTCCTCTAAGGGACAGAAGAGAAAACTGAAAGTATATTATCAATGTTTGGTGTAGGAAAACTACAACAGGGGTATCCGAAGTCTGAGTGTTGTAGGTGGTGTTTCACATATATATATAAATGAATTGAAAATGACCGTGACCAGCGGTACAAGCATTTGCGTCTGTGGCAGAATCATTCAAGTCAGGGCTGGAGAAGGTAGTAGAGGACTCCATGCAGGTTGGCTACACAAGTGTGGTGTTGACAAATGCAGAGTATTGCACATCAGGCAGAAAAATGGATGTGACGATGCTCACTGCTCCGCTCTAGCGTAACTCTGACCACTTGGGAGTGGAAGACGACCTATGTTTCCTTATGGAATGCTTAATCAAAGTAGGTGGAATGATCCAAAGACAAGATCCTGTTGTTGAAAATGGAATAAGAAATAATGCTGAAAATACTAGAGTGGCATATGCCAGTAGCAAGCCCTTTCCTGTGATACTGAGTTCTTYATGGGGTAGGCTACCTGAAGAATGTATATAGCAGAAACAGAAGAAATTCAAAGAGAAGCAGTGTAAATTTTAATCTTGAATAGACTGACTTCTATGTGAGGAAAAAGCTAAGGGACTGTTTAGAGAAAAGATAAATAATAAAAACAGAAGTTTATGAAATAAAAGAAAGGAAGATCAGTTACTCCTTTTTACTGTTTCAGTTATTACAAGAACAACAAGTCATTCAGTCAAATGCAAACATACAAATACAAAATAGGAAACAGTCTTTTATGCAACTTGTAATTCATTTTTGGTCCAGATTCCCAGAGTATTTCCATATCAGAGAAATAAAGTAAAAGAAGACTCACATGTTTATCTCTGCATTATGTGTCCAAATACAAGATTTTGGAGTTAGCCATGAAGAAAGTTGCTCTCACCCTGTCTTTGCAGACCACGCCTCTAACAGGTGAGGTTCTGTAACACACGTCAGGCTCCATCTATCCAACTTGGCCTGTGTAGCCATGAGCTCCAATCAGGGGTGCCTGGACCTGCGCCGGTCAGCTGTGGTCCTCAGAGGGATGTTGTGGGGTCATGGTGCATCTTGGTTGGTACTTYGTGGTATCAAACTCCGTAGTGTGCTTGCCTGGTTTTTCTGTTGTATAAAAATTGGTTTATGTTATATTTTAAGCCACTTCATACTTAGGCCAATATTTTATGAAGTAATGTATATGCCAGAGTTAAAGCAGCCAGCAGGAGATGAGGGACAGGAATAAACTTCACTCTCTTGGTATAGGACACTTGTCTGGTCTGAGCCCACCTTGCTTTGAAACATCTAGGACATAACATAGCGGAGAACTGTCTCTTGTTTTGAAGCAGGCTGTAGTTTCTGTGTTTGAGGCAGAGTTCTCACTTAAATTCTGTGGTGATTTTTTGAACTGTCATAAGAAAATTTGCTTTTATTAAATGATGTACATCTTTTTCATGCAATTAAACACAAATCCCTGGTAACGTCATGGGCATTTTTTAGTGGCCCTATGTGTCATGGCCCACAACTTACTCTAAAAACTGTGATCTTTTTAGCGATTGTAGTCACAAAGCTCTGTATGGTTGCTTTTGTGCCAAAGGCCTGTCCTGACTGCATACAGCAGGTTTTAACTTTTGACTACAGTATTGGGANAAAAAAAAAAAAAAAAAAAAAAAAAAAAGCCAGTTAAGAAAAAAAAGGTATGTGTCTGTCTCCTTTTATTTTCTACTCAATTTGCACTTCTGGAGACACCTGCTGCCATTCTATTGCTAGCTCAGAATTCATTAGAAAACAAGTTTCACCTGTGACATTCTCACATGTGAAATCTTTGCCCAGATTTTGAACCACATTGCTCTCAAGAAAGGGCAGTGGCTACATGCAAATACCAGGAGAGATGGTTGACAGGATTGATTGTGTGGGGTCAAATGCTAAAAAGGTATGTATGAATGTGATTTTGTTTCTTGAAAAAGTGTCAAAAGACTATCTCTGATATCTGATGTGGTAACATTCACTGTTTCCGCATTTTGACATTTTTCTCTGTATGCCTCAGGCTGTTAACATGCAGAAGTTATCTAATTTATTTTATTTTATTTATTGGACAGGGGTCAGACACTTTGTAAATTATGGACTGCATTCTCAGTGAATCAAAATATTTAGGTTGCTTGTGAGGTTCAGTCCTTGGCATCGTGTCACTAATTACTTTTACACAACTCTGAAATAATGACAAAAGTAAAATGCATCAACAAAGAAAGAGAAATTAAACTTTGTAAAACAAAACAAAAGCCACATCAGAAATAGAAAGTGTTATTTAAGGGGAAAAGCGGGTGACCAAATGTGCAGTCTGGATTCAGTACAATGTTATATGGCAAGAGAAGAGACACTCAGCTTTGGATCTTCTCCAGGCAGAGGAAAATGTATGACATAAATTTTCTTTGATAAACATTCCTGAGAAACTTCTTTGTATTTTCATCTTAATGAATGTTTGTCTCAATCCAGTGGTCTCTCTTTTTTTTTTTTTTTTTTTTTGTTGGCGGTGTTCTTTTATATCTCCTTTCTGATTCTTTTATATTCTGAATATACCTCAGTGGCAACTGTTGAAGATCTGTCTTGCTTACAAGCTAATTGGTAGTAGAAGGTAGTCAGCCCTGTACCTGGATTGCATTAGGGCTTTTGAAGGTGTCCCCAGATATTCTCATTTTCCCATACTTATGCTTCAGAATACTGTAGCAGTATTTTCTCAGTTTTTTCCCGTACAAGGTTCAGAACCATTCCCAGGGGCCTTCAGCATGCTGCCCTGGCAATGTTTCTAGCCTCTAGCTGTCCCATGTAATGAGAGATAAGAAGCAAGAGTTAAGCCTCCATAGAAATAGCAATAACAACAAGCCATTGGTCTGTTTTATACCACGCTTACGTATTTATTTCTCTATAATAGTGGCTGAATTGGAGTCTGTGTTGGAAGTCCTACATTCAGCTTTTTGCTTCGACAGAACCAAATGGCATTAGTTTTGCTTTTACTCAAAAGTGGAAAATCACTCATAAAACTGCATCAGAGCACCATTAAAATAAATGAATGGGTATGGTACGCTTTTATAACTTTATAAATGAAACATAACTTTACATACTCATTGATTGGTGTTTCAGTGTGCAAGGTGTAAGATAGCAACGTGTTTTATAACTCCTTCCCTTACAGAGATGCATTTAACGTCGTTAGAATCATTGCTTAATTTACAGTTTGATCTTCCCAGTGACATGTATAACAAGTTAAATATCAGTAGAGTGCATTTAATAAACACTAATTTGTATTAATCTTATTGTAGACTGTATGCGTAATGTAGGGACCTTGTGTGTGGTACAGTAGAAAGGGAATATATTTACAAATTTGTTCTGAATTTAAAAACCATACTTTTCAGCATCTATATTTTTTGAAACATTTGCTAGATAGCAGTTACATGAATTCTTATGATTATACAGACTAAAAAGGAATAAAATAGAGAAGCCATTTRCAGAACCTAAGAATGTTACCTTTTTTGTGTTCTTTGTCTAATTACAATYACAGTCTAAACTGTAAACTGATTCAGATAGAGGACATTTCTTACAAAAGGCCTAACTCTTCACTGCTCTTCCAGTACAAAGTGAATGGAAAATGGTAATATTATTTGGAAGTATTTTATATTCCCACTTTTTCTCTAATCCAATGGAGTACATAAAATGGAGGGCAACTATGAATTGAGCTATATGTGTTTGTATCATGGCCCACCGCTGAAGAGCTCAATCTGGTTAGCTGAGGATGGCTGTAGTCCTATGCTAAAAGTGTAATAAACGATCGTAATGGCACTGAAAAACAACCGCTTCTACTGAAGAGAAGCAGACAGTAGATGTACCTGTGGGTGTGGAGAATTTTGATTGCAAACACCAGAGCAAACCTCATGACCAGAAGAGGAAGGCTGGAATGCCTTCACAAAACACATAGGGCTAGGTGCTGTGGATCATTCCAACACACCCTTGCACTTTTTAATTGCATATGCTTGTCTTACGTCAGACAATCAATGGAAGCAAATCTGTGTGTTTTAAACCCAGCGTCCTTGGTGCAGGTTAGTAAGAGCAGACTATAGTGCAAAAAGCAGTCAGATTAGAAATACAGAGACAAAATGTGATGACTCTAACCCTGTTCAGTGGATGAGTTAAAGAAAGAGACAGAGTTGTTATTGGGGAAGTGACGAGAGTGTGGTGATAAAACCTGCAAGAGTTATGTTGAGAGCCACGCAGAAAGGCCCACTGGGTTAAGCAGAAAGATCTCGATTTCAGTGCACTTGGAATGACAATTATTATCCACTTTTACAAATAGATCGAAGTTGTGTTTTTAGGATACTTAGGCTCAGAAGCTTATGTTTGCCTATGAAACTTAGGTTGCCTGTTCAGAACAGACTCGATTTCTACCAACCACTCCTCCGCACACGCAGCRGGGGAAAAGGGAGTAATTTCCTTTTCATGGGAGTTGGTTATCTGTATGAAATGAGTTAGGTTCATTGTCATGTGGCAGGCATTTACATGTTCATAACAGTCATTGGAAATGACACCGAGGAGGAACATTCCTGCTGGCATTGTCATCCGAGAGGCTGAAGATCGGATGGGCACTGACAGTAAACAAGCCTGTCACTCAGAAAGTAATCATCCCGATCAGGATGGAGGCAGAGTAAGGAGACTGCGCATAAGGTGAGGCTGTGGGCTTCGGTCGGGACAGTACATTCCGTGCAAAATAACTGCACTGAAAAAAGAACATAGGAAAAAAAAAAAAAAGACTTAGAGCAACAGGTTCCTATTTTAGTAACATTTTATGTTCAGAACCTTAATGAGAAACTGTAAATTTGAAATCCAGTTAGCTGCTTAAATAATTCCAAGCACAGTTCCTATCCATGGATATGCTCTCTATTTTTGTGACTTTTTTTTTTAAACTGTCCTGGTTTTATTTAATTTTTTTCAAGCTGCTTCTGTGCAGACCAAGGCTACTAAGACAAACAGTAAAGAGACCCTTTAGCTAACTGACAGTATAGAGAAATAATAAAACAAGCTGTACCCAAAATAAAGTAACTTGGAGGGGGGACACATGCCACAAAATCAGGAATGTGTCCTCTCTCTAATTTTTCTCGTTTTCACAATTAGAAGTTACTTTTTGCCAAAATATATATGTAATTTAATTTTAAATGTGTTTACATATACTATTTTTAGTTCTAAAAAACCCATTTATATTATAGTTTACATCTGTATTAATTTTGAGGTTCCTTTACCCTGGCTGATACGGAGTGGACAGGATCAAAGAGTACCAACCTCCTTTAAAAAAATGATTAGGAACTTTATTGTAATATTTAGTGACCCTGAGGGAAGTTTGAATTCAAATTTTAGATGAAGGTTCAGATTTCTTCTTAAGGGTAGTGTCAGTTCTCTTTTACAGGGAGGGTTGCAGATGGTAGGCCCCTGCTGAAATTGCAAGTAAATGACTGATAAATGAGGGCTTCCCACTTGCAAATGAGATGGTTTTACTTTTCCTTGAAGAAATTCAGTAAATTGAAAAACTCTAAATAGCACAGAAATTTCAGTCCTCCAGACCGCCTGCTCCTTCTCAGATTTTGCTATACTATATTCAGCACTCAGTTTTGCCAACACCGAACATGCCTGATGTGGCATTTACATTCTTTAAAAAAAGCATAGATTAGTTATATTTCTAAGAGTTAACTTCTCCTCTTGACACATGTACTTAATTCCCATTAATGGAAATGGCAGCTAGGCATGCACACTGAAAGGAAAAATCTGTTCCTAAGCATATGATCCAAACTGCATTGTAGCTAAACATTTCCATACTCTGAAGTAAGCACTCATTATTTGCAAGATATTCTTCATAGTAAATGCATCAACCCCACTCTGTTCTCCCTCCGCTCTCTCGTAACCTGTTCCAAAACACCCTTTCTTAGAAATCTTACAGATTGGTTCTTAATGCTGCAGTTGTTTTGGATGTGTGCCTAAAAAAGAAAATCCATTTAGGATCTTCAGAGTTTTGCATATTTTCTGTGAGAATTTTCCAGTAAATCATTCTGTGGAACATCTTACATTTCCTTGGACTTTGTAGGTCTCTATTATTAAAACCTACAGTGGAAACAACAAAATCCGAAAAGCTCTTTTTTTTTTCCGGCTCTTCCTTTACTTACTGTATTGCAGTATCTGCCAAAGGCACTAGGCTGAAGTGCTATCATTTGATGATTTAAAAAAAAATAATGTTTCATTTAAGGTTTTCCTTCTGCCAATATGCTTGTATAAAGACCTGTGGATTCTGTCTATGCAATATTCCAGAGTTACGGTATTTCTAACTTGAGCTGGGTGGATAATTGATTTTTTGGTTCACTTCTTGAACGGGAGAACCACAATAGCAACAAAAAACTCAGTTAAGCACAAAAATTCAGATAGGAGTTTATGATTTGAGTTGTTTCCCCTCACACAAATGAAAATCAGAGCTTTTTTGTTTAGTTCAACCCAAATTGTCCTCTTTTACCTGGACTTGTTTGGTTTGGGCACCCCTTAAAGGAAGCAAAGCAAGAAAAATGCAGATTCACTGAACTGCTGGGGGGGGGGGGGGGGAGGTTTCATTTTTCTCATCAGTTGAAGATATTTGAACTTATATGCTGAATTCTCAGTTTGAGAAGAGAATTGAGAGAACTGGATGTGGATCTCCCAGGCTGCAAGTGGGTTTTGTAACTATGATCCAATCGGTAAAAAGGGACATCAGGGCTTGCTATTACTCGTCAAAAGTTTCAGGACAAGATAAAACTTTGTATGTTAAAAACTGGACAGTTGCATATTACACACATTTTCTTCTTTCTCAGTCAGTAGTTATTTATCCTAATTCCTCAGTTTTTCCACTTTCTGATATGATAGCAGCCTTTGTGATATGTCCTGGCAACTTCTAAAAAGCAAGCCTTAAGGTTAATATGAAATGAGTTGTACAAAGGTTTCAGAGATTCCCTCAAACCATTTGTTTAACGTGCTTTTTCTCCCTCTTGCGATTGCAGTTGAACTTACTATGAGAACGTAATTTTATCGGTAAATCTATACAATACTGTTAATAATCCAATAATAACAATACAGTGATACAGTAATACAATATTAATACAATAATAACAGTAACTTCTTTTTCTCCTTTTCGGACCCAACTCTTTTTCCCCCCACTCAGCTGGGAGAGGGAGCTCAGTAGTTGCAGAAAATGTAAAATGAAGGAAACCGGGAAGAAGGAGTAGGAACTGAGCACAAAATGTATTGGGATAAGAGTAAATGCAAACTAGGGTAAGGGAAAAGAAGGGTTCGTGTCACAAGCGTTCAGGGGAATGATCTCTACTTCCTTCCTTCCTTTCTTCCATTCCCTCTCCCCTTCTCAGCTCTCCCTCTTTCTCAGTTATCTTTGTTTTCTTCCCTGAACATTTTTTTTTGCTTTTTTCCCCGCTTTTATTAAGGTTCTTTGTACTTCTTCCTAGTCTAGCCAATGTCCTCTTCCATAATTCCTGATGTTGATGGTGATTGCTCTGATTTATAATCATATTAGCTGAGAGCCAGCAACCAAGGAGCCCCATTGTGCTAGGCATACCACCAGCTTGGAGGAGTATGTGATCATTGCCCTGAAAAAGCTCAAATAGGAAATGATATAGAAAGGGGTAAACATATGTGAACAGGCGAGGGAAGGACGTGGTAGAAGAAGGGCAGTTGTGGAGTGGAGCTGAGTTGAAAAAAGGATATGAGGTTAGAGAGCTGAGTGGAGCTAACCTGCAGTCAAAATATGGTAGTCCTGTTCTGCCAAAACTATTGAAATTTTTTTGAATAAAAGGTGGTCTTAATTTTCCTCCAGCTGGGTCTTCCGAGTGGCTTCCCTCTGTGAACTTCTCCAAGGCCAAGTGTGAGGAAATAGGGGAAGGAAAGCAAGAAGTGGCAGAGAAGGAACAGCATTTATGGATGGGCAACGGTGCATCAAGGGGAAAATGAAAGACCAAGAAAAGGGGCCCTACAAATGTGAATACAGTATGTTTTAACAAAATAGCAGATGTAAAAATCATGCCTTTGTGGGAAAACCAGCTAAAATAGACATGTTTCAGCAGCATAAGGACTGTTGTCGACTGTGAGGCACATGGGATCTTTGTTTCTCATCCTTTTGCTGGAGTTGGCTAACTGTGTCAACTTGGGCAAGCTACTAAGCCTGCCTGCATCTCAGTTTCCTTATTTGAGGCCAAATTCTCCTACAAAGTAGCCTCCTACTCCACACAGAGATTTGCCGATTTGAATGGAGCCCCTGTGGAGTGAGATACTTTTCAATACAAATAAAGTTTTGGAATCGGCCCTAATTATATTTATTACCTGCAGAGGAGTAATGTGAGACTTAACATGGTTTGAGACCCTCAGATGAAAGAGAAAGTATTTGGAATTGTTCTTTCTAATCATCTGCTGCCGTTTCAATGTCTACTTCATAGCTGTCCTAAAAGGGCTGGCTACTAAATAACAAATGAAAAATCCTTGTACATATTAACTCGGTTTGTCAGACTCCTATGAATGGACCTCTGTGGAAAATATTATTTGCTAGTGGCTGCTGAAGGAAGTCAGTTTACCCTGCCCCACAGTGAGGAGCCATTAGATCTACCTCATGCCAGAAGTTGACAGATTGTATGCRACTCCGCTCCGAGCACTGTGATGGTGTAAGGCAGACCGGAGGCAGCCTTTGCAGATCCTCTTTTATGAACTGCAATGGAGGCGCCTTCCCAAACTTAGCTTCAGCGTTTTGCTTCGTGGAGGGACTAATGCTCTTTGGGGATCATGTGCATAAGTTACAAGTGGGTTTGCTACTCATGATTTAAATGATCATCCCAGACTTCTAGCTGATGATGCCTTTATGCCAATACTGGACTGACTGGCCCCTGTGTGAGCCCGCTGGTTTATAACATATGCATTGAAAGGGAAAAGGAGCAAATTAAACAGTGTAGCTGTTGGATATTAATAACAATAATAAGCTTTTCTATTTGGAATTTTCTTAAGCCAATGGGCATGAAAATGTTGAACATTTTATGGATGCTCTGTGCGAATATGTGTATATATTTCAAAAAGTAAACTTGCTTTCTCCRCGTCACTGGGAGGTAGGGATAAGAGGGGAAGAGAGGGGGCAGTGGACCTAATCAAACTGTTGTGGGGTCAAAACCTTGTGGTTTTTAAAGGCCCTTAATGTTGTCCAGCTGCAAATGAAAGGAGGAGGAAAAAAAAGGAGAGAGAAAGGAATTAGGGTTGGGGAACTGGAAAGAATGGAGTATAGATATGTGGTTGTGTGTGGGTGTGTGTGCATGTGTGTGCTAAAGAACAGGGAGACCAGTTTTTTTCTTTTTTTTCCTCTTTTCTCCCCCCCCGCCCCTTACTGCGAGCTCAGTGCCAGGCTGGACACGGGCCGTGCAGACTATTGAGGCATTGTCCGCTCCGCTTCCAGGGTAGCCCCCGGCTAATCCCCGGGGCTTGGACGGGAATTTCCCCGCGGCGGTCTCCCGGCCGCTGCCCCCCTCTCCCCGCCGGTGGGAGCGGGCGGCGGGGGTCCCCGGGCCGCCGTGGCGGGATGCGGGGCTGGCCCGGCCCGCGCCTCCGTCCCCGCGTGTCAAAGGTCCATTACCTGATTGCCTTCCTCGCCTGCCAGATTTTTATCTAGATAATTGGAAGTGCCGCGGAGGCTGCGCTCCGCCAGCCAGCCGAGGGGCTCTGCAGCCGCGCTTCGTCCACCTTGTCATCAGGGGCTGTCTGGGCAGGGGGAATTAGAGAGGTCCACAGCGGAGGGATTCCCCTTGCTCGCGCAGAGGCGGGGGGGGGAAAGGAGCGGGGGGGGGGTAAAAAGAAAACAAGAAAAGCCCTAGCAGACGAACGGAAGGTTTATTTTTGTTGTTGTTTGTGCGTGTGTGTGTGCGCGCCCGCTGTTCTGGCATGTGGCTACCTTTTCCCTTGCACACAACAGGGCTGTTTGATGGAGTTTGGAGCTGAGGAAACTTTGGGTTTGTTGCCAGGACGGTTCGCAGCACTTTGTGGAAAGCAAGAGCTAACAGTGAGACCGACAGAGTGAGTGACAAGTTGTTTACAGGTTTCCTTGAAGGGGCCTCTGCTATATTTCAATCTGTCAAAGTTGCTTTTCTTCCCTCAGAACAATGCCTGATTGTTGTGCGGGGTGGTGGTTTTTTTTTTTTCCCCTCCCCAAAGAGAGAGAAAGAGGGAGAGAGAAAGCGAGAGAGCCGAGAGGGAGGGGGGAGAGAAAGGAATGAAAATTCTTTGGAGCACAAATGCCTTTGGTAACATTTTTATGTGTCTAATCTTTTCTCCCCTATTTCAACTCCGAGAGAGTTGGTAACTGTTTCAATTTAATCAGTCTGCTCTTGTTTTATCTTCTTTCTCCACTGATCTTCCTCAGCGCAGGGGATTTGCTCCTGGTTTGCCGGTTTAGGTGGATTGTCGGGCTTCCCCCCCCCTCCTTTCCCCTATTTATCCCCCCCTCCCGGTTTTTAGGACATTGAAGGAGTTGACTTTTCCCGTTTCGCGGCGGCGGGCGAGCAGAATTAAAAGGAAAGGACAGGCACCCTGAGGTTGCCCAGCGCCCGGCAGCCGCCGTGGGGGGAGCTGCGCGAGCAGCCTGCTGCGAGGCGCGCTGCCCCTTTAAGAGACTGGTCAAGGAGTCCTAGCTCAGAGCGAGCGAGCCGGGAGGGAGGGAGAGGGAGGGAGGGAGGGAGAGGGAGAGAGAGAGAGAGAAAATCAATCGGTTTAGAAGGTTTGGACTCACTTGACAGGTTCAGTTGGAGGCGACCAT
Organism: Phoebastria nigripes; assembly: GCA_035582835.1. Classification (NCBI taxonomy): domain Eukaryota; kingdom Metazoa; phylum Chordata; class Aves; order Procellariiformes; family Diomedeidae; genus Phoebastria; species Phoebastria nigripes. The sequence continues at coordinate 2,140,382 of JAYKAV010003032.1, forward strand.
AGGTGGCTGCTGTGACAAAGGGAAATTGTGCTTTTCCAGCATGCTAACTGACCCTGATTTACCTCAGGAGTTTGAAAGGTAAGTCGAGTTGTTGGGGCGGGGGGCCGCTGCCTTTTGCGGGGGGGGTGGCGGGGTGTCTTCCCCTCCCCTT
>JAYKAV010003032.1:2140822-2154892 GCA_035582835.1 Phoebastria nigripes
GGGCGCCGCCGAGCCCCTCGCCCGGCCGCCCCGGCTGTGCGCCCGCGGCGCGCAGCTTTGTTCCGCTGCCGTGCCCTCCTGCAGCCCACCCTCCCCTGCCCGAACCGGCCCGCCGAGGCACACCGAGCGAGGTGGCTTCCTCGGCGGCACCTCCCCGCCCCTGCCCGGGGACTCCCCGGGCGACAGAGGATGCCCGGTGGCGGGCGAGGCGGGGGGTTCAACTTCCAACCTCGCCCTCCCGTCAAACTTGGGAAGGCGCTCCGCCGAGCACATGACCTTTTGTTGATCCAGCAGGAGCGATTATTTTTAGGCAAGTTAACATCCCGGCCCTCCGTCAGGAGAACATCCTTCTGCCTGAGGAGGGGGAAAGAAAAAAAAAAAAGAAAGAAAAAAGGAAAAAAGTGAAACTCTTGCCTCCAAGTTTTGGCCGTCACCTCTCGCGCGGAGCGTCAAAAGCGGGGTTTGGGTATGATGAGCGGGGTTTGGGTGTGACGTAGACGCGCCTGTCTCCCCCTGCCCGAAGCAGGAGCCCTCCCTGCCTGGAATTAAGTTTTTGCTGTCACTGGCGATGGCTTGTGACCTCTGAGAGTTTAGTCCTTGTTTCGTATGATCTGGCGCTCCGAAGAGGTTTTGAAGTGTTTTCTCAGGCGCTTGTATACACGTCCATTGATGATCCTGCATCCCTTCCCTTCGGCTTCATTTTTAAAGGTTATTAATAGTCCCTTGTGTGGCTGCAGTAAACAATCCAAACTTTCATTTCTAAGCGGTAAATAAAAGAACGCCAGGATGCGCGTTACTTAGGTTTTTCTCCTCTTCGTGAAAGCTACCTCCTGTATAAACATTTGGTTGTATCTGGCTATGCAATACAAGCTAGGTGCTAGACCAGCTGGTTAAAAATATGCTAAGTCAAGCTGTTCATCGTTCAAACCTACTGAATTTGATAGTAAAGGCATAGAAAAGAAGGCAAGATAAAAACATTTTAAGTGGGCTGAGGAACATGCATGCAGAGAAAGGACAGGAAAGAACGCTTGAATTAAAAGATCGGAGAAAAATAAAATTGGGAAACGCAGAAAAGAACTATTTTAACGCTTTCAATCCTCGTTCTGCAACTAGAACACTTCCTTACTAGAAAGTGGAATTGGCATGGTTGCACTGCTCCAAGGTCGTCTTCAATACAATTAATTTTCCAGACTGACTTGGAATACTTGGCGTTTTTCTTTGGTTTGTTATCATTACAATAATAGAACGAAATTGGTTTTGTTCACATGCATTGTATTAACTTATTTCAACTACCTGAGGAAACGGTTACTGTTTCTGGTGTCGAATCTGATCTAGCATCATGATCATGCATTTGCCTTGTTCATACAATTAATAGATTCAAGTATTTCATATGCTTCACTAAGATTATACATAGAAATTTATAAGCAAACGATTTTGATTATTCTTTGAACTTTGTGATCAACAGAATACTTGTAAACTCCGTGAAGCAGAATGAAGTCCTTTCATTTTCCTGTTGGGGACTTTTTTTTTTTTTTTTTAWTYTGAAGTCTCTCTGCATTCTGAATATATATTTATATAAATTTTATATATAAATATATAATTTTGGACAAAACATATCCCTTAGAAATAGAATGAGCTTCTTTACTCTTTTTTTTTTTTCTTTTCTCCCCCCTTAGGCATACATTTTATTTTCAGAGATCCCAGCTTTGCTCTTGTAAACATTCTAGTTAAATAATCAATACGCTGCTCTCCTTTTGCTATGCAGATAATAGCAAGCAGTAGAAATGGGAAGCAATAAAAACGAACCTCGGGACATATAATTTTTTTTTTTTGTGATATATTAAAATGTTGGAGTTTTCTTTTTTAGAGTTTTTTTCCCCTGCCCATTGTATTTCTTTTTTTTTTTTTTTTTTTTTTTTTTTTTTTTTTTTTACAATTTTCTCTCTGCAGTTGAAATTGGTAATACAAACCAATATCTCTGTTAATCATTACCATTTGTTTACATTGTGTGTGTTTGACTATAGTTACACACACATACACAGAGTAGATACTGTCCATGTAATATATGTGTGTTTACCAGAAAACAGCCATGAGGACATACTTTCTCTTACACAGAGATGCACAGACCCTCAGACACACACATGCTCACAGAGTTCACGTGTGTATATATGCACGATGCACAGATGCTTGTTTTTTAGACATTTATGGCAGGTTATTTTCTCAGATTCTCAGTAAACACAGTTCTTGGAGCACATTTCTGCAGTCACTGGGGTCCAGCATGTCGTATCTGCGCGACCGACTTCAGATTTGTTATTGCTATCCATCTTCCACTATCCCTTTTAAACTTGAATAGCAAATTACAAGGAGGTAAAGATTTATCAAGTGAAGTTGTTTGCAGTTCAGATCTCAGAGCGTCTGTATATATCTCAGGAGGTTATTCTTCTCTTCCTGTCGTCTTTCCCGTGACGTTTCAGTGTATCCCGGTAAACTGCAAACAGTTCAGAAACTTTCAGTCACCCCAACTGAAGGGATCTGAATCAAGGGGACTTCTCTTGTGTGTCTGTGGCCATTATCAGGGGGCATTTGTGATACACACTTGGAATGAAAATGATCCTCAGTGTCAGACGAATAAACATTCATTAATTCATTCAGCATCACTAGTAAATTGCAGTAGGTTTTGTGAATTAGCATGTAGAATTAATTACCATACCAAAAACGTGAGGGTTTTCGTTCTTTCCCRAGAAGTTACTTGCATGTCTTTATTTCTGTTTGTGGCGGTTCAGCTGCTTGATTGAGAGGAGCATCAGAATGTGTACGCTGAGGGGGATGATGTTTACAGAAACGTTGTAGGAAGAAATTATAAGTGGAATCTGCTCCGTTTGTTACACAGGGAAAGGATAACTTCTGGTACGTACTTTGTGATGTACCTGTGGCCCTCTGAATTGGCTTTAAAGATCTTGAAAAGAATAACTCTGTTGTTGTTTGGGTTTTCTTTTTAAAGACGGGTCATTATACTTAAATACAAGTATAGCCACAATAGAAAGTTTACTTCATTGAGGAAAAGGTAGAGATAATGTGGCCAGAACCACAGCGGACAGCTGTGAAATTTACAGAAGCATAAAATCTCAGAAATGCCCAACGTAAAGTTTTAATGTCTTAATAAAATCTGATAAATGAAAAATAGATAAAGTGACTGCTTAACAATGTCCCTAGTGTATGGAATGTTCTTAAACCCAAATTAATTACTGCATATTTACATTTCTCTGTAGACTGGGAGAGAGGCTACGCTAGGCATCCAGACAGAGTGACATCCTTTCTCTTTCTCTTTTTCATTCTTTTCTTTTTTTTGTTGTTTGTTTTGTTTTTGTTATTTTTAACGTGCCAATTCAAGGTAAAGAGGTATGCAGTGTTTGTGGAAGAAAGAAGGATGGGTTAGTGCTTCCTTAGAAAAAAAGGAAGAGCTAGAAAAGACAAAAGGCGTGGATGGGAGCATGGGGATGGGGACAGTAGAACAAGCTTAACATTTACAGTCACCAGTTCTGTGCACTCAAAACGTTCTCTGTGCTAGTGACTAGCTTATAGAAAGGAAAGGCTCAAGGATGTAAAGCAAGCCTCTGCTGGGAGGAAAAAAGTATACTTAGCTGCTTCACTGCTGCACTGCACGAGTCATTTCAGACTCCCACTGAATTTATTTTGGGGTTGTACCAACACTGTCAAATGGAGAAATCATTTTCCTAAAAGGAAACTTTGCGTATTCCTAAGTGCTTTTCTTAGCTAAAGTTACCCTAAAAGCTTTCTTCTTCTTCTGCGTTTGCTGAGAATTTTAGAGAAAGAATAATACCTTTCTATTAACCGGCTTGCTCAGAATGATGTCCCACTCTCCTAAAATCTACCTGTAGAAGTAAGAGTGATTATTCCTTCATTTAAAAGAAAACAATGAGATTTCTTTAATATCGGGCTGAATAGCTTTTACCTTCCGCTGAGATGTTTTGAGAAAAGGACTTTATTGCTTATGTTTGTGGGTCTAGGGGTCTGGGATCTGAAGAATAAATACAGTGCCAGTTAAAAGTTTCAGATAGTGGTATTTCGCAGTGATGAAAATTAACATGATTTTATTTCTCTGAGATAAGGCTGAAGGAATCAATGCGTTTGCAGACCACTCATTAATGTCCTGCGTGCGCTAATTTCGTTTGTTGTGCTTATGCTTAGCGAGGAAGAAGTTGACTGTTACAGATTATGGATTTTAATGAACGTCTCAATAATTTACCAGTTGCTGAAATTGTGAACTAGACTTGGAAGGCAAAAGCCCAAATGAGAGAGCTGATGAGTGACACACCAGCCTGCACAATTTGACTGTTGTATTCATTGCATTTGAATCAAATCGGGAGTTTGGCATTACTAATTCTGGGTGGCTGGCTCATCATATGCATTCAAGGAGTTAATTAAAACACACACAAACACATACACACACTCTCCCACCAAGCATCTTGCGATGTTTATGTGCATAGTGTGTTTGATTGGTACCTTTAGATAGGAGAGGAATTGTTTTTCCTTCTCTTGCTGTCCAGAGATCTTAAATATATAACTAGTTTACAAAATATTTACTACTTCTCAGGGAGCTTTTAACGAGTATTTATGGCTTTATCATTTAGGAGGCATATAGTATCTGATTGAGTTACTTAAATGTGAAGCTCCTGATAGGATGGGCATACGTGTCTGTGTAATGTGATATATCTGTAGCTGTATAAAATACACTTTTGCAATATTTATACAGGAAAAAGAGTATCTCCTCCCAAGGCAGATTTATAGTTTCTTTGCGTGCTTTTCATACTATACTTAAAAAGAAATCTCTTAATGTTGAATAGGATACCTGCATGTTTGCGTGTCAGATACCTCTGCCTTCACAACTCTTGCAGAAGTCAGTTTGACATTCTCTTGGCTTTCTTTTTTTTTTTTTTTATTAATTTCTTGCTCAGGCCTGGTTATAGCATAATTAACTCGTAAGTGGAGGGGGAAAAACACGTTGTCATGTTATACCTATACACACTGGAAATATGCAATGCCTGTGAATTCTGCTACTGTAGTCAAGAGAAAAGAAGTGCTCACAGCAATTAATCAATAGCTGTAGTACGTCTCTGCTGATGGCAAGGAGTTTGTTTAACAAGTAGCATCCTTAGAAGCAAAGCGCTTTTCCCTTTCGAAGTATCTGTGGATTTTTACCTAACTTGGAAAATGTGTGAAATCTCCTGTACTTCCTATGAAAGGTAAAATTWTGTTGTATTTGAGTATGTTAAAAGCTATGCTGCAAATTAAGCAAATCCTCGTCACGTTATTGTATTACCTAAACCAGAACTTACTTCTCAAACTTTTGAAACAGGTTGTGTTTTCCTCTTGAGCGTTTGGCTTTGGGCAGCGGGCGAGGGCGAGCAATTGCGCGCACTGTACCTGACGGGGATTTATGGCATTTGTACCTTTCACATCTCCCGCAGACCCCCTGGCGAAACCCTGCCGCCGTCAGCGGCCGTAAAGTTTTCACCCACGCCTTTGCTGAGGGTTATGATGCTAGCCTGCGGTCTGCCACGCGTCCCACCTCTCCCACACCCTACCGAGGGGCTGACTTGGTCCAAGTGGCTTGTGCCTTGCCTGGGGCTGGGCTCAGCCTGCGGCCAGTGGCCGCCAGGGGGGCAGCGGGGAGCCCTGCACGCCGCAGCCTCCGCTTGAGAGACGCCGTTTGTCACCTCCACACCGAGCCCAGCCTTTGCCAGCCTGAGAAGCCAGGAGTCTCTAAAAGTTGTTCCTGAGCCCACATGTCCTTGTGACAGTGTGAAGTTCTGCGTGCGGTAGTTGTTGGGAGAGAGCAAATTTAGACAAGATTTTGGAAGAATTTTGGTGAGCGCTGCTTGCAGGGGCCATGGTACTTGAAAAGAATGTAAGGAGTGAATGGAAATTGTGAGATGTGCAGTGGTAATTCAGAGAAGCTGTCTATCTTTTTTTAGGATGGATGCAATTTTTTATTTTTTAAACAGAAAAAGAAAGAAGAAAAGTAGAAAGACATGGGTTGCTAGAATCGTTAGATGTTAATATGAAGTTCAGGAGTGTTAGAGGTGCTGCCCATGGTATTGTGGGGAGTTATTTGTTTGTTTTGTTTTGAAAGAAATCTGCAAACGTTTTCCTACCCCCTGTTTTTGATCTGGCATGGCACTTCTCTTCAGCTTGTCCTTTTGTCACCTTGTTTAAGAAAAAAAAAAAAATTTCAACACGATGATATTATTTTTGACTTGTAGAACTCTGAGAGTTGAAGTGAAAATGAGAAAAAGCTTGGGGCTCGTTTTGAAAGTTTGAAATGTCTTTGACCTTGTTTTCCTCAAAAGTATTGTGGGATTGATCAGGTAACACTTCTCAATTCTCAAATTGTAATCATATTTGCTATTTTTAGAATTTATATTTGGTATTCCAGATTTCCTTTTTATACTTTTTTTTTTTTTTTTTGAAAGATCAAGTATGGAAATTCATATCGGCAACTGCTCTTTGAGATCTAGAATAATTTTATTTTATTTTGTTTTACCATGTACTTCTGCTTTTGTGTTTTCTCAAGTTCATATAGACTGTCTTCATCGTGTTTTGTTTTTTCCTAGGATGCGGGTGTCTGCGTGCTATTTGATCTAAATATATCATAAAATGTTACCTTAGTGCTAATTTTTCTGTGTGGTTGTATTATAGTCTTATTACTACATATTTGTTTCCGTCTTACTAATCTTAACATAATTCTATTACTTTTAGAGGCAAAAATGTAAGCAGAGTGAACCGAAATTTAATTTCCTTGTCTGAATAATCAGTGTTCTTTTTAGCGGTGAGAAACTCTGTGTGTGTGTGGCTACATGCTATTCTTGCATAGGTGAGACCGTTGTCTACGTCTAATGTTCTTCATGAACCTTTGTAGCTCTAGAGAAAAAAGACATAGGAATGTAGTTTATATAAAGAGAAACCCATACAGTTTGTCATCCTCTTGGTTTCTTTGGTGCTGAGCTTGTCATTTTCTTGATTTATTTTTTTAAGAATGTGGGAGTGAACAAATGCCCCATGTTTCATTCATTCATTTCGCAGGTTGGGCATGGGCAAAGATAATGTATCTGACAGTGAGCTGGAGGTACTTGCCATTGCCAATTCAATAGATAGTGTAAGACCAAAAGTAAGGAAAATGTTAGTGGTTCCGAACAATTTTTAATTTCATGTAACTATGGTAAAAAAGGAGTAACAAAAAGATTTCACCAAACTTTTTTGGCCAATTAAAACAGTGAGCCTAAAAAAATCTCAAGAGTAGGTGTACCCATACATACAGATGCATTCATGTTTGTTCTCTGTAGTTTGGTATGTCCGTTTACTGGGTTGCGTTAAGTTGTGTTATCTTCAGTTTGTTGGGAATCCTAAAGAGACTGCGCTTTAATAGTGTGATGTGTCTAAAATTCATCACAGTCGGAAATACCAAAGTGCGTCTCTGCATACAATTTTTATAATTTTGAGGTATTCCTTGTTTCAAGAGAGAGAATGTTTAATGAAGGGCGTGAAGCGCGCAGTGTCCTCTCACCTTTTGGGGTGGCCTGCCTGAGTTAGGGTTGAGGCAGAGCTTTGAGCCAGGAGGGAGTATGTGCTTACTGTAGCGCTGCCCAGGCTGTATTCGACTGTAGAGAAGTCGTCTGTTTTCAGAGAAATTCCCTTAGCGGCCTCATTACATTCGCTTTGTAAAACAAACTGAAAACATTTTCTCCAAAGGTTTAGTCAAGTTTCTATTCATAGGGTTTTCTCCCTAAATTTCAGTGCTGTGGCCTCACTGGGGCAGAGGCTTTTTTGGATAGAAATGAGATGTGTGGGAAGGTGATGGTTGGTAAGGGCGGAGGGAAGGATGTTCTTACCCATTTGGCATGTCTATTAACAAACTGGGTCATTTTGTTGTGTTGTATTTACATGACTTGTTCCTGTGCTGGTGTGAAATGTGAATCACCAAAACATGATGGTTATTTAAAAAAAAAAATAGGCTAAATGAAACAAAACTGAAATAGAACGGAAAGGTTAAATGAAATCAAATGAAAACAGAACATGCAACATTATTCTTTTGGTACAGTTTCCTTCTGCAGTTGCTGAGTAAAGCCAAATAGGTTTCTTTTCCACGTCTGTTAAAAATATCTAGGTTTTTGAGTTTGAAAATCACAGGGACATAGAAAATACAGCTTTCTTCTCAGGTTCAGCCTTTGGTTTGTCTTCTGCTCATGGGTTTTGGAGATTTAAGTAGATGTTTATGGGCAATGTGTTGTAAAGAAGGCTATTGATGCTCATCTTCGTCGAAACCATATGAACATCATGTTGATTCCGGTTTTGCAACTGAGATTAGAATTTGGCAGAATTTCTCAGTGGAAGGCTCTCATCCTTTGCTTACGTTTTGTAAGTTCTCCTCACTTCTGCTCTTCTTGCCTAAACTCTGAAACTAATTGTGTGACTCAGGAAGCCATATTAGGCTATGGTGTTTGCATGAAATACCGTGCAAAGTATGGGAAAAATACTGTGCCACTCTCAAGTATGCCATGCATCTCTTTTATAGATAATCTGCATGTGTATTAGTGTCATTGATTTAGTGTTTTTGTAGAGTGCAAGCATCCTGAATCAGGACCCTATTATGCTCGTCACTGTACAAACATAAAAAAGGTTTCTTTCCATTCCACAGAGCAGCCTTTGTGCTTAGAGCTTAGAGTAATATCAATGTGTCTTTGTATGGACAAAATTCAGAAACGGAGAGTAGGTAAGAGATCCCTAGCATGGTTCATGGATGAGATTTCAGTCCTGAAGCCATGCTTTAGAATTTATAAATTGAGCAATATAAGTGCATGTGTATTCTCTCTCTGTATATTTTCTACACATATGTATGTGGAAGTTGCTGTACTGTTAGAATTACTGATAATATTAATAATAGATTCATACTTCCTATAAAGTCTTTTGATTAGGAATTCAGAGCRTTTGGAAAGCATTAATATACAAATCATTAAGATTTCTGTGCTCTTTAGATTGAGAAGCAAGATTAGCCTCAACCTGTAGATCAGAAAACTGAGGGACAGTGTCACAAAATCATTTGCATGGGTGGGTATAAAAAGTAGAGATACTGACTGCTAGTCTTGTTTTTTAACCTCAAGACCCTCCTTTTCCTTCTTGAGATCCTAAGAACTGCAGAGTACAGACTTCTGTCTGACCAATTACAATTTCTAAAGGTCTCATTTTAGCAAGATGAACTATAATATTCAAATTACTTAAATATGTAAAATAGGGACTTTGGAGTATAATTAATAATACAAAGTAGAGAAATATTTACAGCTCCAGCCGCATCGGTTAGGGCTGGGAGGGAATACTGTCTGTAGCCCCTCCAATTATCTGAGCGTGCTTCTAAACTAACTCTCTACCTGGAGGCAAGTTTGGAGAACTGGAGTTAGGAAGCAGCACCCTCAGTGTTTAAGCAGTAAATTGAGAGGCAGTGTGTTACTAACAGTCAGGTAAAGGTTTCATCCTGGAGAACAATTAACATCTTCAGCCTTACATACAAGAGCTGTCGTATGTTTTATAACCTAAGGACCAGGCACTAGGGGAGTCCAGGAAAAAATTCTTCACATGGAGAGTATTAATGTGAGGAACAGACTCTACTGAAAGCAGCCACAGTGAGCAAACCAACTAGCTTAAAAGCAAAAACCACGTTGCAGAACACAAAATGCATTGTGATTCTTACCCGCATATTTGACATCTGTTTTTTAAATGTGTCAGAGATCCAAAATGAAGGAAACAATACAGGCTTATTAAAAGGGAGGAATTATTTTCTTATTCATGTTAAAAGTTCTTCTAATCTGTTTTAATACTTTTTTTTTCTCGTTTCCAACTGTATGCTCAGTAAGAGTAGAGCTGAATTGCTGGGGGCTGCAGGTAGATTTAGTCTCTGTTGCATCTCTTACTACCCACTGTTGAGGAAATAGGTATAAACTGAGGAGTCCTGGGTGGATTTGATCTCTGTAGCCTATGAACATTATGACTGAGCTATTAAGATGTTTTCTTTGATAAGCTTTTTAAGAGGGAGACTACTTTCAAGATAATGGATTATAATCAGGCACGTTCCATGGTATTTCAGTAGTAGTTATTCAGCAGTGTGTTCACAAAGACCTATTTTGTGATAGGGCCAGTCAAGGCATCATTTAAAAAAGTGCCCATTCATTCTGAGTGTTTGGACTCGGTGTCACTGAAGTTCAGTGTCAGGTCCTAAAAATGTAGGCCTAATTAATTAATGTTTTGCTCAACTCTATGAAAAAGGCTGACGTTTTTCACCTCCGTAAACCAGGATGGCATGAAATGGTGACTCACGAAGAGATCACTGAGCAGAAGCCTGACTTTCCTTAATCTGCAGCAAACTTCCATCAGCTGTAATACCGTCAGAATTTCTAAAGCATTGGGAGAGATTTCTGCAGGCTTCTGCAGATCTGTAGATTTCAGAAGTTCTGTGTCGGTGTTAAGACACATTAACTATCTGTTCCTCCTAAACAACTTGTATCCCTGGCAGATTAGAATGATCAGAACGGCGGTGATGAAAATGTACCTGAATTCTGCCAGGGCTAACATCTGGGCCTTAGTGGACTTGGCACTGTACACAAAATCAATCTTTGTTTTGAAACTGTGTGTTTCCTAAGGTAGTAATTCCCAGTTGTGACCACCAAGGTCTTAAGCGAGACCGCTGCACAAAAATGTATTCTTCCACATATACATTTGTTTGATAACCTCAGTTGTCAAAAGTGTGACCTCTGTTAATTTGTCACCAGGCAAATTATTGTCACCAGTTCCCAGATTCCATGAGAACCCCAGGCAGACAGCAGAGCCCCATGCTGGTAAGCATTTCTGGTTTTGCTGTTTGTAGTAGTAAACAACCTACTTTACAAATGAGTTGACTGAGGTACCTGCAACTGAGGTGACTTGCCATGGATTGTCCGGTGTAACAGCAGCAGATTCATCAGTGGATTCTTGGAGGGCTCACTGCACTTGTCTGGAGCTGATTCCTCCGGAGCAGCATAGCCTATCTTATATTTTCATATTAAATAAACKAAATGGTTAGCAAATAAGACAGACCGAGCCTTATTATTACAATGATTTATAGAATTTCCTTCTTGATGTTTATTAGAAAGATGAAAACAAGATGAATGAAGTTGCTGCTGTTATAGTTGGGTAGAGTCTGACATGAAAGCCTGTATTTTTAAAAGCAGCTATAAAAAATTAGAGCATAATAGAAGTTAGAACATTATTTAAAAAAGAAGATAAATAAAATAGCTTTTTACATACATGTGCAGTCTATTGAAAGGCCATCCAAAGCACTGATACCAATTTAAGAAGATGATCTTTTGCCTTAATTATACATCTGGGAGATATTAGCTGAACATTTTGTGGAGAACTGCGAATACCTTAGTTGCCAGTTGTCTAAAATGCTGCTAATGACTGCTTCAGTGCCAGTGTTTTGATGGCTAGAACCTAGGCCTGAATATGAATACAAAGAACTCAATCTAAAAAAACCGCGTGTGCGCACACTTTTTATACAAAACAGATTTCAACCATCTGCTTGGCACTTAGCTTTGCAGCTATAGGCTCTGATATGAAAGGGAGCACTGTCCAGGTTATGAATGRTATCGCTTTTATTGGTACCTTAGAAAAATCATAGTGTTTTTAGAAAGCTTGTGTATCCAATGGTTTTCTTCAGTGGAATGATGAAAACAACTGCCTTAGCCAAAATTTTGTGCCTTCCGTCGTTCCTCCCAATGGCAGCATCTCCTTACCCTTGCAAAAGGGATTCTGTAGTGAAGAAAAGTTTCTGTTCTGCACCTTAGCATTTCCAAGTGTATCAGAGGAGTTTAGATGAGTGGCCCTTAGGACTGACACCCCAGATGGTTTATGACACACAGCACTGTTTGCTTAGGAATACGTTGTATAGCAGAGTCTGTTGCCCAAGCACTGCAGAGCGTGTCAAATCAGCATGGAAGTTAATGGACCAAAAGCCCTTCTGAATTTAACACTTTCCCATTTGATCTGAATTTACAGCTTTAAATCAGGACTGCAGTTTTCCTTTAGTGGGTGCAGTGGTGGAAAGTAAAGTTGATAGCATAAATTACAACAATTTTGACCCAATTCATCTGTTTAAGGGTTTAGAATGAATGAGAGTGACTAAAATCTTTGGTAAAAGCCTATTCATGAAATATATAAAAAAAATTGAAAGTTAGGAGAAGATTTGAGTATGTATTTATTTGATACCCTGACCAGTTCATGTTTTACTCTTAATAGGTTAAGCAGAAGAAAATACAAAATATAAAATAAATACAAAATTTAAAAAAAAAAAAATAAATCTTTTGAGCTTTCACTCTTTTGTTAGCGATTTAGGTATTATTTCTTTGCCTTTGCTAGATTTATCCTTAAAATATGCAGGACAAAATATGTTTCTTCTTTGCTTTTCTTCTTTGAAAGGGTTTGGTAGTATTTTCCCTTAGGTGCATGTTTGGAAAAAGATGACAAAAATGCAACCTCCTGCATGTAACAAAGCCTGTGTGTTTGGCCATCCATTTAGTGCCGTGTCACATTAGTACTGCATTGTTAACGCCTTTGGACAGGGCTAAAGGTTCCTTGCTGCTGTGTCTAGAGAGCTGCTTGTATCATCATAATGTTGCTAGATGCTTTTCTCAATAAATGTACTTTTCATTTAAAAGTAGGGCTGGATTGTTTGCTTCTGAGGTGTCAGGAGGGTGAATAAAAGGACTAGTTGTTACTTACGCTCTCATTTTATAAAAACTTCCTTTTCTCTATGTTATGTGGTCTTGAGAAAGTGCTGCTTTTAACTATTACATTTTATTTGCCTGAGTCTGTCTTTCTGTGGAGGACATCCGAGATGATGAAGGAAAGATAAAGTTGGATCTCTATCGATAAAATGATGATAATACTGGAAACTTAAAAGCTTCTGCATAGTTTTAGATAAATCATAATGTACGGACAGCAAAAATCTGACTTTTTTAAAAAAATGCGTGTGAAATAAGCCTTAACAGTATTAAGGTTATAGCCCTAACAAGCTAATAGACTTGCAGCCCTCTATTATTCCTGTCCTGTCTCTTCCTCAGCTCTTCTCCTTTCACCTTCTCCCCACAAGCAGTCGGGCATGCTGTCTACATTTTTATGGGGAGCACTGTTATTCTCACAGGTAGGGATTAAAACAATAAACTTACTAAACTTCAGAAAATTCTGAGGCCCTTTTAAGTGTTAATCCTAATGGAAAGTAAGAAAGCCAGTTCTCCAGCTGCTGTATCACCGTGCCTTCCCATAGCAACTCTACTGAAGTTGCTTAACCATCTTATTAGTGAAACAATTCTTCATGTTGCATGCCATAAAATGGGTTTCTTCAGGAGTGGGAAATAGCAGCCTATCTGCTGTTCAGCGTTAATGATTGCACAAGAGTAAGCTCCTGTATTCAGGGATGGGTGAGAAGAAATTCTGTAGGAAGCACCATGAGCAGATTCACAATGAAACCTTTGCTATTTGGCCCTCGTGTTCTTGGAAATTTTAGAGGGGAAAGTCTCCTTGACCAATGTCAACAATTTGGTCATTTTCTTTGCTTCTCCTCCTCCTCCCTTTAGGTAATATAGACATATTTATTGTCAATTTATTTTCTGTAGATTCCTCCAATCCGCTGCGGTTGGAAGGGAGTTCCGGAGTGAGTGCATGGCAAGGTAAATTTGAGATGGCAGTTGGTGGTGTGGGAGGGAGGGTTGGGAGGAGGAGGAGGCAGAGGGTACAAGAGTGCAGCTACAGTTTTAAACAACCTGCCAATTGTCTCCCTTTTTATTAAAATGGCAGCTTTCAAACCCGGTCCCTGAACTGTTTAATTTGATTTACACTGTTAAGGCTAAGTTCCCTCATGCTTTTAATAAGGACTGAACAAATACCTTGCTCTCGCCCTTCTTTTTTTTTTTCTTTTCTCTCCTCTTCCCCTCTTTTCTCTTCCCCTCTTTTCTCTTCCCCTCTTTT
>JAYKAV010003032.1:2155102-2270282 GCA_035582835.1 Phoebastria nigripes
CTCTTCCCCTCTTTTCTCTTCCCCTCTTTTCTCTTCCCCTCTTTTTCCACCACTAAAATTCTAGTTGGGTCTCTTTCTGTTCGTTTTAAACAAACTGCTGCATTGTGTCACCATTCCCATTAAGTTTAGACATCCAACTTACGAAAAGCTTGATATGGAGAGAGGATGGTTTGCAGAAGAGGATGCACTTGGTGGATCTAGTGTGGCAGCTCCTGATTTTCAGCCAGTTCAATGTTACCATCAGGTTACAGTTGCATTGGCATTAAAACTGGGTATGAATGACCAGGTTCAAAGGTTGGACTTCAACTCTCTTTGTAGCCTGTCATTGTCATAATACAAAATAAAATGCCATTCAAAATATGCAGGTGCCAAATGGCTACGGGATATCAGCCTGCCAGTTTCTTTGACTGTCTGGCTCCAGTTTATGAGGTAAAGTGAGGTCAGGCACGTGTCAGTACAGGACTTTGGAAATCCCTTGAAGCATTATGTGCTGCTTGTGCCTTCCAGGAAGCCCTAGGTACAGATTTGAAAGTCTCCAGAATGAAGTTGGCTCCTACATTTCAAAGGCTATATAACATCTGTATTTTCAAAGATTCTGATGTTATATTTAACACTGAAAGCAGGAGGAAAGGATGAATGCGTGTGTAGGAAGAGTGCATAGTTTTTGTAAAGAAATAAAAAAATTGTGTGTGAAAGAATTGCACGTGAGTCAGCTAGTACAAAAAACTTGTGTGTCCTTTTAGAATTTGGGGGCAATTAAATGTTTTTAATAGTTTGGCTCATGCATCTAATCTATTTGGAAATATACCGCTTCCAGGGGTGTTTGGGGAGAAAATCAGAGCTTGTTTTTCTCTCTCCTTATTTATATCTGTATGAAGTGTCAAAGTGAGTGCCTGAAATAGTGATCTACATTTTTAGACCATTTGTCAGGTAGAGTTCAATAAAGCAATACACGTGCATTGTAATTGTGAACTATTGTGCAGATGACTTGTGTTTAATTTGAGAGGAAATTAATCCTGTTGAATAGGAGGGTATATGTAGCACCAAGGGTGGGTCTTGTGGTTTTAAATTTTTAGAAACACTTCAGGAGAGTAATAGGTAAAAGTTGCTTCTCACCAGGCACCAAGTGCCTTGTGTCAGTCTGGTTTTCAGCGGTTGAGTTTGATGCTCTTATTGATAGTCTTAGAAAAGAGGACAAGGACTGATTAAGTCCAGAGAGCACTGTTTGTCCTCACCTCCAAAGCTTTTATTACTGGCTTCTCTGCAGCTCCGGGTAGTAGGAGCATCACAGGGAAGTTTGTTCTTCCTCGGTCTTTGCAGTATCGTTGTGTGAATAAACAGAGGCTATGCTTGTCATTTGGCCTCCTTGCACAAGCCCCACATTCATGTATGATCATAAGGCTCTGTCCAGCTCCTGCTGAAAACAATTGTAAGACTCTCATTGACTTAACTTGGGTGTTGGATTGGGCCCATTAGACGGGAAGAAAATAAAGTGGAAGCGTTGTTAATGATTCCTATTGATGCTTTTCCTGGCACAAAGTACTGCAGATAATTGTTTTTAGATGAAACACAGTTGCATCTAAGTATTACATTTATTAGCTTTTTAAAGGAGGAATAACCAAACTGGACATATGGGGTGTTTGAAGTGTGATTGTGTGAGACTAAGATAATTTCAGGAGAATAACTTAAGTCGCAGGATATGTGTGATGCCCTTTGTATACAAGATGTGGGATTGTGGAATTTATTTTGCATGCACTGGTTTTCACTGAGAAAGAATCCAGAATGCAAATACATTGTCATATTCAGAATATATAAGGAGTGCAGCCTTGCTACTGTAGACTTCAAGACCCATTAATCAGGCCTGATAGTGATGTGATCTCTGGAAATACTTTAGTTAAGTAGGTTTAATCCTTATTAACAGTAAGTTGCTTGAAACCATTTTGAGTAAAGTCTGAGAGGGAATATGGTAGATTGAACACACAAAGGCCAAACCTGTTAGGCTTTGACTCCTTTGAAGTTCTGTAGGTTTTGGACTTGCTACAAGATCAGGACGCTAACAAAAGAATTTTCACCTTATCTTCATATTTTTTCCGCTGTAATTGACAATGTCATTTCCACATTAAAATGGGGTATTACTCATGTTTTTGATATAATTTAGATGTTGCCCCAGCCCTCTCCATGACTTGGTTAGAACATGTGGTATAGGCAGATATTAAACCGTCCGTTTTTCTTAAGCCTTATTCTGGAGTGTTGAGGTTAAATGACCTGTAATGTAATTTGTCCATGTTTTGGAATGTTTCATGTTGACTTCAGTGTGATTTAGCTGTGTGTGACTGTGATCCAGAGCCTTTTAAGAACAAGGAGATAGGAGAGGGCACTGCTCGTTTCACTGCTTTCTTCTCATTCATTAAGACAGTGGAGGGAAGGAATGAAGTGGCAGAGCTTTTGTTGCTACTGTTTTTTGGGAAGTGTGTTCAAAGAACTGTTTTGGAAGATGATGGTGAAGTTGTTCCTACTATTTGCACTGCCTTGCCAAAACATTGTGCTCTTGTATGAGGTAATAGCTGTGGTTTGTGGCGACATTATGAAAACATTGGTTTGTTATGATGATTGCAGAAAAAGTCCCAGATACATGGTAACGTATTTGTAATATTTTATTGAAGTGAAACATGGAAAATAACAGCATAGCTTGGAGTCCCCTTGGACTGATTTCATGTTTCGGGAATGAAGAAGCAATTGTGCAAAACTGAAATGGGTGTACATGACATCGATTAAATAATAGATTTTAATAGATTTTGGGCCATTTTAGTATAGTTTAGTATGTCTCTCTCTCTCTTTTTTTTTTTTTTTTTTTTTTTTTTTCACTTTTTTTTTTTTTTTTTTTTTTTTTTTTTGATGTTTTTTTTTTTTTTTTCCTGTGAAATAGAGGCAATATTAACTAAAAGATAACATTGCTGCTGGACACTGTTGTAGAATAAGGAGTGGGACATAGGTAATATCTTACAGGTTATATAGTATAGTCATTGAAGGCTATCTAAGTATCTAGATAGGCAAGAAGACCACAGACTCTTTCCTCTCAACATCTACTCTTGAGGTAAGGCACTCAGCATAACAAACAGAAAGAGATTCATGGTGTCCCTTTACACGCTTCAGCTGGACAGGCTAAGCTCCTGGGTTTCCCAGCTATGCTGACTGAGAGATTTGAAATTAATTTTTGAACTTTTGATTGCGTCTTTGCTTACACAACCTATTTTTGTTTCTTCTTTAATTCCTTTTTAGTTAATGGGCATTACTAAGTCTGAAAGCTTGGGTCGTGGCTTTTTTTTTTTTTTTTTTTNTCTGAAAGCTTGGGTCGTGGCTTTTTTTTTTTTTTAGTTTATTAAGGGAATAGAATTAAAGCAACACAATATGGCCATGACGCTCCAAAGCTCTAGGTGTATAAAACTGCTTGTTATCCTATTTTGACAATTTTGTATGCCTGCTAGATATGTGGGTCCTTCAGTTCAAACACTCTGCTTCATCTGCATTTGGTGTCTTCCATCATGTTCAGATAATCAAGCCAGAACCTCTAAATGTTTAGTAGGAGTCAGTTGCAAGAGAGCACCGGTGATAAATGTTATCAGACTGTATGAGAAACAAGTCCCAAAAGAGCTGTATTAGAACAGTATGTCACTATACCAGCAAACCAGCACTGTTGTTTGCTTCATCCTCTTTTTTCCTGTGACTGTTTTAATCTCCTTTTTATCACACATTGCAAAAGACTACTCTACTGTATTTATCTGTTAGAGTTGAAACTTCTGCAGTATTTTCGTAATGCCTGTTGTTATGACATGTCTCCAGTAAAGCAGAGCAGGATCTACAGCAGAGATGAATGACCACAGTCAATTACTGTGATGAACAATTGATTTCTGGTTTTTGAAAGTATACCCTTAATAATTATTCATTTGGATGAACTATCCTATTCTTCTTTATATGAGTTGTGTACAGAAAGATAGAGGCATGATACATGTTATTACTCATATAGCTGTGTCAATAATGATATAAGCTATATAGATGTGACAAATGGACTAGAATAAATAATGGCAAAGAACTGAACTAAAATATTGTGCTTTAGGTAAATACTGGCTCTTTTTGGAGTGCTAAAAAGTTAGACTATAAGAAAAATACAATCTTGGAACAATTATATGAAAAACATCTCTAAAGATGTTTTAGTCAGGTCAGTGGGGTACTTTTTCTGGGTGTCTCTTTTTATGCTTTATGGGATGAGTCATCCAAATATGCAGCATTACATTTATTCTGTGCAAGAAAGAGATATTTAGGGTCATATTCTGTTTGTACAGGAATGTCCTTTTATAATGCAATAGGTAGTACCAGACTAACTAAGCAGAACAGTTAGACTTACAAGTTATGGGTTTATAGAAAATCACCACAAATGAATTAAAAAAGAGATAATAGTAATTCATTATCCTGATATTGTAAAGCTCAAAATGGAGTGCCCAAAGTTTCTGTTGGAATCGGTGGCAGCTGAAAATGCTGAGAACTTTGCAGGGTTAGGCATCCTCCTCACACGCTTCAGAAGGTGCTAAAGTCAAAAGGAGCTTTTAACTCTTTGAGGTGATACAGCCTCACTATGAAACACTTGTCTGCAGAACATGCACAGTCTTGTGGTGAGGTGAAAAAGGGAACGGGAGAAGGAATGGGAAGCAGGGGGAAAACTACTTACATAAGTAAATTTGTATGAGAGATACACCTAGGCACCTTCTGTCCTATTTTTTGCATTGTAAATGGATGGTGGCATGACATTGGGCACTCGGTTCTTGTTCTTGGAAATTTTTTTTTTTACATTCTTTTTTTTTTTTTAAATTTTTTTTTTTTTTTTTTTTTTTTTTTTTTTTTTTTKTAATTTTTTCTTTTTTTTTTTTTTTTAAAGTAGTGGCAGTGGGTCGTTTGGAATTGCTTCATTTTGTTCTGTAACCAGGGTGAACAGGAGGGTTTGGTTGGCAATTTATAGGTTGGAGAGGGTGCAGCTGGAAATGTACAGGAGTGGCGAAAAGGAAGAAAAAAAGGGAAACAAAGGTTGTTTTAGTCTTTTCCAAGGTGTACAGCTATACGGGTTTTGGGATTCATCATCCAGTGGAAAAAAGGGAGAGATGGACCAAGGGAAGTTATCCTGTTTATTTGACTAGGCCTTCCCTTGACTCAGTATGCTATAATCATCTTTATGCTGGTTGTCTTTCAAAGTATAATTAGCCTGGAAGTGAATGTGGGTGGTGGGTGGTATGGAGAAGTATTTCTTCAGGAAAAAAATAAGTAAGAAAGAAATAGTCTGCTGAAGAAAAAAAGTCTTGTGTAGCTTTCCAATTTTTTGGTTTGGACAGTGTATATGTAACTCCAGAAGCCAAAGACGTCCTGAGTCGAAGTCCAGAGAGAGTTCACTAGAAACAGTCTAAATGGGACATGCCCCAATTTATTACAATGATGATAACACTTTGTACTTCTATTGTGCCCTCTGTGCTAAGATCTCAAGGTGCTTTACAAATATTAAAGGATTAACTTGCACAATGTCGCTGACAAATAGGTATTATTACTGTCCCCTTTTACACGCCTGGGGAATTGAAGTACTGAGGAGTACAACAGCTCAGTTGTGCAATGCTTTTGCCTGGAGAGAAGAACTTAGGTTAAGTCACCCCGCTGCAGCCAGAAGTTTGAATATAGCAAGAGGAACACTTAGTAGCTGCGTCTTCCTGAGTGTTTGTAGCTCTCCACTTAGCTACATTCAGCTTTGTTTTGGTAGACAAACTTGCAGCCTTAGAGGGACAGGAGGCAAAGTTGTAATTAATTCCTCCTTAATTGGCATAGCAGTAAGTAATTCTGCTTAATCCATTCCTTGCTGTGAGGATGAAGTAAGGCTAAACATTTGAATTGTGGAGAGGACAAGGGGAAGAGGGGGGAGCAGGCAGTGGAAGATGGACGTAGACAGACGTTTCTTACGCTGTTGTAGGCACACGTTAAGAAATACCTACATAAATAAGACACCTTTCTTATTTTTCCCTCAGATTGCCTCTTGACTTAATTAAGTGAAATGCAAAGAAATAGACGATCCAGTTTGGAAAAATTCACTAAATTTACCCTACCCCTTCTTGTCTTTCATTCAGTCCGTAAGAGTCTCTGGAGTGTGAAATGTGAAGACACCAAATTGGAATTAATTTTGCTTTTTCATTTAACAGATTGTGTTACATTAACACCACACTATTGCCAAGCAGCAAACCTTTCCTTTCCTCAGATGTTAGCTACTAATACAGACTAAGGACTGCTGAAAGAACGGTTACACTGAAATGCTTTATTTAAGTTTATCCTCCCTTGTGGCTTGAGTGGGCCCTGATTCTGCTAAGATGTATTCACATGAGCAGTCTCACTGAGTTTGCTTTTATTGCTTCCTGGCAAGTAAGCTGGATTCTATTTCATATAACATCGCCCAAGTTAGTATTTCAAAGCTCACTCAATCCTCAGAGAGACCTTTGCAAGACTCTCTTCTCCTGTATCTACACAGGCATTAAACACGCTGAGGACACAATTGAATTAATCAGGACTACTCATGTACAGAAAATCAACCAAGATTCTATTTAAGAGATGACAACTTTGATAGCATATTGTTCATTACCAGCCAAGGAATTGTTACTGCTTATGTAACCAGATTATTAAATTGTTTACTGATGATAACTCTTGCTTCCAATACTGAGCAAGCATTGAGAGTCTTAGTGTAGTTCTACTGAAAAGAACTAGTTATAAATGACATCACAGGGTTTATTTTCTCTCCCTAAATTGTGTTTTGTTTGCACTTTTGAGTGCGTTTTTTAATTTTCAGTCCTACAGGTTTAGCCCAGGATCTGGCAGTCAGGCTGAGTTCTCCCATGCTCCTGGATGGTGACCAACATTCAAATTCTGCAGGTTAAATTCTTCTCCTGAAGACACCTGCCTTTCTGCAAAATGTTTATTTTGTGCCTCTCATGGTCACGATAGATCCTGGAAGTAAGTTACGCAGATCCCAGGGGGGGTTAAATCTGATTCTGCAATTAGTACATTATTCTGTGGTATGTGACTAGAATGAAATGCTGTTCAGTGGCCTGTGGAGTAATTGGTTCTGCAGGACTTAGGAAAGTAGTAGTAGTAGTTAAGAGGCCTCAAAATAGAAAATGAAACAAACAAACAAACTGACGTACATGACTCTCTGCATCCAGCGCTCAGGACTGGTTAGTGAGCAGGTGTCATTTGACATTACCCCTGTCTAGAACAGAATTGCACCTGAATAATTTGGATCCCTTTGTTTTCTTTGCTGGAGATGGCAGTATTTAAAGCTCAAGCTCCCTCAAAAGCAGTGGCCCATTCATTGGCACCATCTCACTGAAGAAAATACAAGTCTGTTCCCTTCGTTTTTAGCAGAATTGTATCTCATCTCTGTAAGAGACTGTGCCGCTTCAGGCTTCCTGCCCTTTGAACTAGAATTTTCATATACATTATTTAAAAGATCCTGTGCTACAATTGTAAGCCTAAATTGTATGAATTTGAGAGAACCTGAGCAAAACTGTCTTTGAGGGATGGTGGTTCTTTCAGCTGTGGTACAGTTGCCTTTTTCCATCTTTATGACCGTAATCCCGTTGCATTTGGAATCATCAGGACTCCGTGTGGAGTCACTGCCGATGGACCTGGGTCATGAACCCAACCAGCAGTCAGTCCTCTTTAATGTGAACAAAACTCCTTTACTCTGTGTCTGTGTATGTTAAAGATAGACGTGGTTGCACATATGTAGAATTATCCTCCATTTCTTCTATTACAAAAATAGAGAAATATGTTAACAGTGCTTCTGGGACTGCCATTCTCAAATGCAAAAGGCTTCAGCTGCTGCTGTGTTATACCTACAACCCCTGGTGGTGGGCACTTGACCTGTTTTTGGGTTTTTTTTTTTTACCCATAGACCATTTTAAAAGAAAAATACAATCACGTGCTTTGTAATCATGTAGCCTTTTCCAAGGATACTACATTTCTAAAAGTTTTCATTACCTACTTATGTCTTCCCTTTAATGTTAATTCTTTGTTTCCTTAAACTATGGTGTGCGTGACAATACACAATTAAATAGTTAACAGGCTTGCAGTTTATTGCTGTTATGGTTGGGTTTCCTGGTTGGTGAAATAGGTTTTTAAAATACGGTTTGCCAGGTGTGTTTGGTCCCACTGAAGATGCAAGACGTGTGACATCCAGGGCTGCTCCAGTAAAGTTAACTGGCGACTATCCATTAAGTTCAATGGAGTTAAAGTAGGAACTGTGAGAATGTCAGATGTCATACACTGGTCATAGTATTGCCCAAAATTCTGAAAATGGTGTGTAGTGTATCATGCCCAGCAATTCTGGAAAACATTGGTCAAAATTTTTATATCAAGGCTCAACTGCATTTTGACAAGCAGTCCCTTGTACAAAAAGGTCCCCCTCTGTTTCTGTGCAACGTGGACCTGAGGGTAGCTAACACTAATCTGCTTTACTTGCAGGTATCTCCTCCTGAGTTCTCTTTCACAAATGAAGCATGGAAAGATCTTTTTAGATTTTTACTGTTAGATTGTAAGCATTCACTTCTAGTAGAAGAAAATCAGAAAACTGCGAAAGGGAAAATGAAGCTTCTGTACATCAGCTCGAGTTTGGCAGTACAAAACAATGTGTGCTTTATTAAGTGCAGTTGAATGGGTCTAAATTAATTGTAACTGCTACTATATGTGGGAAGGTATAGAATGTAAAATATAACATTAATAATGAATGCTTTCCTGTTGGTGGATAACTAATTTTTAAACTGCCTGGAAAATGGAACTGCTGGACAGGATTCACTTAGTGAGGCTGCTGCCTGCCATGGAACTTTCCTGGTTTTAATAATGGTTGATTACACAGGTGGCAATAACAAGAATGGTAGATTTTCTGAGCATTGCATTATTTTCACAGTGCTGCTGATGGAAGAAATGCTTACTAGCAGCTGATAATTAATGATCAATTTGGAGATTATCACAAACAATTTACAAAGGTTGACTTTTCCTTTAGAAGTCCCTTTGGATAAACTGGATGGTAAATTACCTGCCTAAGGCTTTTACTTTACTTGTGCTAATAAGATGAAAATGAATGTGTTTGAAGAGCTCTGAACTGAACTTTTCAGACTGTCTGATAATCCATGCAACTATTCTTTAAACATCTTAAGTGAGTGAGCAAATAGAGACTATAATAAAATTGAAAACCATCATATGGGCACATGTTACCACCCGGTCTAAGTAATGGGGCATGACAAATAAGAGGCACTGCTGTAGAGTTCATATTTTCATTTTATGGCATACATTAAATATTTGATCATCAGCCAGCAGATAGAAACAATTGAGCTAAGAGTATCACTTGCAAACAGAAGGGTAAGATTTAGACTGTCATAGTCTGAGCATGGGATGGAGAACTTCTATATCTTAATCCATGCTTCAATATCGTCTCTCTATGTTGTGGTGTGCAGACCACTTAAAATCCTCTTCTGTATTTCCTCAGTCTGTAAAAAGGAGTTAGTAATCCGTATTTACTTCAGAGGGGATAATAATCCTTATTTACTTCACAGAAGGGATATGTGAAGAGTAATTAGTATTTGTAAGTGCTTTTAAGGATGAAGAGAGTAGTGCAAGCATAGAAAGCTCTCTAGTAAATTGTATAAAGGAAAGAAGAGGCAGGAAGTAGGATGAGGTTTGTAGAGGTATGTAGGTGTTTAGAGACATAGATGGACTCCTAGTCAGATTTTTCAGAAGTGTATAGGTATCKTAATATTGGAAGCATATTTGAAGATCTCTTACAGCAAGACAAACTCCGTGTTTTTGGCACTTTAATATCTTTATAAATCTGGCTCGTGCTTTATACCCATGACATATGGGGTGGGGGGGGAAGTAGAGAGAAAGGGGGATAGGGGTGTAAAGGCCTGTAAAGCAAGGATGGAAATGGGGGTGAGAAGAGAGTAGGAGAGACTAAAGGAAAAAACCTGTGGACATCTGATGAGCTCTTTTACAAGGAGGGTTTTGCAGACTCTTAAAAATGCCAGCTGGGAATCTCAGCATACAGCTGTATGCTTGGTCCATGTTGTGAGTAGATTAGTGGAACCAGAAGTATGCTGTTGGTTAAAAATGTTCCCCTAGCATTAGTTTTATATCTTTGAGACTTTATTTTATGGTTGACATTTTTAAAGCTTAAAATCTGATACACCTGTGTGAGCCATTTAAAAGAGAGAAAAACTAAACCAAAGGATCTTTGCTTTGTTTGTGAATGGAGGGACGGGTGGCTAGATACAAGTTATAGTAATACAAAAAGTACCCTTTCTAGGGAGTTGTGTCTTTTTAGTATGGCTTTCTAATTAGTTATTCAGGGCAGAGGTTGGAAAGAGGGCTGGTTTTAGCTTTCCATCATTATCTTGATAGTGTGTTTGATGAATGCAGTATGCCTCATTTTCATTGTACTGAGGAATTATCATCAGAGCTACTGCATAATAGAGGAAACTGGAAATCAGAGCTTGCGGCTTGCTGTCCGAATTTGGCCCTGATGTGCTGTGAGAGGGTGGGTTAGAGCCCTGACTTTCACTTGGGTGCCAGTACGGGGTGGTTCTGTGGGTAAACAAGAACCAAACTGGCATCTGTAACGGTTCATCTGTGAAATGGGTGCTGCCATTAGTCTTTCATAATGAAGGTATGTGAGATTCCTTTAAAGTAGTTTTTCTGAGTAAAAAGCGCTCAGTAATTGTAAATTACCATGGCATTACCTGGCAAGGGGTGAGTTTTCTTCTTGTGTGAAGGACAGAGAAGGGGATCCAGTGAAACTGGTCAGTATAGTGGAAAGGATTCAGTGACATTTTCCTGCTAAATGCTGGTTTTTGGTTTAGGGTTTTTTGGTTGGGTTTGGGGGTTTTTCTGCATTATCACTGCCCAAAAAAAAAAAAAAAAAAGATTTTTAAAAAAAAAAAAAAAAAAAAAAAAAAAAAAAAAAAAAAAAAAAAAAAAAAAGATTCTTAGGATCTGTTTGCAGGTCTGTATGAAGAAACTTACTTTTGCAGTTTCAAAATACAGTAGCTGAATAGAGTACTTAATTTTTGCATGTGTCAGTATGCACAAAACAATCAGGTCAATTAACGATACAAGCAAGCAATACAAACAGCGATCACCAATAAAATGTTTTCTTTAAAAAAAGAAAATCAGAGCTTGCAGAGCTTTTATAAAGGCAGTTAAACATTCTTATCTCTTATGTAGAAATAGAAAAACTGGGAGCCAGAAAGATTCAGTAAATTATGTGGGGTCACATGGGAAGTTGCTGTCTTCTGAATTCTTAATGTTGTGTCCTGGTTTCGTAGCCCATATGGAGGCGGAGAGGGTATTCAGCAGTAAACTACCTGGTCATAGTTTCAATGTTTGTGCTTCTTCGGCAACGATCAACGCCAAAGGATGTTGCTATACTGCAGAATTAAATTTCTGTGATGTATTTCAGTCAGTCAACCAATCCTCTATCCTAGGTGTCATTCAAACAACTGTAGAGCTTGCCAGATGACTACTTACCCAAATCAAAAGCTATTTATTACCTTTTTGAGATTAAAAATGGGACAGTGGACCTTTCTTGTTGCGTTTTGTATCCAATTCAGGCTGGTAACCTTGAAAACGTAGCTGATCATCAGCCTGTGATATGGAGATGTTTGTTAATGTCTGATACAAATGAATCCATGATTTTTCTCAATGTCCTAGTTTAATGTTACTATAATTGTTCCTAATCAATTACTTTGGTTGCAGTAGGTAGCCCATGGAGTGACTGGGCATCCTCTTCCAGTAGAGAAATGTTCTTTCCAGTATCATCTTCAGATACATCAAACGGCTTTCTGGGAGGTCTACTTTCTGTTGCCCGTGCACTATCTTTTTATAGGGATTCATGCTTGAATTGTTCTCAGTGCCAATCCATGTAGTTAGAAAAACAAAAATGTGGTCTATGTGTGGGGAGTGTAGAATAAAAAAAGAAGTGGGAAGTAAGGAAGTTTGGTTGTTTGTTTTTGTTTAACAGATAAGTTTAATTTTCTAAGATGCTCAGTACCCACCTCTTACACCTGAAGGAACCTGAAGGTCCTCACTCCCTTCAGGGCCAGTGGTGCCCTTTGAATGCCTCGTTCTCCATGCAGTGGTCATTTTCCTCATAATACTTGTGACATACGTTTTAGATCTGAACATCTGGATTCAGATTCACTTATAATATAATTAGGTGTATCCCCAGCGGGGAGAAGGTTTTTGATGGAAGAAGTCTTTTCAAGAAAGCTATTATACCACTTGTTATGCCATAGCAGCCAGGTTTACTTTACTGTAATGTATATTTATTTTTTTCAGAAGACTATAGCTCTCATCTGAAGTTGGACCTCCACAGCAATATGTGCCTCAGACTGCTAAATTGTTTTAATACATCTCAGTAAAAACAGTTCTAGGCAAGAGCGTTTTAATGGTGATTTTTTTTAAGTGTGTTTGAAGGCAGTGTGTGGACAGTGTGATGTAGGGGAAGAGCCAAATGTTTATTTTAAGATGTGTTTGAATGAATCTGCCTACATAAACTTGCCAGTGTTAAGAAAGAGGGGCTCTGCCCCTTTTAGATCACAAAGGCCTCTCAGTGGGGGATGGTTTTGGTAATGGAAAAAACAAAAAAGGTTTCAGTATGTGGTGGAGGAGGTAAAATAAACAAACAGCAATGGATGATTACTCCTCTCCATCAAGGCGTCTTTATCCTTGCAAGCTCGGTCAGTGGTCAGCATGTTAGACACCCCTCCCTGTTTTATCCATCCCTTAACTGTGTTCTTTGACAGCATTGGTTTATACAGCTGGGTCTTTGTGGAGCTGGATGGGAATCGCTGCTGAACAACAGACATGAAGGTAGACAAAGTACCTATGGAAGGGTGAATGGCAGACGTCCTCTGAGTTTCCCTGGAGGGAAAGATGCTGGTTTCAGGGTTTTTCTCCTCCTTTCCACCCCACTCCCCAACTCCCAAAGATTTTTGAAGTGGACATCTCTTTTGCGACGGTGTTTCAGTGCCTGCCACTGGAGCCTTTCTAAAGTAAAATTTGAGACTCCTTATGGTCCTAAAGGTATGTTGTCTCTTTAGAATGGTCTCTCATTTTCATATTTGTGGATTTGTTTTTACTTCGCATGCCAATATGCATTTGTTTGTGCAAGGGTATACGTGTGTTATATGACTAATAGCTATATTTTTCTTAGCTAACAGCTCCAGCAGTATCTAGGCTTAATGTTYGTTAAGCTGGGTAATTATCAGCTGCTTATGATTGTTCTTTCTCTTGAAATTTGACAGGCATTTCTTGAATCAGATAAAGCAAAAAATCAGCTTTTAGACAGTGGTGAGCGGAAGTCAATCCACTTACCTACATGCACCATTACAGCGGTGAGGAAGCATATTAGTATGTGCAAGCAACAGTTTTGAGAAGTGCTCAGTAGCGCTTTAAACTGAACATGGATGTTCAGAAATCAGAAAATTACAGAAGTGAAAGTGGCTTGTACAATACTACTGCAAGTGAACAGACATGTGCTATGATGGATGATTACACCACACATTTGTTAATGTAGATCTTTTAATTCTTATGGTTTTATGAATAAAAGCCGGGAAAACAATACAACAACTGTCAACCTTTCACAAGACAACTGAAGAAGACTTTACAGTACAATATGCACAGTGAGTGAAGCAGGAGCCCTCACATCATACCATAAACTTTTTCTGGTTTATCCTTCATGCAGTCATTTGTTGGAACAGAGATGGCATGACTCTGTGGATAATCTGAAGTAGGAGATAGGAGTGCAAAACTGCCTGAACACTTGAAAAAAGTTCCTCTTCTCTTTTGGAATATCAGAATGTCTGAGTAAAATTATTTTTATTTAAACAATTTTTGGTTTACTCTATTTGTATTTCAGAGTAATTTTCAGAGGCAGCAATTTTCACTAGTTTCTGAAAGGCAACATCTGGGCTTTGGAACAATCTGTTTTCAGCTTTGAAAATTCTACCTCAAATCGCTTAGACGTTATAAATGTTCAAAATTTTTTGTGTTTTTGTTTTTTTTAACATAATAGAAAGGCAATGCTGTATTTATTCCCTGTCATTTTATCTTCAAGTTCAGTTTGATTTTTCTTTCTTGGGCTCTCCAGGATTATTTGTTCCTGGGCCAAGAATGCACCTGTCTTGTATAAACCCTCCAAAAAGCAGGGAGCACACACATGCATGTGAACAAAAAAATAATAAAAATTCTAGGCAGCTGGAATTAACCTGTTGGAAAGAAAATGTTTACATCCATTAGAGACATTGCTCTGCCTAAGTATATTTTTTCATACCAACACAGACACAAAAAACGTTTCACTGTGCCTGTAATTCTTAAAGGTACACAGGGGTTCTCTGAGGCCCCAATTTTGCTCCCACTAAAGTTATTTACAGGCCTAATATTTCAGCAATGCAAGTTCAAGCTGTGAATGGGTATGCATACATGCTTTACTAGCATGATCAGTTTTACCAGGAAACATACAGTATACGTATGGATGTATGTGCTTATGTGTTCCTGTGTTTATTTGCATTTTTTTATAAAGTGATAGTAGACATGATGCAAATGTGTAATGAAAGTGATGGTTGGAGCAAGAGATTATATAATAATGGTAGAATGATACTGTAAGTTCAGATGCGTAAACATCAGTGGGTATATTGAAAATTATTTCATAAGTGCAATTATATGTACATTTATTAGAGGCAAACGTACATGCAATATAAACTTATTATTCTGAACTTACCAGTAGGGAAATTCAGAGTGAAGTGGGAAAAGAAGACACTTTTTTTATTATTTCCTTGTCTCTGGTTTGTTTATGATTATACACAAACTCTGGTGAGGGAATGTTGTTGTTTAAAAAAAAAAAAAATTAAAAATTCCATTTGTTGAGTTTGAAATGTCAGTAAGGAAAGAGAGGGGAAAGGAGAGGGGGCTTGAAGCTCGATAGTTGTTTCTTTGGCACTCCCATTACTGAGCAATGGAGTGATGGAAGAGTGGGAAAAGCTGTGTCATATTTTACCAAGATCTCAATCAAAAGAATGGCTTCTCGTACTGAAATCTGGGTGTCTTTTGGGAGAGAATTCTTATTATTAATGTTGATTCTACTGAAAGTAATTCATCGTTTAATAATGCTTGAAGAAAATTTTATGTCAGCTTGATTAGACAAAGACTACGAATGACCAAGAATAAGTTCCCTAAATTGCAAAAGTTTTAATAGTAGCTAACTTTTCAGAATGAGCCCGTGCTTCCTCAAATTTCTTTGTAATAAGTCATTCATAATTGTCATAATTTTAAAGCTTTTTCAACTCCTTGCCTTCATTTCACTCCATGTCAATGGAAATTAGGTATGCACGTCTGTGTGTGATGTATGGATTCCTTGTAGCATGCAGCACAGCTCTCCCACTCAGCGTCTGGAGACTGGCTGACTTCTTTTCCATCATTTTCAAGTATTAGTTTGTACAGTGAAATTTCAAGGCCTGAAATCTCTAATTATTTGACTAGATTCCTCTTTGTAGTTCAGCAGGCAGAAGAATGAAGATTACCTAATGTCATAGTGATTGTGGTAGTACTTTCAGCAGTGAGCAGTTCCTAAAACTTTACATGAAATTAAAACCAAAACTCTATTTCTGCTGTGACATGAGGACAAATGTAAAATAATAGTAATAATAAAAAGTAAAAAAGCAAGATGTATGAGGAG
This sequence comes from Phoebastria nigripes, assembly GCA_035582835.1. Taxonomy (NCBI): domain Eukaryota; kingdom Metazoa; phylum Chordata; class Aves; order Procellariiformes; family Diomedeidae; genus Phoebastria; species Phoebastria nigripes. The sequence continues at coordinate 2,170,908 of JAYKAV010003032.1, forward strand.
CTGAAGAGTGGGGGGAGGTACATTTCTGAAAGGTTGGGGGCTGGGGGGAAGGGAAGCCAGAGTTAATTTGAGGATGCACTGGAAAATAAATGAGCTTGTGGATTTAATTCAAAATCATCCAAGCAGAGTCTTTTGCATGAAAGAAGCCAGTGATCAGGCTCAGTTTACTTGAAACGTCAACAATGACTGCATCCTGCTGTTTCAGAGTTTGTGCTGATAGATGCTCATCGTCTTTGACACTGCACAATTATGGTTGTATGTTGCCTGTACCATAACCACATTTTCACTACGTTCCTATTCTGGTTTTTAGAAGTTCTCAAAAAATCCAGGTTTTGATCTTATAGAAGCATACCTTTCAGCAGAAGTAAAATCTGATCCTGTAGTTTCTGGTTTATAAACTTACTATTAGATTTTTGGCTCTTTTAGTTGACGTACAGACTAGTGAAAAACAAAAGGCTTATGAAGTTGACAGGTACCAAACTAAGATAGGATACAGGTTCTCATGCTAAAGCTGATTTTGAATGTGGGTCTCGGGGTAAATCACTAAAAGTTCCTGCTTAACACCTACTGTACAAAACAGGGACAATAATGCAAAGTCCTGTATGAGATCTGCAAAAGAATTAGGTAATATTCTTTGCAGTAGTAGAATATAGTATCTTGATAGGAGTTCCTTCATCCCCTTACAAATTCTGTTTTGGTTGAAGGTTGGTTTGTTTCAGGCTAGAGTATTTCACTAAACAGCTTAGTCATGCACAAAGAGTCTTTCCCAGTTACCTGCTTCAAAAGGTCAATGAAAATCTTTGCATAACGCACGTTGGGAACATTCAACATACTACACAGGTTATGCCATAGCGATCTTGGTTTGTATTTACAAAAGTGACTTGTTCACCAAAACCTTTTTCGAATAACACAACTTATTTTTAGCATATGTGCATTTTAAAAGATGGCTGATTGATATGATCTTAGAAAGTAATAATTAACAGATTATTCCATCTCAGTGTGAGTGACAGATGAGAGCATGTTTCATGCACATTTTTTATTGATTAGCAGATTAGAGATGTTTGCTTCTTTTTTCTTTCCTTTTTTTTTTTTTTTTTTCTCCTTAATTGTAAAATTACTTCAGTAAAGAATTCCAAACCAGGCTGTAAATGACTCAACGATATTGCCAAGTGAAGTCTGTTTTTAGTGGTATGTGTAGAAACAAGTCGGGCTTGCAGTTCCCAGTGGGACAGAGTGTGGGAGTCTGCCACCCTTACTCATGTTGAGTAATACCTTATTACACAAGTAATCCTGTGAAAATGAACAGAGTTGTACCTTTAAAAAAACCTAGTTATTCAGTGTACATAAATAATGAATGAATTTGGGGCCAAAATGGAATGGAGACAGTCATTAGTATTGGTTCGGAATCAGGCCATGTTAGCGAGTAAATTCTTGATGCTGTTGGTAGCTGGAATGACCCTCCACGCTGCTGCTGGAGGACCAGATCTGCTCGTCTTGTCCTTGTGCATCTCTTCAGAATGCAGCTCTGTCCCTGTCCCCAGTGTACGGGGCCAAGTGATTTAAACTCTACCCATGAGAAAGACTTGGTTTATAGCTGCCAGAGAAACTCAAGAGGTGAACATTTTCATGCCAATTCAGAAACTGGCTACGCGACTCCAGTCAGGCGCTGTCACGCCTAGTTATGGTGAGAAAACAACAATGCCTCTCTTGATAAAGGAAAAAAAGAAAGTCTTGCACAGTCAAAATTTTGACATACAATTTAAATCATCTCTCTACATCCTGTGGACTTGGAGCTGTCAAAAAGGCAAAGCCTGTGTTTGAATGGAAAAGCTTTTTATTTCTTTAAAAAGTGTACCAACTATAATTATCCATAACTATGCAGGCCTGTTTTAATGCTGTTTTATAATTACAGGTCTTAATGCTAGATTATACAAAGTCATTTATAAATAGTCAGAACAGAGGGACTTTGGGAGTTTTTAACCTGTAGATTGCTGTAGGTTGTGGCAGCTGACAGGATTTTGCCTGTGTATGTATGGGGTGAGCCGTGTAATGATTGATGAATCCCTTAATTAACTCCCAACAAGTTAAGATTTATGGCCTCATATCTTTTTCTCCTGACACATCTGTGTTTGTCACTTTTGAAGACATGGATAAGCCATTTCTCCAAAAGCTTTTGCGGGTATCCGAAATGTTTCTGAGGTATTTTGCTTAATGTAACAAGATTAGAGTTTTATGACATAAAATTTATGAAATTTTATGGCATGAGCAATCAAACTGGGATGGATGCTGGTTGTGTGCTAGAGGGCACTATCTCCTTGAATACTGGATACCATTTCAGGTTTAATTTGGGTATACAGTCATGTATGAAATGAACCAAAAGCAATGAACAAATGGAAACATAGTGGGGACACTTAGATGATGTTCTGTTAAAAATAATAATGATAAAAACATAGAGCGGTGGAAAGATCACTTTTGTGAGGCACTGAACTCAAGGGAAAAAAAACCCAAACAAATAATGTTATTTGGTAGCCTGAAATTATTTGGGTAGAACCAATACTTGTAGATGCCATGAGGAAACAATTCATGTGGACACAGTGTAGCTCTTACTCTCTCCAGTGAGAAGATCCAGCCATGCTGAAGTCAGTCCAAAAACACTGAGATCAACAGACACAGGGTATCAGTTTAAGCCTACAAAGAGTCTGTTGTAAATTGAAGGGGAGTAAAGAAATACGTGGAGAAGCTATTGTAAGATGAATCACATCAAATATTTGTGGATAAGAGTGAGCTAGTAGAGTGAGTTTTTTACATCCTTGAAAAAAACATTATTGCTACCAGGAAAAGCATTTATTTAATGAAAATTTAACAAAAGGCATGTTTTTTACTGCAATTTCTGCATATTAAGAAGACTTTCCAAAAAGAGAAAAAAGAGTCCCTTTACAAGAAATAGGGTCGTATTTGAATTCAGCACCAGAACTAAATCTTCAGTTCCATCCTAACCACTGATAAAAATCAAGTATGGGGATATGTTTCATAGCTCCGATATGTCTCTACAGTGGACTGAGTACTGCCTGTGTCCTGCTCTGTCTGAACTTTGCAGATTTAGGTTGTCTGAAAAATTACTATTTAGCTATTTATATTCAGTAGAAATTATTAATGACAGTTCAAAATGCAACTCTTCTTGCAAGTCTTAAGTTGCAACGGATTTCATTGCAGAGACACCCTTTTAGATTCAGAATCTGGTCCACCGTATTGCTGCTTTTCTGAGAGTTATATCTTGAGGTCTCGTTGTTTTTTTTTTTTAATCCTATCCATAAGTTGATGTTTGAGGAAACTGATGTTTCCTCTCTCATTGTAAACCTTCTTTCAGAGGGGTGTAATTGAAAACCCTTCTGAGTTTAAACTAGTTTGAGGAAAAGATCTTGAAGTCATGTAAGTTGTAAACTGTCACGTTATCATTGAGGGTAGATCCAGGATGTTTGCAGTCCTTTGTTAAGATGGGATAATTCCAGTCCTTCATTAGACCTAGATCTGTTTAAAAGAGCTCAGTTTCAGATAACGTCGTTACTCAGAATTTAGCCGTTTCCCTTTCCTTATTGTTTATAATGGGAACTCTACTTGCATCTCAGATACGGAATCTGTTAAGACCTAGTATTAGCTCAGTAGGAAAATGAAGATGTGTGAAAAGAAGCGAATTCAAGGATACACGGTGTGGGAGCATTTCAAATTCAGAAAAGGAACCAATAAAGCTGTAGAAATAATGAAAGACCATCTGTGAATGAATTTACCTTGTATCATGTTGTTTTCTGCTCGTGAACCTATCAGAGATTTGATCCTTTCCTGCTATAGGCTTTGATAGTTACTGCCCTTTTGGAAGACATTTCCAAAAGTAGATATGGATTTATTTATTTATTTATTTATTTAAATCTTCATTTTCTTGTGGAAATTTCCCAGATGTTCATAAGGAGTAAGTAATTTCTGAAAAACTCTGATGTTTTTGTTTGATGTTAAAGGGGATGATGAGATTTCTGAAAGGCCAGATTATGCCTAACTCATGTTGGCTATGGACAGAGCTACCTGAAAACAAATTGCAGTCATCGTCTGAGCTGTGTGACCCTTATCTAGGGTTGTGCATCCATTTCTTTGAGTGTCCTAGTCACTTGGAAGACTGATGCAGATTATATCCTTAACTTCGCTGCCGTAGTCATTTTAGCAATTTGTTAGCCTTCTAGCATTGTGATGGGCACGTGGCTTGTAATTTAAACTGTGTCTTTTAAGAGCTGCATGAGGAAGGAAAAAGTTTCTTCTTCCCTCTCTAGTATCACAGTAGGTTGGCCTACAGTCCAACCCATAGGTTTTCATTTTAGAACAAAAACATGGTAATCTCTGTTACAGCTAGTGCATGGAGGTGGTCACCTCTATTGCCCTCCTTGCCTGTTTTTATAAATTCCCCACAGAAAAATATATCATCCCTGTTGGGAACAGTGACAAGCAGAAGGCGATGATGATCTGCAGCGTGCTAACTGAACACAGTAGAGGAAACCATATATTCACTTATAAAGTTAGCAGAAGAGCTTTATTTGAACATGATAGTCAAACTCTCCTTGTGAAGCAACGTGACAGAATCTGGGTTATCCTGGGTTAACAGCAGTAGGAGTTTTTAACACAATTTGGGGATGTAGTATATAATACAAATCATCAATACAAAGCAAGGCATCCTCTCTCTATATTTTATTGTCAAAGTGAATCATAGTGGAGACTTTTGTAGATGGTTTACAATATTTTCAGTCATCGAATATAAATGTCCTAAAGTGTAGACCATTACTGTGGAATAATTGACTAAAGATCTTGTGTCCCTCCCTTTTTCTGTGCCAAAATTGAGACAACCGCCTAGTGCTGATTTTCAGAAAGAGATTTTGTAAAAACCCAAGCTTCTATTAAGGCAGCGTTGAAATGAGTAACCAAAATCTTACACTCAGAATCAATAGCAAATGTGTATCTTGGTGCAGTGCAATGCAGAATATGAATAATTCACATTAACTTGAGGAGGGAGTTGCATGGTTTCAGCAGAAGAAAAGCTTGGGATTTGTCATGTCAAACATAGCTGTAAAATGCTGAATTCAGTGGGCTAGTAGAAAACTGCCAGTAAGAGTCTATCTGATGATCTCTGTCTTTATACATATGCTTCATTGCAGACACGTGGGTGGGAAAGCCTAGAAGACAGAATTCAGGTAGGATGTATGAAGTGTTAGTCTGTTGGACTAAGTCAAACATTAATAGAAAATACAGATTGCTTCTCTATGTACAGGCAATAGGTGGTGTTCAGAACAGACGATGTGCAGCTGAGTATAGGTTCTGGGAGGGATTTTTTTGTCTGAGGTTTTCTTTTGTTGGTTTGGGGTTGTTTTTTTTGTTTGTTTTTTGTTTTTTTTGTTTGTTTTTTGTTTTGTTTTGTTTTTTTTAAATATAATCTAACTTGGCTCAGGAGGCAAAGCTCAAAATGAGATCATTAGAAACAAAATAAGTCCTAACAGAGGGCTGTTTAAAGTCACTGTTTGTTTTCAGACCCAGTTGACTGCTGCTAAGAACCATTTCGTGCTCAATATGCCAAATCGTATGGACATGCTCCACCTCACAGCAGCCCCACACATGGTTCAAGAGGCTGCTGGGCTTTTGAAATGCAGTCCTTTAACTGTGAAGTGGAAAATCAAAATGGGGTAATTAGAATCATAAATACTAGATTTTTGAGGAGGAGCAGTATTACTTCAGCCTGTCTTTTCAACTTTTACATACAATAGTCTTCAGTTTCCTTGTTCATAACTTCCTATTTTCTATGAAATATTTCTCTTTTTTTCTTTCTTTTCTTCTTTTGACTATGCCTATAGGATTTCTTATTTCTCATTCCACTCCTTATTACAGATGCCCTTGCTTAGCACAGTGGCCCATTATGCCATCCATGCACATACCCTGATTCTCATGAACAATGTTGCTGTAATTAATCCCAGAAGTCGKCTGCATTTTAATACTTCACTGGACCCCTCTATTTTGAAGACCAAGCTGAAAAAGTGTTCTGGGTTCAGATATCCTGTAAGATTTTCAGTAGTCCCTGGTTTGGATGAAAACTGGGTTTTCCAATGACATAAGGATTCTTTCAGTCTTTCTAAAAGTTGAAGATATACGTGTGCTATCAGAACAGTGTTATCAGACAGTCTCAAAAATTTTGGAATGTGGGCCTGAATTTTAAGTCAAGATTTGTGTGTGATTTTTACAATGTGTACTCTATGTATCTTGCTTGTGTATCCTTTTTTATATAGATATAGATGTAAATTACATTTAAATGTTTTTTTTTCCTGATCTCGCTATAGGGTATCTTGATAGCAAATCTTCATTCACTTAGTACAACTCAGAATTTGTGTTGTCAAAAAGCTTAGATTATTAACGTCTAAATGTTTAATTGCTTAACTATCCCAGATCTGCGAACCTGAAAAGATTCTTGCTACATGACTGTAACACTCTGTTGTTCACATGGGTGAAGTTTTATAAACACAGACGTTTTGGCTTGCTAGCAAGTTTATTTTATTTTATTTTATTATTTGACTTTATTTTTTTATCAGTTATAGTTAAATACATGCGGATGATTATTCCTTAAAAGCTAAGTTGACAATAGCTTGTATCGGGAGACATTCTATCTTCTTACAGTCTCTTGCAAATGCAAAACCAGATGGGTATTTTTTTTAAAGGAATTGCATTTCATTATACAGTCTTCTTAGGTGAATTTTCATGTTTAAGAAGCCAGAATACAAGAGAGTGCTATATTAGTGTATTATTCTCACAACAAACAAGCCACTGTTCTGTTGCTACCTGCTTGGCCATTGTTCCCAATTGTGTATGCTTTGCAGTGGTATTTGGATGGTTTCCTGCTCTCTGCCAGCACAAAAAAGGCATTTCTGTTACAATGGCCCCTAACCACACAATGACGGCATTAAGGATTTATTTGGAGGTTTCATTATTTTCTCCTCTTTTGTTCCTTCCAGGATGTCTTCCAAGCGACCAGCCTCTCCGTATGGGGAAGCAGATGGAGAGGTAGCCATGGTGACAAGCAGACAGAAAGTGGGAGAAGAGGAGAGTGACGGGCTCCCAGCCTTTCACCTTCCCTTGCATGTGAGTTTTCCCAACAAGCCTCACTCTGAGGAATTTCAGCCAGTTTCTCTGCTGACGCAAGAGAACTGTGGCCATAGGACTCCCACTTCTCAGCACAACACAATGGTAGGTTTGCTAATGGTCTATTGTGCTTACATTCATTCTTTGAATTCTGCCTCTACAGTAGTTTGGCATCCAGATCTGTACTTTATGGAGTATACAATGCAGTTACACGTACAGAACATGCTACAATAATGTGAAAGCTTTGACCTAGCTGGACTGCCTTTACCCTCCACTACAAATGCTAAATCGCTTGCAGTGCAAACTCCACTTCTGCTTACCTTTGCCTGCTGGCATTTAGGGTGCTAAAAATTTTTAGCTACAGTGATGTGAATTTGAAGTGTATGTGTTCAGCAAACAGTAAATGGTTTTGGAACACTGTAAGTGAGAGTCATGTTTGGCATGGTGTCTGAAATATCACCCCAATGCCAAGTTTATGCAATAGTAAGGCACAAAAGTCTGTATAAAGGGTAAAAAAAGCAACTTTGGATTTTGCTGGTTTTAAAAATTCACGTGTGATGTGTATTTCACATGCCACGGATACCTACAAGAAAGTTTGCTGTGCTTATGGAATTAAATCAGCCTACCACTTTTTCACTTGTGAATTCCCACCTTTTTGTGCACTTTACAAAGGACACAGTGCACTTAATTAATTATGCTTAGCATCCCACTGGAAGTCCAGAACTGGCTTTATCTAAAAGCAGACAAACAAAAAGAACAAAAAGCAATGCCATGTTCCTCACTAGTATCGTAGTGTCACTATTGTAACGTGACGTCTTTGGGCCCTTCAAGCAGAGTACTGTGATACATTTTTATAAAGGTTGAAAGGTGCAGGGAGAGGCATTGAAACCCCAGGACTTAGGCACCTCGACAAAGCTGTCTATTGTGAGCACACTTACACAGCTCTTACCTGTTTACAAATTGACTGTAACTTTTCTGTTAGTCCCCCACTTTGACAAGGGCAGTGACAATTTTGCTTTAAGTGAAGATAATGAATGGACCTGCATATTTGAAGGCTTTTTAAAAGGCATAGCAAAATAGGTGATAGTGTATTCTCATAAAAGCCTGCAACAGCTCCATAGTGGTATTTAAGCCCTTACAGCTCATTACGCGTATGTAACAAGCCCTAAGTAAAAAGCCTTGGGGATTATTATTTTTCATAGGCCCAAGTCACTGGATATTCACTGAAGCTGCTCTCCTCGAAAAAATAACTCACTGATCCAGGTCCATTTTTCTTCCTTTTTGGTCTAATGCTTGAGTTCAAACAGTGCTTTGGAATATTTAATTTTACTTTGTGTTATTGCAACTTTAAATGAAGAAAGAACGTTGTTGGAAAAATTACTCATGGGCAGACATGTCATTATCTTTTTCTAGCTTGTTTACTTCTTATCCTTTATCATATGTTTTATGGAGATGTAATTCACTAATATACAGTTCCAGCCAATGGGATGTTAGGGTATCTAACTGGCGTATGAGCTTTGGTGTATTTTGGCCTATTTTAAGAGAGTGTATTGAAGATAAGGAGTTGTTCCTGACAACATCTAAGTCAACAGATAAACTTGTGATGACACCAGTAGTATAGAATCAGACCGTAATGAAATAAAAAAGCATTGTCTTCTAAGGAGCCCAGCAGGATTATTTTAACTACACCTCACTGGAACACTTAACTGCTCTTTAACTGATCTTAACTAACTTCTTTATTCATTTATAGTTTTTAAGACCAAGAAGTTTAGCTGATCATCTAGTGTGACTTCCTGCTATGAAGGCTGTATTTAATGTGATGTCAAAACAGTGTGTTCTGTCTCTTTATAATACAAGATACTGAATTATTGCCTGTTTTAGACAGTTTTGCTGTAGTAGTGAGATGCTGAAGGCTTATCTGAAGCATGTTTTTGGGGTTGTAGGGACTGGTTTTGTTTTTGTACATATTTAAGAAAATTGCCAGTTTGTATGAATGTGACATTTTTGTAATATGTCTCTTTTAGTGAGGAGTGTCTTGTAAAAATCATCATCCAGGTAGATCAGAAAGGATGTAGCCTATGTGTCTCCAGAAAGAAGGAAGTGATCAGTGTAAATGAGTAAAATATACATCATCACTCCATCTGCTGTTGTGGTATGTAGTTATAAGAAGGAAGTAACTGAACCTAGTGCTTGGATAACTTTTAGATTACTTCAATTCAGGTGATTAGCAGTTACGAAAGTATTCCCGAAGGGTACTCACTTCAGTAGCATTACAGAGGTCATTTTTATACTGTTTAAATTAACATTCTGTGCTATTTTATAGTCTCTGGGAAGCAAATCCAGGTGCACACACCACCACACGGTGCAGTCCAATACAGTTTTATTGATAAAGCTCCAGCAGCGTGCTTCACACTTCTTAATAGCTTGTCAGCTGTACTACTACACCTACTAACTGAGTCTGCAAGTGACTATGGAGTTCTCGTTTTGCAGCCATGTGCTGTCCTTAGCAGGGTACACCTTTACAGATCTCTCCAATGTCCAATAAGACAGGATCAGACATACAACCGGTCTGAAATCATGTTGTGCATCACTCTGCTGCACCCCTCTAAACCATACTGCTTTGTGCATGATTGTTGGCTAAGACTATTCTCTGAAGGGATTCTTAGATAGACATGGTATAGATCCAGAGGGATCTTTCTGTGTTAGCTTACATGTACAACGCCCATTTGGCTTAGGGAACAATCTCAGCAGAGGAAAACCACAGCCGAGGGATCTGGAAGAGGTATGGAATTACACAGCTTTGTCTCATCAGTAGGCTGCGTAGCTGAATTCCTTGTCACCACAGCCGTCCCTGTCTCCTCATATTCTGCCTCTCAGCACTGGGACAGTTAGGAGAACAATTTCAACCTTGAGAATCAATTTCTTGGCCTCACTTTTCTAGCTGCTAATTGACCCTCTGTTTCATAGGTTACTTCCAGCTGTGCTTCCTTTTACAAGTCCTGCCAGCTGGGACATTCTAGGATCCTTAAGGTAAAGGGCTGATTGCAACAGAGTGATAACTCAACAGTTTACCCAACTTAGACTTCTGAAAATTTACCCTGTTCCACTTTACCAAGTTGTAACAAGTGCCAACTTAGAGACACAGCTTGGAATGCTGGGTAAATTTTTATAAAAGGAGGGCAAAATCCCTATAAAGAAATCTTCAAACCTAACCAAAATTGGCAAAAAGCTGCAAAACCCATCTTCCCATCAAAATGAACAGGGTATTTCTGAGGATGCTGGAACTGCAGCCAGAGCAATGGGCACAAACTGAAATGCAGGAGGCTCCATCTGAACCTCAGGAAACGGTTTTTACTGTGAGGGTGACTGAGCACAGGAACAGGTTGCCCAAGGGAGATTGTGGAGTCTCCATCCTTGGAGATATTCGAAAGCCGTCCGGACACGGTCCTGGGCAACTGGCTCTAGGTGTCCCTGCTTGAGCAGGAGGTTGGACCAGATGACCTCCAGAGGTCACTTCCAACCTCAACCTTTCTGTGGCTCTGTGAAAGTCAGGGGCAACTCTATCCCAAACTCTCCTCCTCTTGATAGAAGAAACTAGATACTTACTGTAAGTAGGAAAACTCTTCCACTGGTAAGAAAAGAAACAATAATTTATCAGACTTAAACCAAAAGCTCAGAAGAAAATACAAGACAAATCATTTGACCTAGAATTTATGAGGGTCCCCTTAGGACATTCATAGCAGGCCATAAGCTTAGTGGGGAAACACTTGAGGATTACAGTATCAGTCAATACCTCTTTTGAAGAAAACCTATTAGGGCTACAGTATTTGGATAGCACAGATAGTTGTTAGCTCATCTAAGTTACAAGGGTTTATTTTATTTATTTCTATTTGTCTGCCTTACCATGTTGCTTTTGCCATCTCTCAAGACTACTGATCTTACCAGCGGTGTCTGTGTGCTAATTTCTGAAAATAGGAGATGTCAAGGCTAAAAGCACTGATTGAAGTATGCGACGGGCATGGTATACCGTGGTCAAATTCGACCATTCTTCTTAACTGGAGAATATCAATCAAATGCTGGACGAGATTAAAAAAAAAAGGAAGTTCTGACCAAAAGATCAAACTGGTAAGGTGTAATTTTGTCACTGTCCAGTTGTTCCAAACTGCGTGACTGCACTGCTAGCCTACATTTGTCCTGCACTTTCAGTGAGATTTAGAATTCATTGTCAGCAGTGCTTTAAATTGATAGGTAATGTTACAGTGCACTGTTAAATAGCTTTATTGCTTCACACTAAAAAATGTTGCATTTCTGTGGTGAATGAAGTTATTCCTCTGTAACTTGGGAATAATATTAAGAAATTTTGGTCATATTAAGAATAACAGTACTACTGGTCAAAGAACTTACCGACACATTGCTTCATGCTTTTCTTCCACTTGTCCAAAATAAAAGGTTGTTTAATGCTGCATTTGAATTCTCTTATCTCATACATCCTGGCCTGCACTTCACCTGTTGGTCTGGGGTCATCAGCATGTGAATAGTACTGGATCAGAACAACATGCGGCTAGAGCACTTAACTACTATTCAGAAGTTGCGAAGAGAACGGAAATCTGAATGCATATAGCTTTTTAAAAAGTCAAATAGGACTCTAATTATACTGAGCTAAAAAATGCCTATTAAAAAAAAAAAAACACAGTGGTTTTAGAGAAATTTTAATTTCCAGTGTACCTTTGTGCATCAAGCTTAGGATAAGTTATTGTGATGGTACAATGCACAGTGTTGTGAACACCAGTGCCGTTATTGTGCCAGCTCTAATAATGAGAATTTCATTGTTTGGGGAGAGCAGTCTCCTACACTCTAGACAAAAGTGTAATTACTTTTGAACGATGTGGAATGTGCTCAGTTTAATAGCACAGAGAATAGATTCACAAAGATTCAGATAAAGCTAGCTTGGAAGCCATATGTGCAATGTGGCAGTATGAAATTGTTAGCAGGCACCATAATTACAACACACACACACACACACACACACAATTTCACAGTTTAAACTATAAACTGTTGTTTTTGTAAGAGATAGACAGGCTTATCTGAACAAGACTAGTTCAATTAAAACAAAGCAGAAATGGTGGTAAGTTTGCATTTGTCTTTTTTTGATGTTCTTTCCTTCCTCTCTTAATGGTAAATTGATATTTATAGGATGATGAAATTGCATTGTTACAAACATTGCATTATAAATGTTATCGCAAAAGTAGCACATGAAAGCAGTTTCCACCGATATAATTTCAGGCTTGTATCAGAGTTTGATCTTTTCAATCTTTACACTTGCACCGTTTCAGAGAATGACTCTGTGGGCTATTGGGAAAGGGGATGAATAAAGAAGAATCAGCCAGGACCCATCAAAAGCTGTAGAAGTTGCCTACTGCATCATTTAGTCCAGACCCTAGAAAACTCTACGCAGCTATTGAGAACCAGTCATGATGGAGCCAGAAAAAGCTTTGATGCCTCTGGTATCTGCCTGACAAAATATCTTCCATTTAAGCTGTTATAACCTGCCTGTCCTCCTTGTCATGATCTGTATTCTCCCAGCTCTCCAATCCTGTCCCATCTATGTGTGTAAGTAATGCTTATAGTATTTAGCAATTACTTGCAAACTACTTGTTGTGCAGGTTCTATATAGGGCAGGTAAACCAGAAAAAAAGTATTCATTCTTCAGGTGATGCAGGGACGAAAGCCACAGTGCAATTCAGGAGAAGTATGCTAGTTTATTGAAGTTCCCTTGGCTTGTTCTGCCACTCTCTTAATAACAGTGAGTTCTACTTACTTGTGGCCATGGAGAACCAGAGTGGATATATCATTCCAGCTGAAGTCAATGGGCAGAAAGACTGGCTGAAGTTTGAGATGACCCATTGGTGTTTTTATCAGACTCCGAAAGGTCCAAAGGTTGGTTAGGGGACAATAAATAAGTAATGAAGTAGGAAAACATTTTTTTTTTCCCAAGCAGGAAGGTTAGAACTACATTTAAAACAATAAATTAACAAATCAAGACCAGACTTACCATCTATAAATTGCCTGAAATACAGGGTGCAGATGACTAGTTTTTAAAGGCCATGAAGAGAAGTGGAAACAGCAGTTGTTTGTTTTTGCTGAAGATCATCTTACTGTGAAGCAGTCACGTTTTTAATGGATTCATTTGAATGCAGTTAAGCAGAAAATAGTCAACAGAAAAGTAAACACCTTTGTTTTATAGAAGTGCTGGGAACTGTGTGTATCCATTGTTTGCAAGTGATTATATGCCTAGGAATCAATTCATTGACTTCATACTGGAAAATATCTTCATTTAAGCTTCTTGCATAAATACTAGTAAAATCTAATTCAAGTGAATAGCTGAAAAATTCCACAGGAAAAAAGATAGGTAAAACCATAAAACCCACAGTCGGTAGGAATATTTGAACCAGATGGTCTCTCTTACGGTGAAGAGAAAAGAACCATTAAGTGCACTATGAAAAAAAATACATAAGCCTTAAAAGAAAAAAAGTTGGTTATCTTTCTAAGCAAAGTAATCTGCCCTAGGACATCCACAGTGGACACAGTTGTTTCATTCCAAATTAATATCTCAATCCAGACTGCCTTCAGTAAGTAGCTCAGTTTTTGGGATTACACACATTTACCGAGATCTGCTAGGTAATTTCACTGAGGATTGTACACTGGAAATAGTGCATTGGCGTCAGCTCTGCCAGGTCAGCCTAGTGGTATGTGCAGCTTTCATGGCTTGGAAGTGCAGCAGCATGCCCACAGCAGTGCATTGCAGCCAGTACCCGGAAGACTGGGACAATGTTGTCTTCCAGAGGGAAGTAGGAGATGCCACAGATTTGGAACAAAATTTTGAAGCCACCAATTTGAGGAGCACTGATGAAGATGAAGACGAGGGTACGGAGAAAGCCCCAGCAGGACTGCAAGATTAGTTTATAGCAACAATGTAAAGAGACTACATTTAAGTGTTCCTACTTCTTGATGCAGCTTTTGCTTTCAGCAGTCAATCCCCTAGCTGTGACATAACCTAGGTAGGATCTATGGTATCTCCATCCTACTGGAACTCAAACAGTAGCTGTGGACTTCATATAGTTTCTCCAGTCCAGGTCCATCACCTGTGGCACTCCGCCCAAATTTATTCTGAAACGCTGCCTTTTCTTTGTTGATAGTGAATCTTTACGGTATTGTAGTGAGGCAGAAACTCTGCTGCCAATTAAACACCCAGTTCTCCATGGTTCTGGAAAGAGAAGGCAGCAGGAATTTGGTTAAGTTTTCATGCTTTCCTTTTCAACCGATGGGGTTATCTCCTTTGGCCAAGCTTCTGCACTGTTAAGTTTGTGGCCTTGGGCTGGCACTGTAACTGCTATCAGAATAGAGAGCAGCATACCAGACTTTCGTACTCTTATCTGACACAGGCCTCAAGGCAAGGCACGTGGGAATCTAAGTTGATTATATTTTGCACCCTATGCAGTGCAAACTTCTACGTCTGCACGCCACCTTGACTCATTTTTGCTTCAGTAGTTGCCCATTCATTTTAGAACTTCCAGAACATTTTCCCCGTGTGCTTTCTGCCTGCTGTATACGCTTTTCATATCCACCTTACTTCCTCCAAGCACCTGGTGTGGCTTTCTCCCTTTCTTTTCACTGCAGGTGAGAATGCCTTTTTCTCTATTTCCAGCTTTATAAGAACAATATTACTCTATCACTTTCTGTCTGCTTGCAGTTGTCCTCTGAAAACCTTTTTCTGCCTTGCCCATTTTCTTCCTTTGCTTGTAGTCATATTTAACTTAGTCATTTTTATTATTTAATCCATTCTAAAGCCTTTTAGTAAATAGCTCATATGAAGACATTGCACAGTAAAAGAAAGTATTGTGCTATTTGCTTGGACAGAATGTCAATAAACAAGAGGATGGTTGGTTTTTGATATGCAGCTCTACTTTCAGTAGAGATATACCAAAACTGAAATGCATTGTGAAGTATTGGTCATGGTTTCTTGAATTTCAGGGTTGCAAGGAATCTCTGTGATTATCAGCTCTGGCTCCTAGAAGTGCCAGAACCTTCTGCTATGCTTAGTGCTCACAGTCATGTTTTACAGTCTCTTCTCTCACTATCAAATGTTTGTGTCTGTAGTTAGGATGTTACCCATTGCAGTGACCAATTTGAAGCGTTTCTTTCCTTTCTGTCCTTTTAATGGCTGAGTGAAATGCTCTGTCATGTTTTTTGCCTTGTCTCTTTAAGTATGTTTTCTCAGGTTATACAAATTTAAGTTGGATTAGGCTGTGCCAAGGCCAGCTTGCTTTCTCTAATTTTTCTTGCCACTGCTAATGCTTTTGCAGATTCACCAAAAGTAATGATGGTTGGAGTGGTAATGAAAATGTGGCTTCAGGCAGTTGCTAGCATTTAAAGTGTCATGTCCAGTCATGTGTTTTTTCTTTCATGGAGCTAACTACTTCTTCTTGTCTTGAGTATATCAGTGAAATATCACCACCTTCTCTACTGTAAWAAAGGGGTTTATTAATTTGCTCTGGAGATTCATGGCTGGAGGAGGACCTGTGGTAAAACAGACTACAGATTTCAATACGTGTTTGCTTAAGTATGGGCATCTAACAGAGGTGGGTTAACTCCTAGGGCATGTGCAGAAACCTCCCTAAGGGAGAAGATTGACATGCTGCAATGTTTCTGAACCAACCAACGTTCCAAAGTGTTTCAAGACAATTAAACAGAGGAAACAAACTTTCTTAAATAAAAGAAGTCCTTTATGTCTGGGGTAGCAAGCTTGCCTCAATAGTTTGGCCAGCCTCATTTCCAAATTCCCTTTAATACTGTTAAGTTCTTTGTTTCTTTTTCCAGTTTAGGTGCAGTGGTGTGACCAGATAAGGCATTTTTGCTCTTTGCAAAGGAGAAGTAGACTCAATGAATCCTGTGAATTTAGCATCACTGGATAAACCAATGGATGTAACTGAGTGGAGTTTGTGCCCAGTTTAACTAAGGATAATTTGTGCCAGAGCAGTGTAAACAAGACTGTCATTATGCATGGAAATAGTCTGCTTCAGCATCCTTTTTTTAAGCTTTTAAAACTGAATCCACCCCAAGGAAAAAAAGGTCTATAAAGATTAACTTTTTGTAGTTTGTACAGGCAACAGGCAAATTATATAGATTGTCCAAAACATAGACCAATAAAATCTAACATCAGACTGTTATTATCTTTATTTATATTGTACCCAGAGCATGATTTATTTTTATAGAGACAGAAAAAAGAAACATTCCTGCCCCAGAATGCTTAGCTTATGACCCTGTTCCTGCAAAATAATCTGGTTGATTGGAACCTAATGCTGATGGTAGCAAGAGGGAGGGAAGGAGAGGTCACTGACTATAACTCCTTCTGCACATAGCTTTTTGTAGAATTGGAGTTTGATGACACAAAATAAGAAATATTATAGCAAAAGGTAAAATCCTTCTGACATTTCAAGTCTGAATTACTGCGGTAGATTGTATGTGTATCTATACACTAAGTCATGTCAGAAGTGGAAGCTTGCATTGCTTATTAATATTGCTAGCCAGAAATAATACAAAATATCTGTGCTTCAGACCCTCCTCTGTGTTGATTTTCAAATTGAATTTAAAGTGTGTGTTTCATCTCTGAAACTGTAAGTGAAACTTCCCTCTTTCTCATTCTTTTCATTTTAAACTGCTGCAGTTGTAATCAGGAGAGTTGCTCAGGTTTGGATCCATCTGTGTTCAAAGGCAATAGCATTCGCTGAGGTTAGCATCTAGCTGCCTAGGATCTGTGGGTCTCCAGAAAACAACCATATACAAACGCAGAGCTTAGTGGATTTAGGACTCTGTAGGAGAGAGTTAGTTTCTTGTATAATTTTCAGTTAAATCTATGGGGTTTTTTATGATATATGACAGCAGTCTGAATAGTAAATTTCTGTTGATTATAGGTCTGTTGGAACAGGAAGAGAACATTTTGGCTTTCTCTTATATAGGAAGGAAGTTAGCGTAAACGTGGTCACTAACACGTAATGCAATGTCATGTCAATCACAATGTCACTTTTGGGGTGGGGATTCAAGGGTGAGGACTGGTCAGACTAAATGTTTACAAAGTGTATGTCCAGAGGTAAGCTAGTAACTTTAGGTTTAACTTTATGGTTTATGGAAGTAAATAGGGAATAGCAGTGTGTGATTCATTTTGTCCTAACATAGCTTTTAAGTAGGTCAGAGAAATCACACCCTTCAAGTGCTTATTTTTCTTCATAGGTTACAACTGGAGCTTAGGGTGATAAGCTGAGCTGTTGATCCCTATAGTTTAGGAATCTGTAGTTAGATAACTTCAACCAAAAAAGCCTTCAGTGAGAGGTAATTGCCTGGCCAGAGAATTTGCTTTTTTGTAAATAAGTATTTGCTATATAGTGCTTAGCTCTGTTGGGAATATAAAGCATTCTGCATCTCAAAGCTCAAAACACTCAACTCACTTGCGTTTTGTGTCCTGTGCCTGGCTGATGTTAGTGTGAGTCCGTGGTATATTATTTACTTTTATAAATATAAAATCTGCAAATACCCTTTTTTTTTTTATTATTCTCAAATTTTTTATTGTCTTGACGCAGTGTGAGGGAGAGCAGATTGATCATTCATGATAGTTACATGTATAAGACTTGTTTAAATTCTTTTTAAACCAATTTGATAAATTCTATTGGAAAACAGTTTTCAGGATTTTATATATCTACAAGCAGAATTGAAAACAGAGCGATTAAATTCTGCAAAGAATACATCTGTGGTAGATGATGTACTTTTCCTGTTTGCTTGTGGCCAGTGTAAACTTAGCTTTTGGGCAGAGACCATAGCTTCAGTTTTGAAGCTGTCAACATGAGTATTGGGTAATATATTGACCCAGGGCCACAGTGAATTCCCTAGTTTTCCATGTGGATAAACTAATTTGACTGAAATCTTACGTTCATACTTAGGGCTTGTATCTTTATTTTGCTCTGTAAAATACCACAAACGGTTCTTGGACTCCATACTTGTAATTTCATAAATATTAACAAAAATGGCAAGTTTTCAGTTTACTAGATGAAATTAGACTGTATTCCCAGCTTCCCAGTTGTTGATTTATCATTGGCGATTCATTTCTCTTGTCTGTGCCTTAATTTATACGCTAGTACAATAGAAATTATACTTGTCCTTCATCCATGATGGTCTATGGTCTATTAGTGTTTCCAAACTCATGGAGATTCTTGAATGCCATACAGTGAGATTGGGGTTCAGTTCACCAAAGTTTAGGCACATAAAAGTTAGGTGTCTGGGCTCTCTTTGCAGTTTATGGAGAAAGATAACCACCCTCCTAGAACAACCTTTCCAATCTTAAAATAAGCATCTACGACAAGAAAGATGAATTACCCTCTGAAAGTGCTTGTCTATTGACTATAGAGGGGGCCTTGATGACTAGTTCAGATGAGATGTCTAATTTGAGGCTAAAATTAGGTGAGAGTAATCCCATTCACAGTACACGGTGGAGTTAAAGAAATAACACGCATTCCTGTATAAATATTCTCTCGTATTTTTGTAGAAGTAACCATGTTCAAGCTCATCTTTTTTTTTTTTGGTGTATGTGTGAATATTCTAGCAGACGTCTTTTTTAACCAGCACTGGTGGTATTTAGTGGGGTTTTAAGAATTGGATATTCTCTAAAAGCAAACCTTTTGTTGTATATCCAGCCAGCAATGTTAAGTTCAAATAATAAATTTTACACTTACACGTACAGTTTGAAACGTGTTGGTTAGCAACATGAATTGGAGAACAGAAGCAATCCAACACACCTTTAAAAGGCTATTTTGAGAAGATTCTCTTGGTATTGAAAAATGGCATTGATTCCAGTGGTTTTCCCTGTTTTAAATTTAGGGAATTACTTCTCAATTACTATTAGAAACTTATGTGCTTAATAAAGCATTTGTCATTCTTACTATCAGCTGCAACGAATGTCAAATTTTATTACTAAATTTAATTCATTAAAGAGAACACAGTGTATGTAACCTGTTGTGTCTGAAAGATTTGATTTAGCCTTGTTCGGTCATTTTTATAGCAGTACTGGCAACWCCAAATGCCATGCATAGGCTTAGTAGATAGACCTAGCAATATATTAGTTAAGAAACTGTAGTTAAGTTCCAGTCTTATTCTGTAGAAACCTGTCTGCTGTGCTTGTTTTAATTCTATTTATGTCCTCATCTATGTTTAATCCAGAAAGTGGGTATATATACATGTGCGCAGTTTCACATTTTGGCACCGTATTTGGTATATTGTGTGCTGTGACTTGTATCATGCCTGCAGGCCATAGGAAAACGACACAAATTAAATGTGAAATAGAGAGGAGACATAATTTAAAACTTGCATGTTCTAGAGATGCAGTATGGCATATGAGAGTTGCAACATATTGCAAAAAATTCACCCTATTTCCCCAACAAGAAGACCATGTTTTCAGCTGTGCAGGCTGCTGGAGACATAGGCAGCTTTCTCAGCTGTTAGCTCAAAATAGCTGTCACTGCATTTTATTTGAAGCAGTATCATGACCACTGCTACACATGCTCTGTCTTCTTTTCGTTCCTGTCTAACTACACAGGTCAGTGTTCTCCTCTGCCCTCTTCTGTGATTCTGTAATTATATTTATTTTACATAGACATGTGAGTTCCCTTTTCCCTTTTACATATGTTGTTTTGCTTCATGCTGAGAAAACTCCACAGCCTGAAAGGGCGCTTTTTTTTTCTTTCTCTTTTTTTTTTTTTTTTTTTTAAGCACTCCAAATTCTATCCAGCTTTAAACTCTTATGTTTATAACCCTGAATATCTCTAAAATGTCTTTACCTAAAACACTTTATGGTTTTATTACCAGGTTTATGCCAGTAATAATATTCACATCAGCTTTCTTAGGGATAATCTTTAAGCAGAACCTAGCAAGAAAGGCTTTGAAAACTATCATTCCCAGGAACGCAAGTCTCGGAACATGAAACATCGGTTTAATCGCCCTCTCTGACAACTTAACACGACAGATTGAAAAATACAAGCCGATATGGAAGCGGGATCAATGGATTATCAAAGTCCTAAACATCTTCTCTTGGGGGGCGGGGGGCTTTGGGGTCCTTTGGCATGCATGAGACATGAAGTTTGCATAGCTTACCGCAGATCCGATGCTGTCTGACTGGCAGGGAAGTTGAGAGGGAGAGAGAGAGATTTACATGAGGGAACTCAGGGGGCTTTGTCACGGCAATTGTATAAAGTGATATACAGTGCAAATCGACTCGAGCATGTCCCTGGATAGCAGGCGGTTTACAGCCTCTTCGAGCAGAGATTACTGCTTTATCTTGTCATACTAAATTAACGTGGCAGCACACTGTTAAACAGTGGTGACCTCTTCATCTGTGGAAATTGCTGCCTAGAGGAGAGATGGTATTTAAGACTCTCTTTGTCTCTCTCTCTTTCTCCCCTCCCCACTTTCTCTCCCTCTCCCCCTCCCTCCCTCTCTCTATCTTGTCTTTTTTTCCTGTAGGGCCCTCAGGCATTTTTGGGTTAGGTTGTAACATTAAAGACAAAAAGAAAGAAAGAAGGGGGGAAGGGAGAGGCTTTTAACATCAAGGTGACAACAGCTATGTGTTAATTGGGCCTTTGTTGTTTGATTAATAGCCACTTTGGTGTAGAATATTAAGACAGTTGTTTGGACAACTTTCTAAAAATGACATGTCCTTTCAGTAAACTGGGATTAAGCAATGTTCTCTGGTCTGCACATTTTAACTCCTTATTGTTATTGCATTTAGTCCTAAGCGTACTGTTACTTAGGAGCGAGCGTGCAGTCAGGTTCTTCTGGCACCGTCCTCAGCTGGCATACATTGACATAGCTCTCTCCAGTGGCACTCCAGTGAGCTGCTCTCATTCTGGTATTACTGAGGGTCAAGGTGATGAAGATACCACTGACGTGTAGTTGGGCTCTTGTGGTAGACTGTATCAGAGGATTTTTAGATTAAATAATGATCCTAGAAATACAGCTAACTGGGAAAAGGACCATAGCCCTTTCATTGGGCTGGCAGTGTGATACAGAAGAACAGGAAAAATAAATCTCGCGTTCCCGTCTTTTTCAGTAAACTGAGGCGATGAAGGAGAGAATGACATCCCTTCCTTAGACCAGGTTTTCTGTTCCTGATTTTTCTGTTTACTATGCAGTGATTCATTGTGGGTCCAATCCAAAGCTCTTTGAAGTCAATATAAAGACTGCTTTGTCTTTAATAGGCTTTGGATCAAGGCCCACATGACCTTAGGCAAATTATTGCAAATCGGTGTTATGAAGTGCTTTGAAATTTGCAAGCATACATGTCCAAAGGACTAATTTTTGCTATAATTTTTTATAAGCAGTTGAGAGGCCAGGTGAAGTCAGATTGGCCAGCCTAGCATTGGAGATAGCCGTATGTGCTGAAAATTGTAACATTATGGCTGCATGTTTGGGTGAAGGAGTCCTTCCCTACCTCTTTCTTTGCTGAATCTTTTAGTCTTTAGCAGGTTCTGTTCCTACGTTGTTGARGTTATCAGTTGACAAGAGAAAATGCTTTTACGTCAAAAACTCGGCACTGACTCTGGGATGCCATAGGACTTTCACTACTTCAGTCATATGGAAATTCAATGATCTGAGATGGAAAAGGACTTTAAGATCATCTAGCTTGGATTTTTCCTTGCTGTAGACAATTGTTCCTTACTGTGAATTTCTTGAGCTGCCACCTACACAGATTCATGCAAAGTTCTGTGCATTTTGTATTGTACATTTTGTATGTAACATTTTCAGAGGCAAGCTCTTATTCACTTCTCTGAGATGCCAGCAAAGCTTATTTTTGCAGTAGAATATTTGCCATTTGAGATGCAATGTATCTGTGAACACCAAAGTTATTGTTTTCTTTGGATGAATTTTGAAGGCCATTGAGCTAAGCACTTACACTAGATATACGGAAAGGACTGACTTTCTGATTTATTATTTCTAGAAATCAATGCATTTGATAATTTATGTACAGCTTACAGAGGCTGTGTAAGTGGTTCATGAATCGATCAGCAGCCAGCAAAAATGAAAGCTAATGAGCTCATTTCAATAGCAAGTTGCTCATTAGCAGGTAGGCTCACTGATCTTTCAGGTTTTCCAGTTCAAAGTCACATGGTCTTTCCATGTTCTTGGAAAAAGTAGTTTTCTTGAAAAGAACAAAACAGAAAAAGAAAGCATGGCAAGGTTTTGAACAGTTTCTCATTGCTTTGACATACATATTTACAGTAAATGTTTGATATTGGGCTGGAGGGGCAGCCACCTAATGGTCTGCAGGGCTAAGTCTGTGCCCATCACTATAGTACCAACAACTTTCAGCAGCTGAAATTGAATTTACTAGTGAATTTACAAGATGTATGGGAAGAGGGGTAGGGAGGCCTCTTCTCTGCTTCTGCATAGAAATCAATACATTCCCAGTACAGCAGTTTTCCCAGCACAGCATTTTCAGCCCAGTTTTTCTCCAGCTCAACAGTCAGGTGTGGGATGCTAGAAACTGCATTACTGTGCAGAGTTAGGCAGTATGTGCTTCCCCCCGTTCACAGTTGACACCGTGGCCCATCCTGGTTAGATAACACCAGGCCTATGTCCTCCTCTCTCCTAGTAATAATTATTTGAATGCCTTGTTTGAAACACTTTGGTGGTTCCAGTAAGATTTTTGCAAGGTGTACACAGAACTAGCTCATTTCGCCCAGGTGTTATCCTTCTTGGTAGAGATACCAAGAGCTGAAGAAACATGGGAATTAACCTCCCCCTAGGAAGTACTCTAAGGGGTAGGACTAAGAAGTATTGTGGATTTTATGTGCTAGGGCTCATAAACCTGCCTGAGAGCAGGTTTTTAGCTTTGTGCATTAATAGAGTACATTGGTGTCCAGCACTACCATTGATTTTTTTTTCCTTTTAGTAAAGAAGGAAATTCATTATTAATCTTTTTGAAAAGCAAACCCACTGCTTTAATTACCAAACCTTTGATAGAAAATTCCTGAATCCTTATGTTATTTATATATGTAAAAATATGTAGGTGTATATATATACAAACACACATACTTCAACTATCTCCTATAGACATGAGAAATATACTGCTCCTAATCAGACTGGAAAAAAACAGATTCTTGACAGAGTTGCCTGAGGCCCCTGCAAAAGAGGGACTTTTGAAACATGTTTTTAAAATAATTTAAAAAGAAGACAGATTTTCCAAATCTCAGGGATAGATTTTCAACTGCCTGATTTGGCTTGAAATGAGTTGGCTGAATCAGTTTCTTTTTCTTTTAAGTAAGTCTATAAAGCTTTGATGAACCTGGCTCATTGTTTAGCACTTATCTCATGAGTAAAGCTTGAGAGGTTTGGCTTGAAACTTACCAAATCACATCTTTGGAAAATGGCCCAAGCCTATTGATTTATTTGAGGGGGGGGAATTTCCAAAGCAAAACACAACCAAAAAACCTTGATCCAGCTTAGGGAGTAAGTCCCTTACAGATCTATAGAGCCCCTACTGAATGAGCCCACCTATTCCTCAACGTATGTGAGCCCTGCACTTTATGGAATTGTAGGGCTGAGAGGGATTGCGAGAGGTCATCCAGTCCCAGCTTCAATCCAGGGATCAGCTGTACCAATGTCATTTCTGTCAGATAATAGTCTAACTTCCTGAAGTTACTCAGGGTGGGAGACTTACAACCTATCAGTCTGTCTGTCCCAGGGTATTGCTGTCTTTACCATTAGAAAGTTACTCCTAATGTGTAACTCAAATCTGTTCTGCTTCAGTTTTAGCTCATTAATTCTTGTCCTAGCCACTGCAGCAAGAGAAATGTAGTTCCTCTTTTCAGCAAATGTTTTTGTATTTGAAGACTGATATCACATCCCCTCGTCTCAAACTTGTCTTTCAGTATGTGGAGTTCTTGTCTCCACCATATTTTTCTAAAATTTTTTTCCACTGTATTTTGGTTCCCAGAAACTAGTAGTAGTGGAAACATTTACATTTTAACAGCTGTGTCTCCTGCTTAACAACAGGTGATTTTCCATCAACAACAATGATGTCTGGAGCAGGTGCATCTGAGATGCTACTGAAAAACTCTTAATTCCAAGTAAAAACAGACTCAGGGTGGCTCAGTCACGGTTTCATAAATGGTGCTGAGTAGTTTTGTTCAATTAACTTGCAGTTAAATCCTCTCTGGTAGTAGTCTGTCTAGTTAGCTGTGGTTAAATTTTCTAATGGAAGGAAGGCTTAGTGTGCCACTGTCTTTTGCTTAGTTCACTGACAGAAGACAAGTTTTGGGGCTGCTTAGCTTTGCAGAGCTCTGCATAGCTGTGGAATAGCAAAATGGATTATAGTGCCTCTTGCATATCAAAAGAATTACCAGTGACGTCTGACTACAGGATCTTTTCTTATAGGGAGGAGAAAGAAGAAATGTTGAGTCTCAGGTCCTAGAGTGAGTTTCCAAGACAAGGAGTTGGTAGGGAGGAAATCTTTTAAATTTAAGACATTTGGTCTGGAAGTCAATGGGAAAAAATAAACATCAGACCTCATGATATCAATTATCTAAGTCACATTTAAAAAGTACTCAGTCCTCTGAACGTAATTATTTTCATATGTACAAGATAAAGTGTGCAACAGATTTAAAACCAAAATCCATTTCCTTTTATGATCTTTAAGGAATCCAGTGCTTGTACAAGCTGAAATAAGGTAACCGATATAATGAGGGTTGTGCTCTTCTGTATTTTATGGATTTAATAAATCCTCTGTTAAAAGGAGTTACCAAGTCTATCTTCCCACTTTATTAGAAGACACTTAGTAGAAATTGACCTTGATATCAGTCAACAGTTCTCTTTTTACTGTGTTTTGGGCTACTTGATAAGAGAAAAGCCACATTCCCCTTAAAGCGATTCTTTCTCCCTTGTCTCTCTATTTTTACATTTGGAGATTTTGTCTTATGACCACCAGAAAGAAGGTATATGTATGAGCCATCTGGAAATCATAGCTGTTTGTGCTCATGGAACTTGATGCATTTTTACAGAGCAGTGAAATAAGTACTGATCTTAAAGGGAGAGCAAAGACTAGGAAGATAGTTAATTTGCTGCACACCACTGCTTTTTTTGGAGCTCTGCTGTGGTAACTACAACTCCAGTGGTGAATACTTAGTGATTTCTTCCCATCTGTGCATCTGAGAGAGGCTGGAGATCAGCCTAGGGTACAGTGGAATAAAGGGGTGTGCTTTACTGCCAAAGGAAAACCAGTATGCAAGACAAGATGACAATGATGGGTGAAATTTCCAGTTGATCATGAGTGAATCTTCATGTGGTGAAGCCCTTTTCTTTCCACTCTCCCTCCTGCCACTTTTTGGCGGAAGATTTTCAGCAAACTCCCCCTTCTTTGGAAGTGCAGACTGCTGCTGCAGTCAAAAAGTAAAAGTAATTGATGGCAGATGACAGCTGCTGATTAACAGCTCAACCTCATGCTTCAGTGAGGAATTTGGGTAGAATTTCACAACATAAGGATATTGTAGAAATCTTACAGAATTAACAAAATTTGAAGACCACATGGTTATAAACCACCATAGGTCCTGTAAGAAAACAAATAAAGTTTATATGGTGGTACGAAGACGATGGTCAGCTCACCAAATAGGAATATTGTGAACAGGCGTGGTCCTTGTGCTGAAACTAAAAGCACAAAATAGTAGATATGACCAAACGTGTCAGAACTCTTCTGAATTTTCTGCGTGTGTTTATGAGGAAAGTGTTTGAAGATGCCTATAAATACAGGATATTAGCATATATTATTTCCAAGAAAGAAGATGGAAGTAAAAAAGAGCAAAAAAGCTCTGAGATTTTGTCAAAACCAATGTGAATTAAGGGACAGTTCTTTAAAATGGACGGCTGTGTTAGAAAACTGACTGGAGGACTTGCCCCAGGAATTGTGGTAGGAAATAGCTCTTCATCACTGGCAAAGGATCAGTTTGTGCTGTTACAGTTTCGTTTTTCGCTTCCAGATTTATCAGTTCTCTGCCGGGTACTCTTTTGAACTGTTTTGATAAATAATTGTACTTGTGAAGGTTAATGGAGTGTCAGTCCCTTATTTACTCTCAAGTCAAATGTGGTACATGCTAGTCAGAAGTGTAGCTCATGCTTCGTGACCAGCTGACCTTAACGCTTTAAAGTGTGGTTATAGTCAGATAAATGACTAAAAATGACATTAAAGGGTCCCGTGTTTTCCTGCTTGCTGTGGCTTTAGAGGTCAAATTTAGTTGCATAAAACTATGATATTTTTGTTAATTGCCTATAATGCTAACTTAACCTGGGGCTTGAAAATAAAGTTGTGTCCTTTTTGCCTCACGTCATCCCTAGTAATAAATATTTTGCAAATGGTACTTAACTGACTATTTTGTTGATGATATGTCTGCAAAGCAGAGTCCGGTTCTTTCTTTTGTAGCTGTATTGACTCTTTAGTGCTAATGGCTATTAAAAAAATTTAGTCAATAAAGCAAGCAGATAGACATGACTCAGAAAATACATGGGGAGCAAATATGTTGAATAAAGACGACATTTTAAAGCCACTCTTCTGCTTATCCCCATACATTGTTGGAGGTTCACCTTGTTGCAGAAGCAGAACACAAATGCTTCAATGTAAACTTCTACTAATCTGTGCCAATCTAAATTTAATGCAACCCTTGCAGTCACAAGAATGGCTAGCAATTTCCAAAGATGTTTGTTGCTATTTTCCACTTTATTTTCATTAGTACCTTCACTGGATATTTTAAGAGAGTGTTTCTTTTCATCAGGGCTTAAGCGAAAGAGTAAAACCTAAGACAAACTGCTAGTTCTTTTGAGAAATTCTCACAGCTAATTCTGGTCATATTTTATGAAATGTATGCTGTGCGTTAAGCTGACCTCTCTGGTACTGAGACTCATTCTGCTCCTTCCAAGGAAGAAAGTTCTACTTTTTATTTAAGTGAGTAATAGCTGCGATGAAAATTAATAAACTTGTACACAAAGGCTTAGAATAAAAAGTGTTCTGGAAGTGAGATTTCCAGAACAGTTTAGTCTTCTGAAGAACTGATCCCATTTTCACTGAAAATAACCTGTGGAGGTAAATGCAATTTGCTGATGGAGATCTTCTGAAACTCTTGCTAATCATTCAATATTCTGGCCAGCTTCTTTAGAGAATAAGTATGTGCTGAAATCAGGAGAATCAGGCTTATAATTAATATTTTAATGGAAAAATGTTTACAAAAGGATGTTGTTTAGAGTGTCCTCAGAAGTTCTCCATTTAGTCACTGAAAATATAACTGTGCATCTCTGTTCTGTTCTATGGGCCATCCTAATCCCAGGTTTTCTTCATGGAAGGTGATGTTTTGGCTGATTTGGGTACCTGTGATTTTTATATCATCCAATCTTTTCACATTACCAACTCCTTGTGTGGTAACAGTATCTTGATTTGTATAGGCTTGAGGTGAATTTGAACCTACAATGTAAAGACTTCCTTATTTTATGAATCTGATTCCTAAATAATCAAGGAAAACGGATGTCATGATAAAGTTGTTAAGGTTGAAAGACAGGGCAGCTGGCAGAGTATGTATGTGCTCCTTCCAAATTTTTTAATTTTTCTTTAACGTAAGGCGTGGATGGGAGGAAGAAAGTACCTTACGTTTCTATGAATGACGCAAACATGCTTCCCAATTAATACGTGATACTGATGAAAGAAACAAAATGGTCATATTATAACTATTGCTAATATTAATAGCCATGAATGTGACTATGATGTACTACATTAACTACTCAAGAAAGCAGTCAGTGGTCAGGTATATCGGACGTTGCAGCATAGTGTCATTGTAACATCTTTCAGCCCTCTGTTTTTAAAAGTTTCTTTGAACCTTAAGCTATGAGACACTACGTAATGTTTGAATAACAGAAATGTAATACCAAAATGTATTGAGAAGAGCGTTACATAAATGTGTAAGTGTAACTTCCAGTACTGTCAAAGATGCTGTAAGGAAGATTGGATGCCTTTCAGATGGACTGGTCGTACGTGTCAGAAACTACAGAAACTAGCTTTTGCCTGCTTGTACCTTGTACAGTACAAATAAGCTCTCAGTGTAGTTGCTGTTTATAATATCATCTAAATGTGATTTTTCACTCTTACTTCACATAATTGAATTTATTCAGGCAATTTATTTTTCAAATATGTAGTCTCCACACACGTGTACATCTGAAGATTAAAAAACTTAAATCAAGAAATTTTATGTAACTCTTTTGAGTATGTTTAAATATGTATACTGTAAGTGTAGACACTCATAGACCAGAATAAGAAAACCCTCCAAAATGTTCTGTAATTTTTTTTTAATGTGTGTGAATATATATATATATATAAAAAGATGAAGTGTGACTCTCATAACCAAATACCTTGTCTTTGTGTTCACCCCCTGTCTGTGCTCAAGGTCTCTAGGTGCTCAATAGGAGCTTTTTAATTATTTTTCCCTGTTTGATGTTGCTAAGTATAATGAATGGATTGCAGAGAACTTTTTGTTAGAAACCTTCTGTACATCAGCTCAGTGCTGGTAGGGACAGTGATACCTGGCTAGTTCGCATCCTGAGACTCACTCTTGATAAATTTAAGGTCAGAAAAAGACAGATTTTGTAAAACCATGCTGTATTAGTCAACCAATACTTCCTCGTCACAAAGTAGGCTTACATTCTTTCCAGCCAAAGTGGAGAAAATTGTGTCTTTCTTATTTGGGTTGGGCAATTCTGCGGGTTTTTCAGCATCATTCATGATGACTGAAAACTACAGGGAATACTCAGAAATCAGTGATTCAAAGAGGAGCTTGGAGAAGAAAGGCTAATTCCAGCAAAAGTTATTCATCCTCTGCTGATGGTGCGTAGTTGTCTATGACTGTAGAAGAATAGATGTTCTTTGGGGCTTTTTGTTTGTTTGTGAACATGACATACATACAACAGTGCACAAAATTAATTGTTAAGGAAAATATATAGTGGACTTAATCAGCTACAGGAATATGATTTCTTTAAAAAAATGGCATATGAGAATGAACTGCCTTAAAGCTAATAAAGATCATTTGTATTACTCAGAATAATTTAGGTAAGTGATGAGAAAGGGGAGGAAAATTAGCATTTCTGTACAGTTTGCTTACTGTGTAATTCTTAATCAGGAGTGTCACAACATCCCTTGATATCATCTTATCACAAAGGTCTCTTCGTAGTAGGCAATGTATGCTTCTGACTGCAGTTTAAAGCAACAGAAGAAAGAATAACTGATCTGCAGAGCGAGAACAACTGTGAATCTGTCATAAATTAGAATTTATTGGGTTTTTTGCATCACTCAACCACAGTCTAAACTGGCCTCTGTGTGCGGGGTCTATGTGCATTTTAAATCTTGTTTAAGCTCTGCTTGAATGAGCTTTACAATGGGACTTAAATGGTAAAATGACATCATGCTGCTCCCCTGAGCAGAACATAATGTTACCATTTGAGGTGTACTAAGACCCAGAAGAGTGAACAGAGAATTGGTTCTTGGGAACCCGTGGATGCTGAATGTGCTCTGCCATTACCTTGCTTTGGAACCTGGCAAGTCAGTTCATGTCATTTCCTAATTTGCCCTATATGCAATATCACAAAGGGATTTTGTGGGCATTAATTAACAAATTCTTGAGTAGCTCTAACACATATTACGTTTATGTATCAGTGTTATGTGGATTGACTTTTGTCATATTAATTTTTATTAATTATTCTGATATATTTGGCATTCTCTGATCAAACACCATCCTCCATTTGAAGTGCATAAGATCCAAATAAGATTGATTCCTACTCTGTAAACATCTTCTGTGGAACTGACTTCCTGTGAATGTATTTATTCTGTGTTGATAAACACAGAATAAATACATTTCTTTTTTTTTTTTTTTTATTTCCCATGCAATCTTTTCTCCAAAGTTGAGAAAACTACTGTGGAAGGAAAATCAAGTTATAAAAGACATAAAGAGAAGAGCAGGTGAAATAAATTTTGGAGGGAAAATAGGTCTTTTAATAAGTGTTAAAGAGGATGAAAACAGTTACTGCTTGGAAAAATCCTATAAATTATTGTTTGTGTAGCCATTACTTAAGAAGTGTAAGAGAGTAAGTAGTAGACAGAAAGTAATTGGTGAAGTCTATAAAAAGCAGGTAAAAGAACAGAGAACTCAGATAAAAGCAGATCCATGAGTCCCACCTGCTGGATGATATGCATTTCAAAAATAAATGAATGAGACAAACATATTTCTGAACCAATAGAATTCATTTTGAAAAATTCATATTCTAAATGTGGTATCTTACGCTACAGTTAACTCCAGTGGAGGCAATGGGGCTATTTCTCAAGTAGCTATTCCACTTTATTAAAGTAATGTTTTCTGGCCCTTCCAGAAAATGAGAACTTCCGGAAGATTGCTTTCAGAAAAAGAAGTAAAGCAATACTAACCTCTATGGAGGCAAAGATGATTTTGACAGTTATCATCCTGTAAGTCTAGTTGTAAACTTTCGAAAAGCAAGAGAACAAATACACGGTAAAAGTAAATAGAGAGATGTGAAATGAGAAGGCTCATGAACAATATACAACATATATAAAGCAGAACGTGATTATTTCAAAAGTGTAGTGGATTTAGCCCCACATCTACCCTTCATGTAGGGTATGTGCAAGATTCCTGATATTAAATGTGTTGGCTAAGATCTTCAAGCATATAAAGAACAAATAATTCCAAAAGAGTTGATTATTGGAAGTTGCATGGAATTCAGTCCATAAGTATGCAAGCATTGCGAAGTGCTTCCTTCATACAGCGTTTCACGCATCTCACTTGAATGTTCCAGGTAAAGTAACTATAAAAAAAAGAAAAATAGTAATGCGTTAAGTTGTTGAGAGGAGGGTAGAATGATGTTGTACAATATGATTTTATTTAACTAGTAGAAAGAGGCAGATATACTGAATGTCAGAAAAAGATGGGTACCTTCTTTGAAAAGCCACAATGGCAGAGATCGTCAGAGGAATTCCTTCAGTAGAAATGAGGAAAAAAAATCCTAGGGCAATATACTCTGCACAGGTGTCCTTCATTATAGTAGCTTTTTGCTTACCCTGGCCTGTCAGAGCCTCCTAGTTATGTAGC
Source organism: Phoebastria nigripes (assembly GCA_035582835.1). Classification (NCBI taxonomy): domain Eukaryota; kingdom Metazoa; phylum Chordata; class Aves; order Procellariiformes; family Diomedeidae; genus Phoebastria; species Phoebastria nigripes. The sequence continues at coordinate 2,202,287 of JAYKAV010003032.1, forward strand.
AACATCTGTCTCTTCCGTTATTCTGAGGTGGCTGGAAAAAAACGTGGACTGAAAGAAATATGGTTGTGGTAGTCCTTTGCCTGCTGTAAGCTGTCTAGCTCTTGGTATGGGATTCATAGGACAGTGAGCGCCTGTAGCAACATTTTAGAAATATGGAGAAATAAATACATTGTTATAGAAGTTTGAGCAAGTGAATTACAATACACTCATTAAAGTTGCCAGCGGTGCACCAGGGAGAATAGAACCGTAATATCAAAGGAATCAAGGGGAGACTGCATGGCAGGAAATAATCAAATGTAAAGTTACAGACTGATACAGCTGGATAAAGTAATCCAAAACACAGATAATCAATGGGAGTAAGGCACTTGGAAAACAGTAATGCTGAAAAAGATTTAGGTGTGTTAAAACAAATTAGATATGAGCTTGTCACGCAGCAAGGCAGCAAAAAAGGCGGTAACAAGGAGGTAATTGTCCCTCTCCTCATAACTCTGCTAAGACTACATGTGAAATAATGTGTTCAATTCTGGCCACGTTAGAGAAGTCAGCAAATTGGAGGGATTTCAGATGCAAGCAACAAATGATTAAAGAGTTGTAGGAGCTGATTTGTGAGGGAAGACTGAAAGATGAAAGGCTAAATATGGGCCAGTAATAACAAAGTAAATATACACTAACTGTCCAAAACGATGTGGATGATACAAGCTCTACCATGGAAGAGGAATAGGCCAGAGCGCTGGAAGAAGCAGCTGTATAAGAAGAGTTTTAGGCTGAAAGGAAGCAAATATGAGGCAATGTTTCAGAGCAATGAGGGTTTTTTTACTGTGTAGAATATTCGTAGGGGGAATGGGGAACCTCACTGTTTGAGACATTTTACTAGCCCAAGAGAAGCAACTGGGACCACACCAGAGGGCCGAGTGTGCCGTTTTGTTACATACCTGCTTTAGGTACTTGGCAGAATCACACTGTCTTGGAACAAGTATGAACATGAGCACAGGCCCTTGTGGGTGCAGGATATTTTCTTTTCTTTTGTTCCCCAGTTTGGAGGGTTGTTCCCTCCAGACAAAATATCCTCCAAATCGTACTCAACACAGAGGATGCAGTTTTGACCAAATCGTATGTGGCTTGTGAGCAGAGTTCTTTACTCCACTCTCCTCTTAGCCACCCAAAGGAATGAGGTGAAGTATGTCTGTCTGGTACGATTTTCTGTAGGCTACCAGAGAACAGATGAGGTGATCTTGCATCCCTTTCCCATCTGAAAACTGTGGCAAATCGTAATATGAAAGCTGGGTAGCTGGGAACAGCCCTGGAGTCATTGCTAGCCTTTGGCTAGACACTAAAATTCTGTTCAGACAGTCCTCTCCTGTTCTCTCAAGGAGTTAGCACAGACAATGGGTTTGTTTCATAGGAAGAAAGCTGGTGATGAAACTGTTTTTGACACTTAACGCAAGTTTTATAACACAATACCAGAGTTGTATGTGGTTAGTAAGCTTGTATTTTTACAAAGGTAATCGTTTTATACTGCATGATTTCCAAACTATTAGAAGGATTTAATGTATACTGAAGACTCCACCAAGCTGTTTTGATAAGTAGTCTTACTTTTTGTTTAGCAAGGTCTTAAGGGTGATCTTTAGTCCCCCAGGGAAGAGATCATAAAAGTCTTAAAAGTGCTTTTGCAGAGTTTTATTTATTATTTTTAAGCATGAAGGTTACTAGCATGAAGATAACAAGGCTGTTATAGTACAACACGTTCTTTGTTTTTGCAGGTTATAGCTAACATATTAGGAGTTCTCAAAATGCCAGTTTTGTTTGTTAAGTATTTTGAGAGCAAATAGATGTAATCCTATATTACATTCTTAAAATGAGTTTTGCTGGGGAAAGAAGCAGTAGGAGAGATCTGGTCTGAGGATGGGTGTCGGGAATTATGTCACTAGCCACATCTACCCAATACAAAGTAGTCATTACTATTTTACTATATTTAATATCTATATTCTGTAGAAAGATTTGCAATTTACTTTTATATATGGGGGAACACTTCATTGCAAGAACAGGGACAAAGAGGTGGGCTAAAAATAAAACCAAAATCTGTAGCACAAAAGAAGATAATTTAAAAAAAAAACCCTGTTAGACATCCAATATGAAGAGGTTCTAAAATTTCACTCACAGCATTTTCTCATATATTTTTTACTACAAACAGATCCACATTTGCATATAATTCTTTGATTTGTAATAAATCAAGTAGAAATGGTAGGATAAGCAGTAAGAAATACTAAACTTGTGCTGTATGTATGTTTGGGGATGGGCTGGAATGCAGAACAGCCAGAGGAGAAGAAATGTTTGTCTTAAAGCACTGGTTATCAGATTGTGCTCTGTACTGTAGATAGCCTGATAATGGTCTGTTGAAGAAGCACAGATTCAGCCAGTCACACTGTGCTGGTTCCAACTCTTTATTTTCAGGGACCTATAATGAAATCAGTGGGAATTAAATGAATATATATTACTGTGCATTTTCAAAAATCCCACTAGGCACCTCCTTATATCTTTAGATACTTTAAATCCTTGAAAAATCTGCTCCTATGTTCTGTAAACCACAGAGGATAAAGTTAGAAATCAATGCGAAACGGATTACAAGTTATTCCTTTTGTGTGAACGCAACTGAACAGTTTCTTACAACTCATCTCCAAACCTTGGAAACGCTTGAAATTTTCTCTTGCTCGTGCAGTTATGGCAGCAGTCTGAGTATCATGGTATTTGGAAAAAATCAAAGTACATTTCAGTGTTACTGTCAGATATTGCGGGGTGGCGCTTGATATATGGGAGAGTTCCCAATTTCCGGCTTCAGATGATTGGGCTGTAGTGCACCACAGAGTAATGTAAGAGCTGAGTATTTATTGCATCAATAAAAATGAAAATACAACCGCCATGAGGCTTTTGTCCAATAATCTCTAGGCTTTTTACATCAATTATATAAAATGCCCCAAGCTGCAGGAAATATTTATTATTGTCTCAGTTTTACATATGGAGGAAAAAGGTAGAAGAAAGGAAAGTGTCTGATGTAGCAGAATTCATAGAACAGATGGTCTTCTTTTTGAGCTTCAAATCATTTTCAACCAGGTTCATAGATGTCAAACACTGGAAATACCTGTTAGTCTTCCCATTGAAACCTCTGCCAGTATATCTTCTGCTTCATCAAAAAGAGGTCATTAATTAGATACAGTATTTGGTGTCAAATAAATACAACCTGAAGGACAAGAGATAGTAATGATTGCCAAAAAAAAAGAATTAAAAAAAAATTTCTAGTACCAAGCAAAGTATTAACATTTTAGAGGGAGAGCTAGATATGATCAGGATTCTGTAAGTCTGATAGTTGGTAATACTTCCAAAATATGGGTCATGGAGTGCCAAATAAATCATCTCAGCAAAGCCAAAACAAAGTTTGACTTGAATCTATTTTGCTTGACTGTAGCATGATCATAATAAAAAGAAAAAAATACGCATCTCTGTTTACTGTCTTTAGTTCACCTAATTCAGGTAAAATTCTTCTCTGCCTGATGACCTCTTCAGCTGACTCTTCAGATCCATTCATCAACTTCTTCACTCTCCATTACATTTCAGTTCCTCGTCATCATTAAAACCACAGTCCTAGAAAAAAAATCTGTATAAGAATAGCTGTTGGTCTGCATGGATCTAATTGCAGAACCATAGCCTGTGGATGTATGTCTTTCTAAGATTGTTTATGTGACACCCTTTGACGTCTCTTTTATCCCTCCTTGGATTATGTGTTCTTGTCAGTTCTTACTTCCTAATGGTGTATTTATCCTCTTCCACTTTTTTTTCCCCTCTATGCCCATTTACATAGTCTCCCTTTTTCTCACTGTATCTTCCACTATTTCTTTTAAATCTCCTTGGGATCATTCCTTTCCACCACTGATGAACAACTTTGCTCCATGAAGGAAACCTGAAGACAAAAGACCTATTTAAATGTAAGATAGAAGCAAAGACATTCTAACGTGTAAAAAGAACAGTGTCCACTGGGACGCCTTGTGGAATATGCATTCATCTTCCTGAAGGTGCCAGGTTGACAGCCACCATAAACCATACAGGTTTATGGTAATATCTGCCCTACAGCCCCTATGACATAGAAAGTAGAAGGAATTTTCCAAATCACTTAAGTGATTTGAAGATACAATTCCCATCGAAAGCTGATGGCACTTATGCTCCTAAAGTAAGTTAATTACATTAATTTAAGAGAAAGATTGTAAATAGAAGGTTAAGAAAACATGAAAGATCATTCTTGCTTTGTGAATATTGTGTATATGTTTTGTTTCTTTTAAACCTTAAAAAATATTGGACACGTCAAGTTTGGTTTTTCTCATAATTGCTGGTGGACCTCCTGTGAGCATTGGGAGTGTTTTTATAGCTTTCAGATTTTCACTTGAAGCATCTATGCTGTTAAATCTTAAACATAGATATTAATTTCCTAAAAGTTTATTAGGTAAAATAAATAGCAAACAGTACTAAAGTGCTTCAGAATCATTTGTCTTCAGAAGTGTGAAGTATGCTGTTTTCTGATTATCTCTTATGTCATACTGTTACCAGCTTCCTGGTCACTATGGAGACTATAAAATAGATAGGCGTACATGTCTAATGTAGAAAGCAGAGCAAAAAATTTGCTTTCGTATCTTCTTTACACATTCTAAAAGAGCAAAGTATGGGCAAAATTCCAGCTTTGAAAAAAGAACCTGTTAGGTTGCTTTTAGGATCACAGGCATCTTAAAATCAGACAATATCAGTGCTTGTTTTAAAGAGACAAGTATTTTATTCCAGGTGTTTTTGGCTGCAAAGCCAGAAGCTTGATTCTCATAATAATTTTTTTTGCCGCAGATGCAGCCTCCTTGCATACCATATGGTGGTAATTAACAGTTTCAGACTTAGTTCTGAGTTTTCTTCTGCTTCGATTATTGGTTGGTTTGGGACAAAATTTTAATGTCACAGAAACAGAGTTTTCTGTCTGAGTTTAATTGCAGATAGGAATAACGTGCATCTGTAAATGAGGAAGGAGAAGATGAGATCTATTTAGAGCACTAAGAGATGTTTTGGAAATCTCACCAAGTACAACCTGTTTCTTTTCATTAAGTGTTTCACTGTCCCTCTGTAGAACCGAAATAGGCCTCGGTTGGACCCTGGAAATGGAGGGAGACAATTTGAAAGATACAGTTGGAATGAATAGTTTCTTTTAACAGCAAAATGTTTGCGCTTTTTATGAGAGCAAGGGTAACATTGTGTAATCTTTAGAAAAGATATTGCTCAGTGAGGATAAGTCCATTGTCCAGTGACATGACTTTTCCTGTCAATCACAAAGGTGACAAGGGGGCTAGATTAAGTAAAGCTTGCCCAAGATTAACAAAGGAAGATTATTGACCTCATCCTGAAAGGGCAGAAGCCTGTTTTATCATTAAACCTTGGAAGAGGTATTTCCTCCGTAGGTGGAAAGCTGTTTGGCAATATAGAGGCAACTTTCTTGTAAATGAACAAGTCTACCTGTGGATTCTAGCTTGGAACAGAAGCAGAAGACGCAAAACATGGGCCAGTCCTGTTTTTTTGTTGCTGCTGTTGTGGGGGAAAGAAGGGCCTAGGGTGTTTGATTCAGCAGGATCTGCGTAGGTCCTTGTCTGCCTTTCTGAAGTGGGAAAAGCAAGAAGCAGCAGCATCAGGTGTTGGTGAGTACAATCCCAGCTCAGAGTTCGATGAAATGTTGTGCCAGCACACATTAGCAGAGCAATTCGCAATGCAAATGAACAATAGAGCCCCATCCATGAAGCAGCTGCTAACTGCATAAAACTGTTACCAGGATTAACAGTGCCAGAGGCTGGAATGTAATCAAACTTGAACAGGTGAAATGGTTACACAGCTGAGAGAGACTGTTCTCCGGTAAAAGAGTGTCTGTTTTTCCACTGTTTTGGTGACTGAGAGAGAGGTCTTGTGTGTGGCTCAATGGACTTCCTTTTAAAATGTCAGTAGTAGATATTTAGGTTCTTTAATACTGTGCTTCACAGTGTTGTTGCTTTTCTCTCAGTTAACTGAAAAAAGTCATGTGAATTTGTCCTTTCAAAAAAGGAACCTGCTAAATCTCACTTGTTGGGAGGGAACTTCCTTCTCAGGGGATTAATTTTAAACTGTTGCTGACATACCTTTCTTGCCATTAAGGATTTCTCTGAGTGTTTTCAGGGGGATAGTTAAACTCTCATACATAATATCAGAGGAGCTTCTTTGCTAAAAGTTTTTTAGCTTTATACAACCATTGACATGAGTAGGTTTTATGTGGAAGTATCCTTTCTTTTTACGTGGTTAAAGTAAAAATCCAGAACCGTTGAAAGTTCTTTTTCACTTTCCCCAGAAATGACATAAGAAAGAACAAAATAAAACAGAGGGACGTAAAGTGAAAGCCAAGATAACAGTTGAGCATTTCAGGTTGTTGTTCTGAATGACAGAATAAAAAGATCACGGACAAGTGGGGAAGGCAGATTCTTGAGCTGGTGTGCTAGAGGATACCTGTAGAACTCTCATCAACAGCAGTAGCTGATGTGTGCGCTCATCCGCTGGTATGGAAAGGAGAGGATTCCTCTTAGATTGCAAATCACGCAATGAATGTGTGATTGCTACAGATCTTTTTGAATGAATAATTCACTGGTGTACTGTAATTTAGCCYACTGAGATGTGATTGCAGCTGTTCCCCTACTGTATATGTGTTTTGATTAAGTGGAGTGTATCTTAAACCCCACAAGTGTATAAATAGCCCATGTATGTGATACGCAAACACTGCATACATGCACACATAACAAGAGCAGTCTAAGGAAACATTTTGTTTTGGGGGTGATCACTTAGATGTATATTTTAATATATAATTTATCTTTTTAAAAAATCTGTGTAGAACACTTCCCTTTCCTTTTTTGTCCAGCTATGAAGTCCTCTTAACTGTGGTACCATATAAATGCTTTCAGCCACACCGTAGTATCAGGGTGTCTCTGTGTTATTAACGAGTTTATCATTCCAAGACCTTTCCCATATAAGAAATTACTTCTTTTGTGCCTGTTTTACAGGTAGGAAACTGAAATGCAGAAACGAAAGTGACTTTTTCCATGGTAACACAGAAAAGAACAAGGAATCGAGTATCCAGAGTCCTTTCATGATGCTTCACTCTCTTGTCCTCTCCCCCTCACACTTCCTTTCCCCAGAAACGAGGCAGGGAAATTTTAGTAGTTTTGAAAATACTTGTGGGTTCCATTTGAATGCCAAGCAATTTGTGATTTTCAAAATCACCTTGTATTACCTTACATATCATTCAATCTTGTGTTCTTATGCTTCTTCTCTTATAACAAACTTGTCTTATACTCAGACTATATTTGTACATATAAAAACACTTGCCCATACCCAAAATGTACATGGAAGCAGCAATGATGATTCCTGAGGCCTAGGCAGCTGTTGCAAGTACTTTGTGTCCGTGACCAATGTGGGACATACACAGAAACACAAGTGAGTGTCTTTGGGGCCCACTTCGGAATAAGAAAAAGAAACTAATTCCTGGTAAAATTAGGAATGATACTGTTCCTGTACATAATTGATGGTATAGGTGGATTTAAGAACTGTAACTAAGGATGCTATTTGGCTTATCTGTCTTCAAAGCGTGAATAAGAAAGCAACTTTCAAGGTATTTCCTCTTTTGGCCTTGTCTGTAGGAAAAAAATTACCACTTGGTGATAGTAGGTTTGAATGTTAGATAAAATCTGAACTGATGCTGCAGATTGTTGATCTTGTCTAGATCAGTGTTAAAAACCAGTTTATTCAGGTCTATATATGTGAAAAAAATTACATTTGGCTCCAACTCATTTTTGAAGTCCAGTGTCAGCAACTAGTAATTTTCCAAGTGCAAAACAAAAATGGAGGGAGTTGCAAGGAAAAAAAAAAGGAGCATTTCTGTTGACTAGAATCAGAAAATTTTTTAGGGCTTGGTCAAAAGCTCATTGACGTCAGTAGAAAGTCTCTCATTAACATCACTGGGTTTGGCTTTTGGGGCATATGATGGCCCAGATTGTAATCTCAGTTAAATCCGATTCTGTTAGGGAATTTATTCACTAGTATAACACATTCAAGCTGCTCAAAACTGTTTGCACTAAAAGTTTTCTTAACCAAAGGTAATCTTTTTGCCAAAACGAAGTAGTCTGTGAAAACAAATACATACTTTACTTCATATCTTCTGTGTTGCTTTATTCGAATTCTATTGAGATCATTTTTAGCAATTTATGTTCTATTTATGAAAAGACACATTTTTTTCTGAAATATTGGGGTTTATTAAACCAGAGACACCAAAAATTACTCAGGAAAAAAATGATAAAATTATAACACAAATCACTAAGAACAGTATATGTGTTGCTTTCATACCCTATAAAATGAAAACAATTTTAAAATTATTAAGACTTTTTCAACCAAGTCTGTAACTCAGATAACAAGAGGGTCCAGTGACTTTTTTAGAAATAATATTCATTAAACATCTGGAATACAAAAATGTAAGGAAATAGGATCATGAAAAAGGAAAAAAAAAAACCTCTGGAGAATCTCATCAAAATAAAAACTGTTCATGTTTGCATCATTATATTATGCAGCATGGACTCTGCAGCAAGCTTTGTTTGGAGACATTGACCTAAGTTTTGCAAGGTATATGTGGCATATGTTAGCAGTGGAAAAAAAGGCTTTCAGAGATGTGTACAGAAGGGTAGGGTATAAAAGAGACATAAAAGGGGAATGGAATATATGCAGAGAACATTGCTTTATGTTGGAGGAGGCATGGAGGAGAAGGCTCTCACATTAATCAAGGCAAATTTGAAGATGCTGGAACCAGTTTTGGTTTCCATTAAAATTAATGAGTAGACCTCTATGGACTCTCATGTGAGGAGGATTGTGTGTATGTTCCAGGAAGTCGCAGAGTTTTGCCATTGTGCTGCCAGTGAAAGTCATTAGGACCACCTTTGTGAAAAATATTGTCTCTACAAGAAATGAAGGTATGAGATGGAAGAGGAGAATAGAAAGAGAATTAGAAAACAGAAAACAATTGCTTCATCCCTTGTAGAACGGAGAACTACTTGAACTGTGAGTTAAAATAAGTCATATGGTGAAGGGCATTTAATATTTGGTTACTATTTCATTTCTTATGACAACTAGCCATCAAGGCATTAAGTACTTTTTAAAGAAGTCAGGAAATTAAYGGTCCTTGTAAAAATTGAAGATTTTTTCGAATGAAGGCTGTAAAAGAACAAACAATTAAAGGTAATCAATACCATTGTTATTAGGAAACCTATGAGTACAACACTTCTCAATTAGGGAAAAACTGAATTTTATGTTTCTCTCTTGCAAGCTGATCTTTGTTCACTTCAGCCTGTAATCTTGGGTTATGCTTTACGGATAGGCTTTGTTCTGGGTGTTTTTGAAGCATTGCATGCCTTTTTAAAGGTTTCAACAGAAGAACAAACAGCAATGAACTCAAAGAACAAAGGATTGTTCTTTCTTTCCATCTTTATTTTTTTCTTCTTTAAGAAAAGAAAGAAATGTTTCATCTTGTTTTTCTCTCCTTTCAGGAAGTTGATGGCAATAAAGTGATGTCTTCATTTGCCCCGCACAACTCATCTACCTCACCCTTGAAGGCAGAAGAAGGTGGGCGTCAGAGTGGAGAATCATTGTCCAGCACAACCCTGGGAACCCCTGAAAGGCGCAAAGGGAGCCTAGCGGATGTTGTAGACACCCTTAAGCAAAGAAAAATGGAAGAGCTCATCAAAAATGAGCCAGAAGGTAAGGCCTGGGAAACTGGCCAAAATTTTCTGTTTTCTTTTCTTTTCTCCAGATTCTTTGGATACGTATACTTTTTAATCTTCCCATTTTCTGCTCCTTTTGCTTTTTCTTGCTAGCAAAATCGAAGTAAAGAACTCATAGTTCTTGTCTACGTTAGAAATGAATTTCGGCAATATCCCATTATAGCTAACATTTTTAGCTTTTCCCAAATGAGAGCCTTTGTCTGACATAACGGTCTTTTTGTCACAGTTGCAATAGACAGAGCAACCTCCTCAACATGGGTACAATGAACACTGTAATTTTAACAGCCTGGGGGTCATTTACTCCACTCCTCCTGCCCCCCCCCCCCCATTTCTAGAGCAAAAATCAGTGTTATCAGCAATGTCAATTTTTTTGTGAAATTATCTAGTAGGCATGTCATTATTTGAAAGGTAAGAAGTTAAATTTAGAATTCATGAAAGCTTTTGTCTGGAGCATGTCCTGTCATGTCATCTTCTATTTATCTGTAGTGCAGGTACTATACAAACAGACACAGTACAGGCTTTCTGCATTATGTCTGGCCAGCAAGTTTCAACCTTGACATATAGGTATCATCTCTGGAGAATCAGTTTCTTTTTGAGACTGTATGTCCAGTCGGTGACGATGCCACTGGTGCTCTGTGGGCTGAGGCTAAGACCGAACATCTTGCCTCTGAGAAGCCACAGAACAGCTTTCCTTTAAGTGAGATTTTCAGTTCCTGCCTATTTGGGGCAGAGTCAAACCCCTGACTGGAAGGTGAAGTTCTCACTATGTTCTCCATAGGTATCCAGCATGCATATTTACAGCCAGATTTCCAGGGGACTGAGAGCCAGTTGATGTTGTGTGAACATACTGAGCCTTATTCCCTAATGCACAGTAGTAAGACTTCATTTTCATTTACACMCACCTATCCTGTTGTAGAAATCTATTTCAAGTGTTTAAAAGCGTGGCCCTCAGAGCCCACCTCGGTGTTGAAGCACGAATTGACAGCACCTACAAGAAAATTTTAGGACAACCTGCATAATGGAATTACAATACAGATGCAAACACAGCCACACTGTCACATACATGAGCATGACAGGATTGTAAATTAGTCTTCTCTCCTTGACTGGAGCACACAGTAAGGGTCTGCTGGGAAACAAATTCTTTGTCTAAGCATTTTTTGGAATATTACGTATAATTATAGCATTTCATTTTGCATTTACATTGACTTAATGGTCAGTGCCACGATCTACCTTGTGCCTTTGAATGGAAAAGATCTTTCCTGTGTATGGTATGGGGTGGGGGGGAAGGAGACCAGACTTTTCTATAAGAGAGAGGAAAGAACAGAGGGTTCTGGGCAATGTATAAATACTCTGTTGAGTATGAGGTTGTACAAGCTGCACAGACTCCGTTAAGGAAAGGCCACAGACAGACATGAGAATGGTTACAGAGCCTGTGCATTATCTCAGCTCTACTAAAATGAAAATATACAGTACAAACAAAAGATCTACAGCTTTGTGAAGAGATTGGGAGAGGGAGGAGGGGGGAGCAACTGAATGTTGGGCTTTACAAATGCATGCAACAGAAAATCTTTTCTTCCCTCTAGCCATTGTTCTATTGTCTTTCAAAGGCCGTTAAAATGAACAGCAGGTTGTGATGAAAATTTCATTAAGCGCTAGTTAAATCATTATGAGGGTGCCATATTCATGTCTCTGCTTACTCCCCATCCAGGAAAAAATGAATAGGAAAGGGTTTTTTTTTTTCCCTTTCTCCTTAAAAGCAAACTAATAAAAGTTCAGAAGTTAGAAGAGGATGGGAAATGGGACAAGAAACAAAAGGAGGCCAGAGAGTTGAGCTGGCTGGGAAGAAAATTAGACTTGCATAAGAGCAYTGAAAGGTGGTGAGGGACAAGTACATCACTTTGACAAGTCTCCCTCCCCCTTCCCTTCAGCCAACATGATTGTTTTTAGAGTGGCTAATTAAAAAATATATATTTCTGGGTGCAGATGGCAAGACTGTTCTTAGAGATCTTCCACAGATATGAATCTTTCCCTACAAGAAGTATGTACTACTGCAAGCACGATGTCTTCTCTGTTTGAACTCCAGCAGAATATCTACTTATTGTCATGTCTTCTTCATGTAGTGCTAAAGTAAAGTTGTCAGTCATCACTGGTTGCTAGTCAGGTAATTAGCGTATTAGTCATAGAATCATAGAATACCAGGTTAGAAGGGACCTCAAGAATCATCTCGTCCAACCTTTCTTGGCAAAAGCACTGTCTAGACAAGATGGCCCAGCACCCTGTCCAGCTGAATCTTAAAAGTGTCTGATGTTGGGGAATCCACCACTTCCCTGGGGAGATTATTCCAATGGCTGATTGTTCTCATTGTGAAAAATTTTCCTCTTGTGTCCAATCAGAATCTCCCCAGGAGTAACTTGTACCCATTACCCCTCGTCTTTTCCATGTGACTCCTTGTAAAAAGGGAGTCTCCATCTTCTTTGTAGCCACCCTTTAAATATTGGAAGATGGTGATAAGGTCTCCCCTAAGCCTTCTTTTCTCAAGGCTGAACAAACCCAATTCTCTCAGCCTTTCCTCATATGGCAGGCTTCCCAGCCCTTTGGTCATCTTTGTGGCCCTTCTGTGGACCCTCTCCAGCCTGTCCACATCTTTTTTGCATAGCGGGGACCAAAACTGAACACAGTATTCCAGGTGTGGCCTGACAAGCGCTGAGTAGAGTCTCAGAATCATTGCTCTGCTGGTGATGCCCTTGTTGATGCAACCCAGCGTCCTGTTGGCTTTCTTTGCTGCAGCAGCACACTGTTCGCTCATATTGAGCTGCTTGTCCACCAGGACCCCCAGGTCCCTTTCCACTGCTGCTCCAGAGCTGGGTAGATCCCAGCCTGTGCTGCACTCCTGGATTATGTTTTCCCAGTCAAGACCTTAACACTTGTCCTTGTTGAACTTCATAAGGTTCTTGTTAGCCCATTCTTCCAGCCTATCCAGGTCAAATGAATTTCCCCATGAATAAGATAAGTTACAAGTGGGAATCTTTGGTAGTACATGTAGGTAACAGTTCAACAATGCATGATCACTGTGTATTTCAGTAATAATTTTCAGTCTTGCTAGTTTTGGAGCTTTGTAGGAGAAGACCAAGAATCTTGGTTAAGCTTTGCTGCATTGTGTCAACAACAATAATATAATACTTTATTTCTCTTTGGGAAGAAAGGGAAACATTTGCACCAGTAGCTGAGGTTTAATTAAATCAATTTCCTGTGAATCTTTCGAAGACCAGATATGAGCCAGATTCCCATTTCTCTATGTACTCAAAAGTTTATATATTATTTAACTTGTACAATGGGCTGTGTTTGCACTGTTTTTATTGTTTGAAATTGTCTTCTGAATTACTGTGGGAAATGTGCTTTTGAAGCATTCTTTCAAACGGCCTGTTTCTTCAAAACTGGAAAAAAGAGAAGGGCTGGGTAGACAACTTTAGGTCTCGATCCAAACCTCATATCAGTCAGGGAAAGGACTTCTCTTTTCTTAAATGGGTTTTGAGTACAAGTGAGATAATCCAAAATATTGATAACAGGTCTGACTGTTTTTAAGAAATTTTATTGATATAAGGTAAATGGTTTTCTTAAATTATGTTTGTTAGAAAGTAAGAGTTAATACTTAGTAAATTTTGTCAGTAAAGGACAAGGATTTTTACAGTGTTACGAAACATACTGCTCAGAGTGCATGCATGCACACATGTATGTATGCATATATGTAAGCACATACATGTACCCAGACATGTGCTGACAAGGGAAGCATCACTGTTCATATTAATGGTTTCCATGTTGATTTGTTGTATATATACCCTTGGTTAATGTCCCCTGTAGGAAGCCATGCTACCTACTCATTCCTAAGAACTTTCCAAAAGCTTGTCTCTTTCTTTTCCTCCTTGCATATGTGTATGGTTTTGGTCTTCATAGGGGTTTATACTTAGCTTTGAAGCTCCATGCTCTTTTTTTTCCCCCTAAACTTGCCATTTTACTCTTGCTGTATGAAAGTATGTGATTGACAATGAGTCATGCTGAGACAGAGACATGGAGTGTTTCAGTGAATCTAAAACTTGTGGAATTTTACTCACTGCTAATACAGTGCTGCTTTTTCTTCTCTCAAATTCTGCAGAAAATCCTTATATGCAGCTTTAGTATTAGGCCCCCAAAGGCATAAACCTATTACTGAAGTCACACAATGTTATTTTACATGAAACATTCTGTCCTTTCTAACTTGAACTTCAGAAGAGGAGTCAGTCCCCTTTTATTCCTGGTATACAATAATGAAGATAATGGAGTGGGTTTGGAGAAGCCTTATATACAGTGACAAACCTCAAGCCCTTGCCCTGAGGGTTGTCTGCCGACCATGGGATTCCTTTTGCAGCTAAAATCATTAGGCGAATGAGATACAGGCATGTTTTTCTTCTGTTTTCTTAAGGCATCAGAGGATGGCAGAGACTCTCTGTCTGCCTGTTCTCTTCATTTGTAGAAATGAAATGGAAATCTCTTTGAAGTCACTGAGCTTGACACAAGTTCATGAAAGCAAAGACCAAAGCAGCCACTTAGCTTTTTCTTGCACTATTAATGGGATTGGATTGTTGTATTTTAATTTATGGCCTGTGCTTGTGGAAAATTAAATCTCTGAAATCTGTGTAGCCTTTCCTCTAAACGTATGGCTTGGCTTCTGGAAAAAAAAATAGGCAAACAAGTAAATTCTCTGCTATTTTTAGAATAAGCAGAGTACTCACTGGCTCTTTACATCTCCTAACTTTTAACTAAGAATCAGTCTTCTTTTTCCATTTTAGCAGTGTATGTTTGTAACAGGTTATGTATCTGTCTGTTTATCTTTAAAACTTACATACTGTATCTTCTGAGGCCAGATCTATGTTATTGTACAGAATTTGTAGAAATTCTGGATAAAAGGGATCATATGGGCATCTACTTGACCACAGAGACTGCGCGTATGAGTGTGTGCACATGGGGGTACGCTCATTCATCTGCATGGCTCATTCTTCTATAATAAGGACCTCTGAAACTCAATTTGCTTTGGCCGTTTAAATGAATACTTTGAATTTTATATAAATACATGTACACAGATATACATATATATAAAGTGCATGCATTATATATATATTTTTAGACATAAATGTATATAAACACGCACACACAAGAATTATGTATATATAGTGTTTAATATTGTTCGTACTCCAAAATTTCAATCTACTAGTCCTTAGGTCTTCTGAGCAGGAACAATTAATCTCAAGTGTTTAGTAAGCAGGTAATATATATGTTTGCAGAGCTTTAACAGGCAATGTGAGTACTAGAGCCTCATGTATTATAGTATGCTGCAATACTATAAGTAATTACTTTGTCGGAAAAAAAGGGATGAGAAAGGCCTCTCGGGCATGATTTTTGTCTTCTGAACATCCCCCAAAGGCTATTTGTGTTTGATGTTTAACTTTACATTATAAATCACAACACCTGTTCTTGTGGTAATTTAAATGGCTGTTGTTTAAGCAGTTCTGTAGTCTATAAAAGTGAACCATATTGAATTCAGGCTCTCTAGTTGAAATAAGATCCCAGAATATCTCCTAATATTATCAAACTTTTAATCAACATATCTTGTAAAGAAATCAAGAGGTCTCCCTCTTCTTAAGCCATAAATTCCAAAGCAGACAATTAATGGGCACAAGAAGGGAGGCCTTTGAAATGCAGACTCTTTTTTTTACATCACATCTGATGAGATGGGAATAAATAAAGTGAACAGATTCGGGAAAAGCCTAAGGATACTCTAATTGGTTGATATTTGAATTTCTTTTATTTGCTTCTTCACTGTCCCTTTGACAAAGTATGTGTTGAAGAGGCTTTGTAATGCTGTTCTACTGAAGGACAAACAAGGATACTTTGCAGTTGAGTACTTTTAAGTTTTGTTCGTACACTCCTACTGCTGTGGAAGGATGCTTCAAGTGTGTTGTGGTTCCATGTTCATCTATGCAGTCTGTCACCAGAAAATGTCTTTTCTTGTAGAGCAAGCCAGCATCAAACTTCCATGCACTCCATTCAAGACCCTGCCATATGGAATTGTGCATTCATATACTGCTGATAAAAATAAAAAATCATTTAAAAAAAAAAAAATTAAAAGATAAAGTTTATGAGGTAGGCCTATGTGAAGAGAAGGCACTGTTAAATGCTGCGGTGGCTTAAACCTTTATTAACAAGTGCTTTAACTCTAGAACAGAGGTAGCCTAGTTTGAAGCCCTGCCAGCTCTTACTTGCTCAAAGTGAAGTTTATTCATTTGTCACCTTCAGTTTTTAAGTGTTTTCCTTCCTAATAGTTTAGCCCGATAGTCACGGTTTATTTCAATGGATGTTTTCAAAATTTGCTTAGATTCCCTTCCAAGTCTCTCTTGCTTACATCCTCAAAGGTTTGTAGCTTTTGGATTTTTCTTTTCTCTTTTGATAAAGGCATCTGAGGTGCTGATACAGCATCTTAAATATAGAAGAAAGCATTATGGTCAAGTGAGATTCAGGAAACTTGTGCTTTTGGAGAGAAGATGCAGTCCCTCTCCCCCTCCCTGTTTTAGAATGAAAGTCTTCTCTGATGGATCTCCATAATTAAAATTTCCTTCCAGGGTACATTCACTCCATAATATTGGACAAGCAGCAGCCAAAGCAAAGTGCTTGATCTCTCACTTCCCATCTTTTACAGTGCAGCATATAAGTGGTTCACCAAGACCAAAATAATTATTTGGGCTCCTGTCTGCCCCTAATTCCCCAGGTAATCAGACTCATAGCCGTGATTAATTTCAACAGGGGTTTTCAAAACTTGCTGCCGCTCTTACCCCTGGATCATTTTGATGTGCCTGTTGCCTCCAGTGTATTCCAGCTAGATGAGTTTGCATTCTGCCTTCATTTTTTGCTCACTCTCTTCTTTTTTGAATTTCCCCCTCCCCCGGAAAAGCCATTAGCTTTCTGAGCTTCATTTCAGTCCTTGGATCACTGCTGGAGAAACCTCTGACCCAGACTGGTAATATACAAATATACATGAGGGAGTGTGCCAGCTCCTTCTGTATGCTTATGTGCCACAGCTTTTGGGGATGTCATTTATTCAAGAGTGAAGAGCGAGCCACCTGTTTCTCAGGCCTCTTGTCCCTCATATTAAAGGTTCAAGCCCTTGCTGAATAGTAACATCTTAATCTGGGCAACATACACAATATTTAGCTGAAACCTATTTGTTGAGCTAGCAGGGTTTGTGGGATTTTTTTCCCCTCTCTCTTACCCCCGAGGTGCTTGTCACGATCGTGCATATTAAAATTAATCAGACCTCCCAGGCTTGTGTGACTGTGTGGTTTAACATGAAGAAGTGGATATCAAGCATTTGCCCTAATTAAATAGGCCTGCTTGGTTTTGTTCTAGTGGATACTTGGTCTTTTTTTTAATAAGAGCTGCTTATGGGGGAGGCACGGCCAGCTCTAGAGTTAGTGGAGAGCTCACTTCAAAGTTTTCCCCACCACCTGCGCCCAGGATGCTGAGACCTGAAGGGCTCCCTGCGTTCTTTCTTAACAGCACAATTTGCGGGAAGTAAGTGGAGGGGGAAGGGGAAAATATGGCCAAATGAGTGAGAGAGCGACCAGGGAAGGAGAGGCGAGGAGCTGGGATGAGCATGTGAATTGGCTTTTTGAAGTTGATTAAGATGACCTATCATCCTGTCTGATTAGCTTTAGATCTCAGTCTGTGCCATGAGCTATTCACAAGGCTGTCTTGTGTCTTCTGTTTACCAGAAGCAAGGGAAAGCCTCTAGTATGGCAAGGAGCAACATTTGCAGCAAGACCCGGTTGCTTGTTTAGCTAATGAAGTAGCCTTGTAAAAACACTCTTAAGTTTGAAGCTGTTGCTTACTTTTATTAGTTAGGTGTCTGTTTAACATTGGTATTTTTAAGGTGGTTTGAACATTGCCAGTTTTACACAAATGTATACATCTCCTGCATTGTAAATAAGCTGTAGTTAGAAGATGGAACTCCTTTCATAATCTTTTCTTCTCATACAGTTTCATTGTATTGTGGTTTCTGCATTGCCTCAGGAGAAAACATGCTGTATGTGTGTGATTTCTATACTGTAATGTATAAATTCAAAACAGAGTAAAGGAGAGTTGTGGGGGGGAAACCCTAAAACCTGTTAAATAGTAATTAAGGACTGATACCATTTAGCAATTCAACAAGTTAATTTTAGCCAAAAATAGTAGAAAATTTGGAACGGTCAACATTTTTAGACAAAATGTTTCATTGGAAATGATATTTTTTGTTTTTAGATGTTTAAGATGATTAATCTGAAAGAGAAATGAAAACATTTCAATTAGGGTTAAATAAAACATTTTTGGTCAGGTGGAAACAGCTTTTCCCCTGACTTGGTTTGGCAGCTGAAATGAAAAAATTCAAACTAGTCAAACAAAAATGAGTTTCAAAACCTGGAAAGGTTTCAGGGGTGGTTTTGTATCTAATGACCTGAGGAGGACAAATGAGCAGTTGTTATAAAGACACTTAAATGTATCTGAATGTTATGCGCTCTGGGTTTGAGGATAAACTGTAATATTTTAGTCAGAAAAGCTTTCAAAATTTTATTTCCTCCACATGTGCAAATTTCTATGTCTTCTGAAGCCTTAGTCAGAAAAGTTTTGCAGCACCTAGGGCATTTTATTTTGAAACAGATTTTGGAAGTTTATCATACTTCATGTTAGACATACCTGGCGTGTCTTTGCAGCAGAAACCTATGAGTCTATTCTAGAGGGCCTAAAAATCTGCAGTTGTTACACCCCCAGAATTTGATTTTGCTTTCTATTAAAATTCTTGCAATCCAGTACGCAGGCAAAAAGCAAAGCTTTATTTATCTGTTTCCATAACAGTTCAAATCGTTGAAGTAAAACCCAGCAGGTAGGACGATACTCCATTGATTTAAAAATTTATTGCATGTCCGTGCACTAACTCATTGCCATCTTTCTCTCGCTCTTGAAGTATTATTATTATTCCTATTTTATTTTTCATTTCAAACCTTGGCACAACCCGAATGTAAGGAACCATATTGACACTGCCAAGCATCTGTCTGGTGCTTGACAGCATCGTAGAAACCCTTCCACTGTTTCATCTGGGTTGCTATTGGTTATTTAACAACACAATGCAAACGGTGCAGTGTGGGTGTATATGAAATGGAAAGAAAGGTTCAGGTGGGGGGAAGGAGCCCTGTACAAGTAAATACGACTTTCATCATATCTTTTGTTTGGTCTGTTTGCTGTGTGCTGTTCAGTACTCAATAGAAGTTGTTTGACGGTTCTCCAAAAGGGTAAGAAACCTTTTCTTAAACTTTCATTCTCCTGCATTTGTCTCAGTCCAGAAAGTTTTCTGCTTTTGTTTTTCTTGCCTCGCTTTGTTATCACCTGTCTGTTGTTGAAGGGTTTTTGTTGTTGCTGTTTAGCTGATGTGATGTAAGCTGATACTTATGAAACGCTCCTTATGGAGCAGTGATCTTGTACAGGTGAAGTGGACATTTCGAGAGCTTATGGAAGGTTTACTGTGGCAGTCTTTGGGGCAATAGAGTTCTTTCAAGCTTGCGGTTTAATGTATTTATTTAGCTAGGGGATGAAAGTAAAAAGTGAACGAAGAGAAAAATCGGTCTGTGCCTTCTGCTGAAGAATGCCCTGTTAGCACTTGTGCGACTTTCTGAGTAAGCCTTTCTGTAAGGCTTTCTGAGATGTTTAGCCTTGATTTAATTCGTATTTAAGATCTCTCCTCCCAGCACATTAATATAATGTCAATGTAGAATGCATTGCATGGTGTAATTACTGAAGAGAGCAGTAGTTGGGAAAACAGACGGTAATTGAACACATGGCTGTTTATTACAACAGGACAGTGCTCCTACGCTGGTATTTAGGGCATTAATAGGGAAGAATTGATTTGTTGTTTTAAGATGAATTCAATCACTGTTGCTTAGGCCTTTGTTTGTTCAGGCCGAGTTATGCTTTGTTTGTGTTATGTGCCCAAGAGGTTTACACACCACAGCGTGGCATTAGTCATGCAGAGGGCTTGGGAGCAGAGAGCCATTTAAATGAACAAAGGACATTTTTCTTTTTGGCTCTGTTTATCTTCCTCTCTAGTTTTGTTACCCTCTAATCTATCTCCATCTCTCTCTCCCTCTTTCTCCCCCCTCCTTTCCGCCCCAAACATTTTTGATCAATGCAGAGGTCCTCCCGCTTTCTTCCTTCCCCCTCCTCTTTATTCACCCTCCTGAAGACAAATGGAGCTCTGACTGACAGGTGGCAACACGGGGTTGCGGCACAGTGTAAATAGGAGTGGTTGCTCCCAAGTTTGTGCAGGGAAGAATTGGGGGGGAACGTTCAACTTGGAGGAAGATGATTAATTTCAAAGCGAACAGAGCGGGAATGAGATGTACCACTGCACATCTCAACTCTGGTGTTTTTGAAAGAGGGAACGCGCGCACCTTTTGTGGCTCCTGCTGGCTTGCACTCTGGTTGGGCCCTGTGCAGGTCACATCCTGGGACTTAATGAGCCTTCTGCCCTCTTCTCCTTTTTACTGATGTGAGTCGGAGGGAGGAAGAGAGAACCATATGACTGAAGTTGAATTCCTGGTCTCCCCGTTGTGAGCAGTATGGTTTATATTTTAGGCTCATTGTTCTTGAGAGGAATTTCGTCTTGATTTATTTCTGAGTGTGGGAGAGTTAATAGACACTTCAGAACGATGTGGGCCAAATTCTGCTCTCAGATGTAAGTTCACGACTCCCGCTGAATACGCAAGAGCTTTAAGAAGGCAACATCTGACCCAATACAGGATTTGTAAAGAACCCAACGTGAATTGGTTTTTTGTCCCTATACAGACAGGGATTATGCCTGTTCCTAGAAAGAGCGTTATTAAGAGAACTGAAAGGTAACAACAACAAAGTCTGTGCAGTCATTAATTGCTAGAAACTTGTATTTCCTAGATGGTGAGATACTTGTATCTAAGTAATATAGTGCACGATGAATTGGTACCCAGACTTGCCTTTTGGAGGTATAGAAAGTACTAGCTTATACAGCACAAGGAAGGAGAGCCACAGGTGTGTGACATGGAGAGCCAGATTCTTCCTGTCAGGGAGAAGTAGCAATTTAGCACGCATGTTCTTACGCTGCAACATGCAGGGAAGGATATGAACCTCAGTTGTTCATCTGAGCCTTTTAGCCATAATTAATTAAATTATTGAATCTCTGAATAAATAATAGAAGCACAGAAGATGACAGTTATAAGAGGATCTGAAGACCAATGGTGTTTTTATCCATGCCTGCAATCATAGGCAATTGGTTGTGTGGGGGATATGCTACTTGGCCATTACTCATAAATCTTTTCTAAATATCTAGGAAGTGTAGTTGCAAAGGCCCAGCCCATATGCCCAAGGGGAAATTTCCTTCCCACCTCAAAAAAAAAAAAACAAAACCAGGTATTGTATTGCTCTGCCAATAAGCAAGAATGATCACGGCTAAAGATTTATACAGCCCCAAAGTTAAAACTGGTGTCCAAGTACTTTATCAGAAAGGAAAGTGTCTCTCCTGACTTGGAAGTGGTTATCCAAGTGTCCTGTTTTTCCAGTACAGTTTGGAATGTTGCATTAGTTTTGTACTGTAGATTAGCCCACACAATCTCAAGGTAAATAGTTAGAGACAAAGATCACATGGAAGAAGAAAAAACCTCTCAGTTTTGTATGCATCCTTGATCTTTTTTTGCTAAACCTTTTTTTTTTCTTTTCTGTTTTGCCCACAACACATATCCCATTTCAGTAACTGAGCGTCTTATCTCCCACAGAGGCAGGCACCAGGGGAAAAAAAAAGGCAAAAAAGTCAACAACTAAGCAGAAAAATGGTTTCAGCTGTAGTCATTACTCTGTATTCACTCAAATCCTGTAAGATCACTGTCTTGTTGCAAAGCGTAAAGCACATTAATGTATTTTTGCTGGGATGTCTATACACTAGACTTAAATAAAGCAACATATTTCCAAATAGTTCCTTTTCCTTGTATGTGAAATTAATATATGAAGATGAAACTAGAGGACAGCAGGCTTTCGCTAATGATTTTCAGCTGCAACAATTCTGGATTCCACACTGAGCTCATGTACAGCCTTAATCAGCAATGCTGTTTAACTAAATATGGAGACATTTCACTGAAGATTATTTTATTTTAGGTCTTTTTTATGCATTTCCTCTTGCTGTGTCATCTAATTGATTCACAGCTCCTGTGAAGCTTTGGGGTATGGGATGCACATCCAGGCAAAATGCATTCTTCCTTTACAAGTTTGGCCAAGCCAATCCTATCTGAGTTCAGAGGAATTAAGAAGCTGTCATTGGGAATTATTCTGTAACTAACCATAGAATTATTAGATGAATAATACACATGATGTAGGGGTTTAGGCTATAACCTGTTCTTTCTGCTGAAAAAAAAATGCAGTCCTTTTGAGATGATCATGTTATTACATTACCACTTTTACCAGTATTTTGTTGCTAGACTCGTTACTGAAAGGGGGAACACAGTACTCGGTGGATGTTACACAGTATGCATGACCCAATATTTTAAAGTAACGGGGCCCACATAAGGCAAAAAGACAACAAAATTAGAGGTGCTTTCTTACATTGCCAGACTGCAAAATTCTCCCAATTTTTCTACTGTAAACTTTTTTTGTTGGTTGTTGGTTTTGTCCTGGCCTTAGGCCTTAAATAGAGCATGGAGCAAACTCCCATTGAAGTGCTAGAGAGAGAAAGTTCAGCTGCCAGTTCAGTTTCATCCTTGGTTTCTCACATGTCTTTGCTAATGATTGATCAGCTTATATTGCACATTACAAATGTTCACCAGAAATCAGACTAAATCTACCAACCACCACACTCCTAAGTATTTTCAGGAGCAAACGAGATGCAGTGTGTGGCCATTTTTTAACTCATCTGCTTCCGCTCTTCTAGTAGACAGGTCCCTGTAGACATAAAGACAGGTAAAAAAGCATCAAGAGGAGAAGAATGAAGATGCCTCCTGCATTTGTATAAACAGGCACTATTGTGGGAAAATGAAATGGGGAGACAATTTTTGTAAGCTTTTCAGTATAGCCCTTCAAGGGGAGGTTAAAAGATGTGCTGTACTATTCTTCAGACCTTCTCTTCTTCCTTAGGATGCACCCTTGCAATCTGATTAATCTTGGGATAGGGAAAATACTGGTGAGGATTTGTTTAATCGATTTTTTGGGTTCTTTTTTTTTGCAAAATCTGGTTCCTACTCAAAGAGGATGTTGGGATTGTTTAGGCAATCCCAGGTAGCTTTACTCCCAGGCTGAATGCATTCCATAAAGCTGTCAGTTCTTTAGCTTAATACTGGGTCTTAGTGTATTAATTCAAGGCTTTCAGTGATCTAGGACACAACATGTGCCAGGAGTAAGAACTAAAATTAGAGGCAGACTTTTGGCTGTGAGAGCTGCTTGAGGCTACTTGGGGTGAAAGAGGAGGGAAGAGGCCTGACGTCAGTCACAGCCCAAGGACTGCAAGATGTCCAAAGCATCCCCTCAGATGCAGGTTTTTCTGCAACACACACTGTAGTGAATGACCCTTCCTTTTTTGTCTCATCCCACTCACTGATACAGCACTGGCTGGTTTGTTTCAGACACCAACTCCTTGTCAAAAGCTCTCGTAGTTCACTTGTTACAGCAAAGTCCCCCCAACTCTAAAAGAGGAATGAAAACTTAAATAGTAGTTAATCTTTGATAACATGCACCTAAAAAAGGTGAAAACATTGTGAAACAAAGTGACATCCTTATGAAGGATTCTAAGTTTCCATTCATAGAAAACAGCTCTTGATGTAACCTAATGGTAAAGAAAAGATTAGGCGAAACAGGGCTGAGCGACAGGAAAATTGCTTCTTCCTCCTTCACTTCAGTGAATATATTTTATTACGTAAAATTTTATGCTTTTGGCTGAAAGCAAGAATCATTTCCCTGTAATTTTTTTTTTATATATTATAATTATGTTAAGGACTATGAACGAGGAATAATTAGGCATTATTGTTTGGTTATGTAGATTCTCTTGTGATCCCTTCTTGTTTACTTCATTTAAACTGTCGATACTGTTCTTGCCATGTAGAAATAACGACTGTTACTTCATGAATATGAGATTACAGGAACCTTGTTTTAAATTGCTGTAACACTTGTTCCTCCTCTGTGATCATTTCAGGCCATCTGAAACATTCTTTCTTTGTGAAAAGATAAATACTCAGAAACACAAATTCATGACCTTTAGTCTTTACTAAAAGATCTTCAGTCTTTACCTTACCCTGGCTTGTCTCTTCCTAATAAAGTCATAAGGCTGCACTTTGGCACTGGTGTGGGATTCACATAAACATAAGAGGGGGACCCTGGTCTAAATAAGATACGTAGAGGCCATTCTGCAATATGAGAATTTTGCCTTATATTCAAACATAGACAGATTTGTAAGTTTTTATTGTTAGGGAAAAAACCTTCTCCTCTGAAATCTGTACTGTGAATCCAAACTCTGATATTTTGCTCCTATTCATGTACAGCACTTTCTTTGATGACTGTTGGAGTTCTGATCTCACAGGGAGAGGAGAATATTGGAGTTGAGATTTCTTGAACAGAGCTTAGGGGATAATATTGTGTTTAGTTTGTTTCACTAGATGCAAGCTAATCAGAGAATAATTAACAGTCAAAATGCCAAGGTCCTCATTCATGTAAAGGATCTGGTATTGAAGTCCTCAATAAAGTAACACTCACATTGAATTCAATGAGACTTTAAACTGAACAAATGCTTCAGGATTTGTCCCCAGCTATTTTCTCCCTGTCAGTTTTTAATGAGCATCCCATAAAAGTGTTTAACAATTGTACTGACTTTGATTTTTCAAGGTTTTGGAGAAAATTGCTTTCTCAGGTTGTGAAAAAAATGTTGAAACAAAAAAAGCACATTTTTGCATCGTGATGTCTGAAACATGCTGYAAGCAAATTCAAAGACTGTCTCACCTCATGCTTGCTGATAGGCAGTGTGTTAAGGACGTTATAAAGATTATTGTATAGAAATCGCCAGGAGGAAGAATTACAGCTGATAGATAAAGGTATTTTAGACCTCATCTTAAATTCTTGGGATTGAGATAAAATTTAGATAGAGAGGTAGCTATAGATGCCAGTAATTTGTTTGTTTGTTTTATAAATGAAAGGAAAAAAATGCCACTGCTAAGATCACCATACAGAGCCTGGTGTTTAAATGCCATGATTTTGTGTCAGAAGCAGCAGCTAGTGTATCTGGATCCATCCTTTGCCTTGCTTTCCTCGGTTGTCACTGAGAGCTCCCAGGCTGAGACAGATGGCTGCTGGTTTAGTTGTGTGCGTGGGAGACAGGAACTTCCACATGTGATTTTTTACCATTTGGTAGTAATTAGTTTGTTGTATAAATTAACATTAACTGAACCATTCTTCAGGCATTGTTTGTAATTATCTTCTTTGAGCCTCTGAGTTGTGTAAAGAAATAAAAAGCAGGGGAAGAAACTGCTTCTTATTTTTTTACAGGGAAAGGACTCTATCATTAAGCAGAACAGAGCAGCAATTATCATCGCATGCCCAGTAGACTGAAAACTTCGAAAAAACCCTTAAAAAAGCAAGAATTTTTTTTCTGTAAATATTAATGGAAATTAATGATTTAGAAGTGCAGATAGATTTTATAAAATTTGTAATAATGAAGTATGAATAAAAGCAATGGTGATCATGCCTTCCTGACATCATCATCATCATTATTATTGCTACTACAAATACCACTGCTACTACTTCATTTGGTGTGTGTTTGTGAGTAGAGGGTTTCTTTATTTTTTAGAATACATGTTCTCTCAATTTTATTCCTTTTCTTTTCCCTCCGTCTTTGAGATATTTCCTTATTTTTTTGTGGTAGACAGTAAGGATCTTGTGTCTGCATATCGGGCAGTGAACTATCGTTAGTGCTGGTTTTCTCCGGGGATTTCTGTCACTTCCAGCGACCAGCCAAATTGGAATTCTCAGGAGAACAGCCTCTCGCATGTTCCTTGGCAATTCTGTTTCCAGACTTGGCCAGAATCCAGACATGCAGAGGTTCATGGACATGAAAAATAACAGGGAAAATGCCCTCTGGTATTAGCCCAATATTTTAGTAACATTGGGAATCTCTAGGTTCATTTGCTGGAAAAGTTCAGTGCTTCAGCAGGTAAGAAAGTTTTATATTTCATCAGACTGAAGTTCTTCCCTTGCCTACCCAGGAATAGGTGAGAACTGGTATCGGTGTCTGTCTTTTAGTATTGCTCTCCTGCCCTGGATACAAACCTGGCAAGATGGGCAACACGGCACTGTGCAGTAAATCCTCTCGCATATAGGCTAGGCTGCGGTAGTAAAACTCAGATATAGTCCATCACAAGGCACTCCACAGCTTCATTAAAATTAATTTAGTACCCAAAGTGTACCCTCTAGAGAAAAATTCACATGACTTGAATTTTAAAGTGTCTTGGCATTTTCTTGTGAAACAAAATGAAGACAATTTTAGACCCAAACTTGAACTTGTCTAGGTAAATTGGTGCTGATCGTGGTTTTACCTAAATTCGTTGCATACAGGGCCCACACCTGAGAGGTGCACTTGGGTCTTCTTTCTCCTGTCAGAATTGCTATTAATATTTACATTTGTCCAGATAAATAGCATTTATTGCCCAGGTAAAACTAAAAGAGGACTTGAAATTCTGAAATGAGTAAATATAGATGCAGTTTAGTTAAGAATTGTTCTGTTTTTCTTGGCATGGTGAGTTAGCCTATATGAAGCTCCGTGCTGTTTGGGGAAGAGGAAGGTGGGAGGGAGCGTGTGGGAGCTTTAGTGGCTGGAAATGCAAAGAGAATACGAGCTGAGTACGCTGAAAACTGCGGTGAAGAGAAAGCTACCGTGGATGGTTGTCTTTCTCTTTTTCTTTCTGGCAAGGGTTAATGCTGTAACCGAGCATATCTGTGATTCTCCGGCTTTTGATATCAATGAATCAAACGTTTTCTGAACCATTCTATTGAACACTTTTTTTCTTTTTTCAACTATGAAAACTGAAGGTGCCAACCATGCTTTGATATCGATGTGACAGCGCGGTGGATAGGCTTGCAGTTAGCTGAAGTGAGCACGTGAGCTTTTCAGTTCACCTTCGTCCTGCTGAAGGTTGTGGAACAAGAAGGAAGAGCTGAACACAGCCTTTTGTTGTATGAAGTATACAGCTGCAGCATCATCATACGGACTGTAGGGCTATTTTTTTCATCCCTGGAGGAATACAAGGAGGAAAGATTGGTCCTGTGGCTAAAAGCACAGAGCAGAGAATCAGAAGATAAAATTTCTTCTGGTTTTTGTTTTGTGGGGGTTTTTTTCCATAGGTTTTCCACATGAACTTCATTCTCTGTGTCCAAGTTCTACGTTTTTAAGGCATGGTTGATAATAGTAACATGTACTTCTTCACAGTGGTGAAATTTAATTACTGCTTGGGAGAGGCAGCCTGACAGTGGTCCTACTTAGAAGAAAGGACTAGACATAGGTCTGAGGAAACAAGCTGGCTGGAAATATGTGTCTGTTACAAGTCAGCCCCATTTGTCTGCCTAACCAGAAATGAGATTGCAGGTTGAGTTTGGAAGCCTTTGGCCTGAATTCAGTAGCTTCCTCATAGGCAGAGCTCACTTTTGCCTTAATGGGATTTCTGCAAGTGGAGCAGCTGCAGAGTTGGGCCTATAAGGTTGTTGTGCAACGCGAAGTTGGCACTGTAGCTTTGTGCGGTAGTTATACTACTAGGAAAAGATTTGGTTTCCATACCTCCTCCTAGATTCTCCTTTCCTGGACGACACAATTCTCCTTGTGGAATCTCCTGGTGTTCTTACCTGGAGCGAGGGCTGAGCCGGGACGTCAGGCTGTGGTCCTCCCAGCTTGCAGTCCTTGTGGCACAGGACACCGCGCACGCGTGCCAGAGTAGAGGATCGGAACCGTAGGGACAAACATAGAATCATCCCTCTTTGCCTGCCACTTAAAAAATCTCTTGCCTGTTTCACATGGTTTTCCTCGCATGTCTTGTAGAATTTATTTATTTATTTTATGGACATGCAAGTTACAAGCTTTGGCATGGCAAGAAGGTGAGGAATTTTTTGTTTTGTTTTTAGTTTGGGGAAGAGGTGGGTGGGAGGGAGCATGTGGGAGCTTTAGTGACTCGGAGCTCAAAGAGAATGCATTAATTAACCCAGGAGGATCGCTGGGATGCGGGAGTGAGAAACTGCAGCTTTAAAATCCGGTGATCTTTATCCATTCTTGGGTTTGGGTCAAAGACCTTGGATAAGAGAAGGGGGAAGAAGGGTGAGCAGGAGGGTGGGCACAATGGGAACCAGATGTTTCAAGCTGACGGGGGTTGGCCTCTCTGTTATTGTGTGACAAGCCACCGATCTCCCCCGCACACCCAGCCTTCCAAAGTATGTCATTCTTTTCTGAAGTCCTTCTGTCCTCTGCAGAGGGAGGGGGAGAAAAAAGGAGGGGGAGGCACACACGTGCACGCACATGCATACATGCATACATACATGCACGCACACATGCTCACACAGACAGCCCTGGCTCTGCTTTTTTCCTTTGGCCTACCTTGTCAAATGGCCCTGGAAGACTAAACAGGTGTTATCTACTTTTGATTTCAGTGCATTTAAATTAATCCTGTCAGCTCAGCTGTTAAAACAACTGTCATCTCCAGCTGTTAGTAATTTTCGACTGGGCACTTTTACAGGTTGCCAAGTTCTAAGCCTGCATTGTGAATCTCTCCTCCCTTTCTCTCAAAGCGCTATAGTAACAATTTGTATTTTTTTAAAGGGGACTTGCATTGCACTGTTTTTATATCAAACCCTGTTTATTATATATTGAAATAATAATATCACAAAACCCTACATCATCATGCCAGACTTTGGAATAAAGAGCTAAACCATGTGTGGAGTGCAGTGCATATCAATCTTCTGTAGGTTTGTTGCAGCCTCTCTGTGCATTTTAAATTTGAATGAGAGATGAATCAACCTGAGGGGTTGGGAGGGAGGAAGAGGGGGGCTCTAAATTTTTATTGCCAAAAATAAAGCCTCCTTTTTAGAAGCACTGGTCTCTTTTTTCCCTTTTGCTTCAATGTACATTTAATTTTCATAACTAGTATTAACGGGAGGGACCTCGTAATGAAAATATTTAAAATACCTTTCAATTGTTAGGTTAATGACATACACATGGTAGCCTTAAGAATTGTAGGGGAAAAAAAATCATAAATTGGATACATGTTATTGATTTCAGTAGACACTCTCTAATGTGACTTACTCCTATGTGGTCAGGATCTATAGTCCATTACCAGTGCTTCAGAGCACAAGATAGCACTTGTGGATTACGCAGATCTGAATCCTGACAAGGAAGGCTTTCTGTGCCTTTAAGGTTTCCACTCATTACAGTTGTCTGGCCAGATTTTCAACTGGTATAGAACTGAGGCTGCTCCCTTGACTTATGTTGCAAGCCGTCCTTAAAACACTGGAAAGATTATTCAGGCATTCTTTTGCACGTTCCTAGGAAAAGGATGTACTTAAAAAGTGGCTATAGGTAATCTTTTTCTCAGCAGACCACAGATGATTTTAAGCGTCAGGTAGTCAAATAAAAGGGATCCTTTAAAAAATCATGCTTTGTATTGTCTGTCTCCTACATAAATAAGGGCACTGTTTCTATATCTTGTAGTAAAATAAAGACTTCAAATTTGAAACCTCATTTCTTAAGATTTTCATTATCTTTTAGTTTTGAATTTCTTCAAGAAAACTCTGTTAAAATAGGAAATACTCCCCAGATAATACCAGTATAATTCTTTTCCTTTCACTCTTCATTCTTATGCTTAGATGAAGAATTTTATTATTGAAGAAAAGAAGCCAAAAACTTTAGTAATTACATGAAAGATAAAAAGGAAATGTCAGATGCTGAAGTACCATCTAATTCAGCAGGACGGGTGCTGATCCCATTTCTACCTTTAAAATGTATCTCTGCTTTTTGGCATGTTCAGCCTGTAATACAGAATTGCAGCTATCTTAGCAGCATCCTAAATTCCAGTGCAGTTGTGGCTGTTTTTGAAGGTCCCTACATTAATGTCTTCCTAGAGAAGTTTTGAATGCTTTATGAAATAACTATTCATATGCATCAGTCTTTGGGTGAGCCATCATTATTATCTTTCTTCTCAAACAGTGCTACCATTTAAGTAGGAGATGAAGCAACTTCCTCAAATTTCCCATCCCTTACTAAACAATTGTATTTTTCAGTTAAATGTGAAATGATTACTGAAGGTCCCATTTAGTATTAAAATCTGGAATACTAGTTATGAAGTATGCATCTGTGCACAGGAGGCTGTGGATAGGTAGGACCAAATTATATACATATATACATACATACACACAACTACTATTGCTACTAGCATTAGCAGGAGCTGTGGTTGCTTATCTTGAATTCTGTTCTGTCTCTGCATGGATAAATGCTGGAACTACAGTGGTATACCAGACACGTTTTAGTAGAGAGTTTAACATAATTTCCTTAATACAAGAATTTAATCAAAATATATTAATCTAAAATTCTGATTTCACAGAAGCTGCTACTGGGCAGGAATGTCATTAGATCAAAGCAAGTACTTCCTATACAATAGTGCTTTTTTGAAAAACAAACTGAAGTTTGAAAATTCAAATAAAGAAAAGATAACACTATTATGGAAACCTTTTTCCAAGGTTCCAAGCATCTTGTTTTAGGGAGGTTAAAGAGTTCAGACTCTGATGCAGTTTCATTTGGTGATTTATAGTGATACATCATTGTTTAAACCTGCATCAAGCCGTGCTGGAAGATGCATTGTCAAATGTTCCTGCTTACAAGGATTTATCAATATAGGTTTAGTTTCTGCTTTGCAAGATGTCCCTAGTTGTTTGAAAAACAACTGAACTTTGAAGCCAGATTTGCCTATGGTTCTTGAGGTGGACTTCTGCTTCTTTGCTCCTTCCATCTCCACATCTTGTCCCCACCACCTTTCACACCAGAACTGACGTTTGACTCATGGCTTCTGCAACAAGCTGTTACCATCTCCTTGGTGCCGAATACTGTTAAAGGTATGGCATTTCTTAAAATTAGACAGTGGTTAACTTAATGCTGCAAAGGCTAATTCACACGTATTGTTCTTGTTGTCTTTTCTCTTTTGCAAGTTCCTTTCCTCACAGACACATAGCTTGAATCTCATTTGGCGTGGCACCATTTTAAAAGACAAGTAATTCCAGTGACATCGATGAAATTATCTATGTGTAAAATTGAAGTAAGTGAGACTGAATCAGAGCCCAGTGCCTTCAACATACAAATGCATGTCTACTTTGCTTACTCAAATTAAAAGGTACTTCCATACCTTTGAGGGTTTTGTGCAACTTGAAAGGTTCCATTAATCTTATCTATATGTAGTAAAACCTTGTCAATTCACACTAATGATTCTGGGAGTTAACAGGTAAGCACATTTTTCAGCTGGCTTCCACTTGGGTGAGGGACTGAACCTAAACTCTTGACCCTACACATCTAAATTTAGGGGTATTCAAAATCTGAATTTTGCAACTCGAGTCAATATTTAAATTTATTTGACTTTGTATTTAGTAGTTTTGGCCAACTGATTTATGTTTGACAATCCAAAGGTGTAAGAGATATCTACATATGCTATTATCTCTCAGAAGATAGACAGAGCACACATACGAAAGGTGGGGGCTGTGGAATGCTCTAGCCTGGCTGAGGAGGAGTCTGCAGGCACACAGATATTTGTGCTGCTGAATTCATAAAACCTGTCCTCATCCTCAGGGAGGATGGCCTCAAGGAGGCCCTTTAGTGGCCCAGAACTCAAGGGACCTGTGATACTTATGAGAGCGTTTGTCGATCTGTCTGTTTCTTTCTTGTGTGGCTGGAGTAAGTAGAGGAATATTTACCTGAAGTCTGGTTTTTGAGAGGAGAAGAAAGATTGCTCTATTGCTTTTTTTCAGCATTGACAGAAAAAAAAATGTATAATATGAGGAAAAACAGGCTCTGGTTATTTATTACTCTTTTCTTTCAGTTTTCATCTTTCAGTTCCATATCTTATTTTCCCTTTCTTCTTACCTTCTTTTCCAGTCTTTCCACTTGTATTCTTGAAAGAGCTCATTAACGTCTATTAACTAGATTTGACGAGCATGGACAAGCATCTCCAAGGCAAGCAAGAAAAGCGACAGTAATAGCAAAAATAACAGTGAAAATTTGATATCAACAGGACATGACTACGTAAAGTGCACTGCAATGTCAATATAGTGTAGAATATTGTTAGGCTCTTAATTAAGCAGTGATTTCTGTTGGATGAGATACTAAATGTAATTCTTGACTGTTCTTTCGGATCTCTAACCCCAATATATAGTAAGCTATGCTTCTGAAGTTCCTGTATTTGTAAAAGCAGAAGTGCAAATTTAAAATTATCAGTATATTGCCATGACCCGCTGTGTGGTTGTTCTTATTTTGGTGGGAGAATGACATTTTCGTTTTAGTTCGTTGTCTAGGAAGGACTATAAGCTAAGCTAAAAAAATACTCATTTGCATTCAAAGCTATAATGGTAAATGTATTGCTTAAATTTCCAAAATCTTAACATTTTCTGACCAATTGATGTGACAAATTAAAAATTGATTTCTACCTTGGATATTGTCTTTTTAAGTGGATTTTATTTTCAAGTTGTGAAGAAGCCACAAAATATATAATTGTAAGTGACTTTTCTCCTACCCCATTTCTGTCTACCTTTTTCCCCAGTCAAAAACTGTGGACTTACCCGTAGGATATTTTTCAATACGAGAAATGCCTGTAAGTACTTCACCTCAAGTTAAAACAATTAGAGCAGACACTTTTGTGCTAAGCTAGAAGAGTAAGTGCAGCTTTTTCCCTGTTGAGTAAAAACACTTTAAAGCAAGTTTAATGTATAATTATTGCATTTTTCTGCAGTTTCAGAGTATGGTCATGAGCAAGTTATCATGAGGTAAACTAAAGATAAGAATTTGCAACTTGTCAACTACTTCTAATTATTCCCTGCATGATTTGTCTTTACCTATTGCAAACTGAGGTAGCGTTGTCTTCTTTCATCGATCATAAGTTAGCACGTATACTGTGGAATAAGAGTGGGTGTACAAGCAGTTACTGATGAGTGGCCAGTGTTCTGCAAGGTCATATTGCAGCCTGTCTTACAAGAAGATGTTCAGATGTTTTTAATTTGGACAAGGTCCATGGCTGCTTTAGGGGTATTTCCTTTTGAGGTTGCTGTGTCATACTAATACAAGCTGTTATCCTAGCAAGTCAACCATATGAACCTTTTAGAAGTAATGCTGCTCTTCTTCAATGCACAGTATTCAGTTCATTTTTTTCCTGTTAGAGAACCAGTCGATTAGTTTAGTTCTCTTGTATAAATTATTTCCTTTCATTGGTACTTTTTACAGTTGTCACATCTTTGTTTTTAAATGTGTATGTTGAACGTTCTGAGAACATTTTGATGTTCTTACAACTGTAGGGACTGTGGCTAGAACATAGTTTTAGGAGACTTAGTTAATTGCCCAGGTTAGAGATCTCCGCCAGTGCTCTTGAGGAGTGTCAGTGGAAGGAGAACTCATGTGAACAAGAAGGCTCATATGCAACTGTGAAATACAGGAAATATAAACAGTAAAATGTATGTGACTTTGATCGTATTCCCAGAACTGTATAACAGTTTGCAAACTATCTAGTCGGAACCCCCTCTCCACTTTTTTGGACTTAACTGAAAGAAATTTAATGGTAAATGAAAAAAGTTAATTGCAAGCCTTTTTCTAGACCTAAGTTCCTTCCTGTAGAACTGCCCCTGCCTCTGCCCTGTGCCTTCTCTCTTTTCCCCACTTCCATTGTGTTGAATCAAAGTATTGGTAACAGCTTCTGTGGTTCTGGAGAAGCCATTTAACCCCTTCCCTGAAGCATAAAAACCTGTGTTACAAGATGAAGATACTTGATGGAAAAATTCTGACTTACTATTTCTCTTCCATATTTTAAGAAGCATATTTATACCGCTCGTTATCTAACTTAGGTGGGCTAACTCAAGCTCTGACAACACCTGCCCCACTTCGTCAACTCCACGGGAGACTTAACCCTTAACCACCCAGCTTGAAATAACTTGAAACCAGGTTAGACGCACAAAGGAGTCTAAAGTAAATAGCCTAAACACACTTCTCCCCATCCAGCCAACCATTATGTATCATAATTGTAATTCTAAACTTTAAATTTGCCCTACATATGCGTGGCAAATGCAGATTGTATCAGGCAGACTAGACAATCTTGGCCAAGAGAAAATGAAAGATCTTGAAGCATTTTCAGAGTCAGTGTAATGCATTGTGCCATGACATTTCATTGTGATATGATGAGACAATATTACGGTGCAGGCAGTTTGACTTTTAAGTTTCGCCTGCTGGGCAAACTCAACATGGTACAACTTCCCGCAGGACACAGTCACCCAAACTCCTTAAAGCCAAAGGCTACTCTGGCAGTGCTCCAGAAACCAGAGCACTGCAGCTAATGCTCGTATCTCCAGGCTGCACTGTGAGTGCTAGAGCATCTGACTTTCGGGTTGGATTCCTAGGCTTTCTTCTTTCCTAACACTACTTTTCCATGGAGATTGTGACGTGAAGTTAATATTTGAGGGACATGTTGAGACTGTTGAGACTGCTTGATAGAAAATAATAGTTGAGAACCCAAAAATTGTCTTTCTTTTCAGTATGTCTGTGAACATGAACAATATTGTCTTTTGTCTCCTGTGATAGGTGATTTCAGCTAATTCGTTGACTATTCATACGGTTAAAATAACCACAAAAGATTAAA
The DNA here is from genome assembly GCA_035582835.1 of Phoebastria nigripes. Taxonomy (NCBI): domain Eukaryota; kingdom Metazoa; phylum Chordata; class Aves; order Procellariiformes; family Diomedeidae; genus Phoebastria; species Phoebastria nigripes. Next base: position 2,237,109 of record JAYKAV010003032.1, read on the forward strand.
TAGACCTGTCCTTCAGTTACCAGAGGGCATAGGAAGTTGGTTGCATTGACTTTCTGTAGATCCTTTCTTTTATTAGGAGAACAGTGGGTACTTTAGGAGGGGTTTTTTTGTTTTGGTTTGGGGTTTTTTGGGGTTTTTTTATAGAGTTATTGGTGACAAAGAAATGGATGAGCCATAGACTGACTGTATCACATTGAATGACAGCATCATACTGGCTTATGGCACTAACAGAAATAACCATATTAAATAAAACCTTAACAATCCAGCCTATTTGGCACACTTGTTGGCAAACTCAGCAGAAAAGGGGAAGAAGAAAATGAGCTAAGGATGCTGTGTTGTGTCCTCCCCTCAGTTGCTCTCCTTCAAAGATGCTCGCTGCCTAAAATTACACTGATGTTATGTTGGTTCTTCTGGGTGAATAAAATGGAGAATTTAATTCTGTAACACTTTCAAGAATTCAGCAAAACCAAATTTATTAACTCTGATCTTATTTAGTGATTGTCTAAGCCTACTGAAGTCAATGGAAGTCAGTGAACTTTGGATCAGAAGCCCAGAGTATCTCCTGCTGAAACTCTCTTGTGTTGCATGAAGGGCTCCAATATCGTTTAAACTGTTTAAGCTTTTTCCCCTCTTTGGAAGTGTCTTCTCTGTGTCAGGGGTAGAGCCTTCAGCCAGTGCATAGCTCATGGAGTAATTGTATTATACCTTTGTAAAGCCTGCTGTGGGGAAGCTCTTGTTTGGCGAGGTGGACAGACTTGAGGGGTGATGCGAAGACATAATACTCAATAGTAAAAATAATACTGTGCATAAATTTTCAAACCTGACCAGTTCCAGCCAGTAGAGTTCTGAGGCAATTTCTGGACAACTGCACTTTGGAAAAATACATAAACGCAAATAATGTGCTAGGCAAGAACTTGAGCAAGTAAGCTTTGAATGGAACGGTAGTGTGTAATTTTAGTTGTAAACAACATGGGCTAATTTTGCCTTGACAGGATTCAGCCAAAATGAGTTGTAGTTAAAAGGATTTGGTGTGCCATTCGGTACAGATAGCTAACAGTTTGGTGGTTTGCAAGATTTCCTTTGATGTGGTTATGCTCAGACTGTATATCGGACAGTTTCAGACTATTAAATTACACTCTTCTTGCTAGCACTCACTTCTCAGCTTCTAGAATATTTTCCTTTCTGTTTGTGTATTAGTTAAACACCATCTCAGCAATTTAGATGCCAAAGTGAACCTTTTTCCAGAATGATTTCAGGAGAAGGAAACTTTAATCCAGTAGTATATCACAAGGAGCTCAATATTTCATTTTGATTTTTCTTGAGAATTTTTGTTCTGTTTGGTCTCTGTCTATTTGTGCAGGGCAGAAAGTTCCAATGGCATATATGTTGAGGCTCATATATTCTTTGCTCAGTATCTGCCAATAGCGAAACTTCCAGGTCTGATCCACTTTATCCTGCCCATACTGGAAGCAACGGAGCCCACAGGTTGAATGGCCACCTTCTCCTTTCAAGCAGTTCTGGGAAAGAAAGTTGGACAGTGCTGGTTTCCTGTAAGGCTGTCCCTTGTTTGAACACTAAGTCATCAGGACAGCTTATAAAGCCCTACCTTCTCCCGGCACTGTTGTGCACACGCATGCATGTTGTGGGACTGTGTTGACACAGTGCTGCTGCATACAGGCACAGAAAGACTCATCATTAGTTTGCAGCAGAGTAACATTTCCACCTGAAAGCACAAAGGATATAATGCAAATAGCTTGTTTTCACCCTCAGAGAAAATAAAAAGAAAGAAAGAAAAACCACCCACAAAACCCACCTAGAACCTCACAGATAAGAAAAAAACCCCTAAGGTGATGTTGATTAAGTTTTTTGAAAGGGGTTAATGATTTAAAAGGCTGTGTCCAGTTTTCAGAGGAGTCTGATGGGCATAATGAAGCCATTTCAACTTTCAGGCAACTCAGAACCAGGAGTATCTACTTTACCTTAAAATTGCACTTGGTCTCCCACGTGATTTAAATGTTCAACTGTTACATTCTAATAGTTCTTTAGTGTTTATTTCAAGCAAAGTGCAACCCTGCACATCTTTCACTTACATTGGAAAAATAAACAAAACTAATATTGTTAAATGTCTGTTTTAAAAAAAGTTTTAAAATCAGCACTATTCTAGAAAAGTGGTTCTGTCACTTTACTAATTAGCCAGTAATAGCATATATTCTGGACTACTGCAGTGTTTCAGGTCTACAGTATCCCTTCTTGTGGAAGAGACAACTGCCACCTACGCCCAGTATTGTCAGTATTTTTATTTAATGCCAGGTGTAGTAACCCCGTGAGGTGCAAACTCAGACTGGGATCCTGTGTGCTAGGTTTTGTATTGGCAAACTGTAAAAGCATTTTTTGCCTCAGAGACCGTAGACTAAAAGTAGTCTGACAGTGAATGTGAGCCGGGGAACAGAACAGAGTGGGGACCTGAATTTGGATCACCTCAACCTCACTCCCGTATTCTAGCCAACACAGTGCATTTCCAGATACAGATTGGAACCTCGCAGCTTGGGCCCACACCTAATTAAGTTTGAATGTGGCAGAGTGAATTAGTGTGTGGGTGTATATTGTCACATGTGTACCAGGGGCATCGCTCCGTGCTATGCTAATTAACCAAGTTTTTGTGAGAGGACAAAAAACAACTCTGGTATTTCTGTCTTTGGTGCGGTTGGAATCTAAGTGAGAAGAGTGAGACAGTAATGCACATTGAATAATTTAATACCAGACTTACTTTTAGTTGTGAATCACATTTTTCTTATATAATCCCTTTGTCTGTGGTATTTGGTTAATGAAACAAGAGTTGAACTGTGGCATTATGGGTATAAATAGTACATATCAATTCTGTTCTTATTTACTCCAGTAGTCCCATTTGGAGTGAACAGAAGGGAGTATTTGACAGAAAAAAGCAGAATTTGCCCCACTTCCAGATATGATGGACTGGAAAACCTGTTCATATAATTTCTCTCTCTTTTTCATTTTATTTTTTATTTCTGTAAATTTAGATTTAGCTTTTTGAAGAGAGTTTATTTAAATTCCCCAAATACTTCTTCACAAATATACAACACTTTTAGAAGAGGCACTTCTTAAAATACTAGAATGGTGCTTTTCACACCACTTTTGTAATAACCAGATTTGATCGATGCTTTTGTTCAAAAAAACCCCACTTTTTATGACAGTATTAGCTTAGCATAATATTCACGTAAACTGGAGGCACTTAGGCTATGCTTTACAAAGATGGATTTAAGCAAATATTTTAAATTAAGCACATACTAAATGACTTTCTGAATTAGGGCTACATATACTCAGCAATAAGAAGAGTGGTGGTAACTATTTTCATATGGTGTAGATAATGCTGAAGAATTAAAAACTGAGCCGTTTAACTTTGACATATGCAATATCCCCATTTCAGCTGCTACGTTAAAAGAAGGACTTTGTTGGATTTATTTTAATTTTGAAAACAATAGATTTGCCATATTCAGATTGGTTATCTTTTACATGTTGTCTTTTGCCTCTGGTAATATCTAATAACTGGAGACGAGCAGGGAGGTCTTCCAAAGAAGAAAAATGGAGGGGAAAAGAAGATAATGAAATAAATGCTTAATGCACCTACATAGATGTATATGCACTGTTTTGTGTTAGTGGGAGGAAATCCAACCTGTTCTTTGAAAGGAGTCACTTTATGTCTAAAACGTATGACTTGATCACTTTTAGCTTAGCACACATACCCCCAAATATTATTCTTGGCCGTAAAAGTTCCTAGATCCTTTGGGTAGCCTCACAGCTGCAATGTTTTACTTTGTAATACCTTGTCAGTAGAAATAAGGTTGTAGAGCCCAACAACCTGGACAAGGAAGTGAAAAGCTGAAATTGAAATCCATACACAAAATTAAAAGCTGCACCCAAGATGCATGCACTCTGTACAAATTTTGCCATTTGTGTTTATAAAACAGATTAAGGCCTATGTGTCAAGTTTAAATTTGCAAACTTCTGGTGGTTTGTGTGTAAACACCACAGTAACATTAGCATTGCTTTAAACATGGGTTTGTTTGCTTTAATATCCTATAAATTTTACTCTGACATTAAATGTGTTGTTGAGTGTGATGAAGCTGGAGGGTAATATCTCACTCAAGTGCAATTTTTGTCATCGTTCAAAACTGTGGTAATGCATTTGATGATTCTTATCTGTTCTTCAATGTATGTGGTTATCTTTCTTATTTTCATTCTCATACATATCTATAGCACTGTCTAGATCTGGAAGATTTGATTTGCTGTATATGTTGAAAGAATAGAAAAACGGATCCTCTGTTTTTATTATATTTTTCTGCAATCTTGTAGACCTTGAAATTGAAGCTGGCACATTTGTAAATATGATTTTCTTTCTTGGATCTTTTGAAAGTTGATTTTCTCCATAGGTAAATTAACCTGTGATTCTAACAGTGACTTTGGCAAAATCAACACAGTGGGGTACCAGTACAAGAATTCTTCAGAGTTCTGCGTTAATAATGCCACTCTGGCCCTGTCCATGAATCTATCACTCAGTTAATTCTATTTAGTGGAACTGACAAAGAGCAAGCTTTGCTTGCTAGGAGAAATTCTGACAGAGGATTCAATGTTTGGGTGGGAGCCGAATGAGTATTCAACCCATTCCTGATATGTGAGTTTAATTGGTCACCTGCCTGTCTATCTCTAGGAGTTTTTTATTCCATTACAAAGTCAGGTAGAATAATTCCACAAAGTCACAAAAGAATATTTTCAGTCATAATTATTTTTTTTCTAATGTGCTTCCTTGTTCAAAGCAATATGCTCTATTTGCCTGCTTGAATTTTGAAGTCATTGTAAGAGTAGAAAGTTCTTTCCATATACATACACATACACATAGTTAGTGATGCCCTTTAAAGTCTCAGTGTATGAAAAAAACTATAAGAGAAAATGTTTCTTTTACAAAAACAAAACAAAACAAAACATTTTTCCCTCCTGTGCACATGGGATGATTATTACTGCACTGCAAGGGTTGGGTGTGTCGTATTTATTAAACTCTTCATGTTGGAGTAGAAGTACAGTTTGGCGTTATTTATCATACTTACACTTTTCTTATTCTTGGTAGTAAATATTAATAATCTGTTGGAAGTGTGTATGCAAATTTTGGACAGAAGAACAGCACAAACCCTTCTGAAAATGAATAAACTTAGGAGTGAGTGGTAAAAAGCTTCTGCATTAGACTATGTATTGATTTTGTTGCTGATTGTATCCTAACAGCATAGCCACATGTTAGAATAAAGGCAGAGGTAGTAACATTTTCTATGTGAAAATTTATTTCTGTCCCTCAGGTATTTTCACATGCATGTTGTTAGAGTTGAGCCACGCTATGCAATCGCAGGATGGTCATCAGGCATTTGGTCTAATTAAATTCAAAATTTGAGGTACGTATATCTTGTCAGGTTAATTCAAGGCTTAAGATAACACTTGAGCCAAACTCCCTAGTCTTCTGTATTAACTGATTGCTATTTCTCCCTTTCATTCTGCTATGGAGCAAGCCGACTTCCTCTCCAAACGTGTCAAGGATAGGGCAGGCTCACTGAAATACGGTTTCTGTTGACAGTTCACATACAACTGGGTCTAAGTCTGTAGGACCTGGGCCCAGATTTGAGCACTAAAGAAAAGGAAGAAGCCTCAGATACCTTAATATTTACTGGGCATATTTCTGCTTGGTTGCAGTGGAATTATGTAAAAATGCTACAGAAATAGGGACTTTTCATAAAAATCCAGTGACCACCTTTCCTCCATCCTCAGTTCACCGCACCGTAGTTTTGCTTGTCCTTCATCCTTGTATGCAGAACACTTTACTAGTTGTCCCACCTCCCGCCAACAAATTCCTAGTACCTGTCTGTTCCCCCGGTGACGGCTTTGGCCTGACAGCCCTGTATGTTTCTTTTGTGGCTTATACCTTGTGTTTTACAATTTGGAATACATCTTCATTTGTTTTGGGAAAGCATCCAATCTTTTCTTTGTGTTACTACAGTTAAAAATACTAGGTAAAAACAAACGCTCAACATTGCTGCCCATACCTTGTTAGACAGCTGTGCACCGGATCCAAAGTTCTCCAAGCAGGACAGACTGGAAACTAACCTTTTACTATGATAACATGAATAATAGTAATTGGTAGTGATTTCTATTTTGTTTTGGTTTTAATTGGAGTACGCAGTTCATGAAAGTACTTTTTATAGTTTAGTAGACAAATGGCAGTGGAGGGTTTTTTCTGAAATATTTTATTACCTAGCTGAGTCTTCCCTTTATTAATAACTTCCAATTGCTACGTTAGCTTTTTTCAAATGTTCCCTATGTAAGGGATAATAATGTGTCTGGTGAGCTTAGTTTCAGGAAGCGGTGTTTGTCAGCTACAGGAAGTGTGCTCCAAAGCAAATATAGGACAAATTCTGCCTGTGGACTCAACTGTTGGTCATCTAGTAAGCAAAGTTCATCATCGGAGTAACTTAGAAGTTAAGAAATGCTATCCCAAATTCTGCCTGTTTTCAGGAGACATAGGCAAGCATCAGTTTTCATTGGACATGGCAGTGGCCCTAAAACAAGAAGGACTGGCTATGAATAAAAGTGATCTGGAAATTGGAAGGTTTTTAATCATTAGAACAGTGGGGTTCTGGAGCAGCATGTTGGAGCAAAAAAAAAAACGAACTATTTTTACAGAAGAGCTCTATAAGTTAATGAAAAGCATCACATGACATGCTGACTGTAGTATCAGAGGGACAAACCTGATGACCTAGAAGGCCCCTTGCAGTGCTGTAGTGCTATGTAATATTTGTATGCAGTTATGAAGAGAAAAAAATCAACAAGCCATAAGATTTACTGTGTGTGCTTCCAAAGGGCTGTTACAAGTCCCAGGGATTAATAAGAATATAGACTATTAAAATATGTGTTACAAATACTAAAGTGTGTCACAGCATTCTTCTGACTTTCTCTGAAGACAATACTGAAAGGGATCTGTGCTCATTTAATCTTCACTTGACAAAATTTTGCATTCTTGTCCAGTATAGTTGTCTTTTACAAAACAGTTGAAGGAATGCAAATCCAATGCAAATTTTGCTTAGAAATGGCATCTTAAACTGTCAGATAGCAAGAAAGTAATATTGCCCTTGTTTTCGTATGTTTTCATTTTTTCCCTAGCTCGGAGGCTAAGCATTTTAGTGTGGACAGTCGAAGTTTGTGAAGTTAAAAGCAATCGAAAACAGAAGGACAGAAGGGGAATTTTAGGCAGTTCAATTAGTATTAATTATTTTCAGCATCTTGTGTGGCATAAATTATGTTTTTCTTTTGTTGACACTTGCGAAAAAATAACAGCTATTGATTAGGCCTGTCAAGCCCTCATGGCCTGACCAGATATCTTTACTGTAGCCATGGGGGCACAAGCTAGAAATGATGCTGAGCAAGTGAGATCCTCTACAATCATCTCCTCTCATTGTTATTTTTAGTGGGCTTTTTTTTACATGTACTGTATACAGTAGARCCTTATTAAAGCCTCACTTAAGATCCTCAGATAATCACTCTCACCAGGCTGCTTCTGAGAAGTTTTCAGCAAACCATTTTTAAACACAGCAATATATTGATTTCTGAGGGGGGGCAAGTGGGAGGTTGCTAATCTGGGCACTTGGGTCAAAGCTAGTGTTCGTGTCCCCGATTGCTTATTTTAGTGGGAGTGGGCAGCAAGTGTAGGCGCATCTCTGTCACTGATTAGAACTTGGTTGTTAGTTTTTGGTGCTGGCAGTCTGAAAAACTGTGAATGTTGTCTCTTAAATGTAGAACAGATGTAGATTTTTACTCTGATGAAATGGGGGACCAACACTGACAGTGGTATGAAGAAGAATTTCAGAGGTGGCAGTGAGAGGATATAGTGGTTTGTTTTCATTTTCAGATCTGAGCTAAGGAATAAATATTGTAATGCTTGCAAAGATCCTGTATTTTGGGGCTGAGTATAAGCATATTAGGGTGAGATGGGCAAGTCTTTAGACTTCATGTTGTCAGGTGAAACAGGTGGGAGGGACAGGGTTTTGAACAATTTGGTTTCCTGGAATTTTCTTGTCCCTCTTAGTTTAGTATGAAGATGTGGAAAGAGAGGGATTTTGCTTTTTGAGGATCTTTTTACCAGCATAGTCCACGTTTAGATCTAGCAGCAGCCTTTGATACTCGAGCAGCAAACATTGCTAAATCATCTGTGATCCCTTCCCGAGGTGGATGGTATCGCTCTTGGGTGCTCCTCTATTTTCTTTTCTAAATAATCTGAGACAGTTGTGGTCACTTGTTCATTTGGCAAGAGAGGCCATGGATTTCCTCATTGTTATCTATTCAAAATGCCTGGGAAACCTTTTGGAGATAGATAGTGTGTGATAAAAACCACAATATGCAGACAGAGGTCATCAACATATTGGTGGATGGGAGAATTCATTATCTTTTTCCCGCTTTTCTTCATTGGAGTTCAAAATATTGTCAGCAACGATGACTTGAGTCAGAGAGAGTTTGAGTTCCAGTGAAAGGATGGCTAGCTCTGGCTGCTGGGACATCTTTGTCTTTGGTCAAGTAGCGTATGGAGTTAAGAAAAAAACCCCAAAAACAGTTCAGAGGAGAGAGTAGTGTCAGACATTAGGAGAGGATTTAGGTGTGATGAAGGGTGATTCCAGTCCCCCTCCCTCATTCATGATGGTCTTTTTCTCTCCTTTGCCAAGAAGTTCATGCTTGGGACTGTCTCTGATCTGTCATCTATTCCTGGAGTTTCAGGTGGCTTTAGTAGCTAAAAATTCCCTTTGCTTGTTTGTGCTTGGCTGGAAGATTGCAGCCTTGCCTTTCATATCTGGACCCTACCACTGTAATCCTTGTCACTGTGATTTGTCACTGAGATTATTACAACACATTGTGCAGAGGGCTGATATTTAGACACTACAAAGAAGATAATCACTCCTGCAGAATGCCTTTCTGATTTCTCATGGATGACATTAGCCACCGCGGACACACTGGACCTGCTTTTTGACACCTTCATTGGCTTCTCGTTCATTTCCAGGCACGGCTCAACCAGGTGCTAGAGAGTGACAGAAAGCCCTGATTATTTTGGCACCTGGCTCATCTTTAGAATAGAAGACCTTGGCTCTGCCACTGGGCCTTCTTGGGTGACCTTGGGCAAGCCATTTCTTTTTATGCCTTATTTTCCCCACTTGGGGATAATGATGTCTTTCCAACTGAAGCTGGAAAATTACACAACCGTTAGGATGTACAAAGTTGTCATCAGATTTGATGTGGGCAAGCAAACATTGTCAATATCAGCTGATGAAGTTCTCTGCTTTTCCCCACAAATCTTACTTCCGCCATATACCCATAGACTAGGCAGCTACAACACTACTACTGTAATGATAATGACCTCTTTTGTAAAGCACTGAGATCTAATGATGAAAAGCACTGTACTAAACTTCCTGATCAGTTCTAATTGGGACCCTCAGAGTAATAGTTCTCAAAGTAATTGTCTTGGACCTGCCAGGAGGAAATTTTGACATGTGCTGGTTTACATCTCCCAGCTTCCCTAAGTCTGAGTTTGCTGATTATTCAAGGTATGGTGCAAGGCCTAATTCTTAAGTTTTCATAGTGTATCGGTTTGCTTTAATAGGTTTTTAGAGGTATAGTAAGATACTGAGCTGGAATCCTAGGAGTTGTACAGTGCAACAGTTAAAATACATTTATCACTAACACTCTTGGTTTAATTGCTGTTGCTATTCCATGTAAGACTTGTATCCTTTCTGTCCTTCCTCCTTCCAACCACTTCCTTAAAATACTGTATCCATAACTCTCTTGCTGAGATTTTTTGGTATGCCTCCTTTATTCCTCTCCCCTGTTGATTTTCAAACTCTTTCAAGGACTAGATTTAAATCAAAGGGCCTGTCTTTGACTTTAATAAGCTTTTAATAAAATCTGAAAAAAAATGCCACCAACACCCCTACAAGAGCAGTTTTTATGAGGGTTTGCCTCCCTGCTCTAACCCCACAAGACCCCATATTCTGCGAGTACTGCTTCCCTACACACCTGGCCATAATTAAGTAGTCTTTGTTTTTCTTTCAGTCTTAGCCTTGTTTTACCAAACATGGTGTAATGTAGTATTGGGGAGAGCTTATAAAAGAATTAACTTCAAGTAAAGTAAAGCCTGACTGCCTGGTAAACATGCCACCCAGTAAGAGACTTATTTATTTCAAGGCAAGTTTTAAAATGTTGACTGTTTTGAAGCCTTGGATATCTCCCTTTATAGTAGGATCATTAATTTTCTTTTCCTTTTTTATTTTCTGTCATGTTCCCAATCCTGATTTTTTTGTTTGTTTAATGGAAAGTTACAAGCAGGTGAGGATTTTCTCAGAGTCCTAGAAACCTGGCCATGTCAAGTTGAACAGCAGATAAACTGGTTAATAAGAACAGATCCCCCAAATTAAAGCACTTCAATGGGGTTTGGATTGAAAAAGAAAGCACAAAAGAGAAAACGAAGGGAATGCAATATGGACATCACACATGATCTTGCTCTCCTTTCAGGTAGGAGCTAGCACAGCAGTTTTTAACAATCAGCCCTTGTGTGTTTGTGTGTTTTCCTTCCCTCCGTGTTGTTTCACAGTTATCTGTTAGTAACAGCAGTATTATTACACACAGATTAAAAGAAGGCAGCTTTTAGGCTCCCTGACAGTTGGCCAGAGCAGAGATTAGAGATAAAAGTTAATCCCGTGAGGTAATAGCAAAAAAAGAGTACAAAGACATGAGATGAGCCGATAATGGTTTGTTTAGGTAAGAAGGCTTCCCTTGCCTTGGTGATTGGCTCTTGCTCAGTGGTGCTCTGAGTGATAGCTTCCCAAATCCTTTCTAAGGTTTATAACAGTTAGCAGTGGGCTGGGGAGAGAGCTAGGGGAAAAATATGGCAGCCAGCAGTGGTAAAACATAATGAAATCATTCTAACCATAAATGGAAGGTGCTGGACCATGGGGGAGATGAGAGATGTTTTCTTCCACAGCTGCAGAGCTATTAGTCAGTTAACACTTGGACAGAGGGAGGTTAAAACAGTCTCTAAGTCGGGGTTTAAAATATCAAAGAAACTTATGTTTATGTTTCTTGTAAAGGGAAAATAACTTGAAAATGTAACAACACGAATATGACTGAGGGTGGTTAAAATGTTAATAGTCTGATAGATTTTATGTTCTATTTCTCTTAAGTTTCACTGTTCCTGGCTGTTTCATTATACCTATTGCATGTTCAGAAAGAAAAGTTTTCAAAGATTTTCTTGTATTTCATGTATTTAGGAATGCTCTTAAATCTGCATGACATCACAAATGAAATTCAAATACATCCATCCCTTTATAGTCAAGTTATGAAGGGATATTCAGGAGAAGATTAGGAACATGAAACAAGTGAATCTTTACTTCTGTACAGCCCTATCATTTTGCAGCTAACACAGATAAATATGTGTTTGAAATAGAAGCTATCTACCAACCACTGGCAATTCAGCACTTCACTGCAGTCTCAAAATTGAAGAGGTGGAAATTCATGTCTTTGTTTTTTTAAACAAAGATTGATGAAAGCAGTAGCATTCCGATTCTTGAGTATAATAATAATATGATTCTGAAATAACCAATTAGCAAGCTAGAATTACTGGACCTGCCTTAAAACTGGCTATTGCTAACACTAGGCTAAGAAGTGAACTGTAAGAGAAATAAAAGCATGCTGTATTAGGGCATCTAGACATCAGAATTGATGGAAGAAAAAATTTGCCCTCACATTTGCTTCTTTGTACTTCTCTTTTGATGAGGGCAGGGAAGTAGCATGAATACCAAAAGGCACAATTATAAATAGAAGAACTCCAGAGTGACCATAAGAATGAGTTCTATAAGATACAATTTGTTCTAATCTTTGAATTTCTTTAGGTCCCCTAAGAATCTATTTCAAGGAGTCAGTAAATCAAACTCTGATTTATTCTTCTTTTCTGTCAAGGATTGAATAGCTAGATATTAATTAATATCTCACTTGGAATATTAATGAAAATTATTTGTGTGATCACAATAAGGAGGTCTTGGAGGGAAAAGCGATGAGAAGGTTGGAAACTAACCAGCCAGATTTTCTCCCTAAGCCTAGAACGAAGTAAACTATTATTTTTAAGATTTTTTTTTTTTTTTTTAAATATCATAACAAAGTACTTCGATCACTCACTAGAGTGTTTGCCACTCTTTCAGGGTCTGTGGACTGTGGGACAGACTGGGCTAGTAACATTTGTAGATTAGTGTTCAAATTCATGAAATCTGAATTGTTCATATTCATCGTTCGAGAGAGCTCCTTTGAGGTTTGAGACAAAAATATTAGTTAGCAATCAGTAAGTATTGTACTATGTCCTCTTTCTGCGGTTATGTATAGCTGAAGTGTTTGCAAGAAGCCATCTAACAGTGGAATGAAAACACCGCTCCACAAATCAGTAATATGATGGTTTTACTTGAGAGGCCCACAATCTTTCAGGAAATATCAGTTTCCTCCAAATACAGAAGCACAGACTGCTGTAGATACATTACAGAGCTGTAGACTATCATCATCTGATGCGTGAGATCCTAACATTGCTAAAGTAACACTAAGATGTCACAGAGGTAGTATATCCTCATACAGAACAGTGCATCTGGGAGTGTCTTGTGTGGTGACCAGAGCTGCAAACACTTGGAAGATGCTAATTTATGAATAAAAAGGGGTGATAGGTGGGAATTTTCACTTTCAGAATTTCCTGACAGAAAAAAGAACATTTTTTATAACTATTTTCAAGTTAGGCCTTTCTTTGTTGCAAGCGTGTGTCCAAATATGAAGCATTTTTGCATCCTTCTCTCTGTCTGAAAGCCTGTAAACTTGCCAAGGTGTGTCACGTCCTGTTTTGTTGTTTTGGTTTTGGCCATAGAAATTCCAGCCCCATTTTCTCCTTTTTGTGCTTGAATGAGCAGGAAAAAGAAGTCAGGGTTCGGAGAATGTCCTTTTCCAAAGGGGCTCAGCTGAGTTGCTCTTCCTTAAATAATTCTGAAGCTCCTTGCTTCAGGCTTAGTTAGATTAGTACAAAGTCAGGTTATGAAGTTGTAAGAAGTTGTAAGAAACTGTGGTAACAAAATGTAGCCTCAATTTTTTTTCTTTAGAACAATTAGACAAGAGAAGGAAACAGAAGGAAAAATACCAGCCTCTCCACTTGCCAAAAGAATTGTCCCATTCCTCTCTTCTGTTCAGAGGTAATTCACTTTTTTGGATAACAACTTGCCATAGCTTTCATAAACAGTGCTAATACAATTTGTTTCTAACAGAATTTCATGGTGCGCGTAGCTTGCAGATAATTGGTTTAGGAGTAAATTGAGGGGAGGGTTTTTCTCCAGTCTCTCTTTTTATCATTTGCTGCTACTATGTGTCATTCAGAGTCCAACTCAATCAAGAGTCTATTACTGATAGCTGAACAATGTGGTGCCTACAGATCTTTTATGATGCAAAAGTGGGCAGTTGCATTGTGCATGTTTCAAAAGGCATGACATAAAAAAAGACCGAAAGAAAGAACTTTACATACAGGCTTTTAGGTAGGAAAGTGACTCATTGGAAATAGGTTTTGGCTATAATTTTCTTGTTTAGAATCCTAAATTGAGTAACAGAGCTTCTTGAAGATTTTCATTTTTTATTGAGAGTCAAAGAAATGACGTGTAGTTGGGATGTCTCTCCATTTAGTATGTCAGGGCTGCTGTGGTCCTCTAACAGTGCATCTCAATGCTTCACATAGCCCTAATTTTTCCCAAACTAAAGAATGAGGAAATAAGATCATTTAAGCTCCCTGCAGCACAGTTTGGTACCATCACATGCAATGGTCTGTGTAAGTATCAGGGATTGGTGTTAGAAGCCTTAGCACTCATCAGAAGCAAAATACAGATTATCCAAAACCTGTGTGAAGGTTTTTTTAAAAAGCAAAGCAAAACATTTTTTGAAAGTCTTACCCCGATGAATTACTTTCTCTTGACTGAATGGGTTTGTTCCCTTTAGGACTAATGTACAATTTACATGAATAGTCTATTTCATGTTCTTTTGAAGGTGGGGCATATTGGGAAAAATCTTCCATTTTCCATTGTTGCGGTCATACTTCACATAATGATGATGAGTTGATATAACTCTCAGTTTAGATGATATTCAAGTATTTGTGCACTTTTTCTTGACTGTGATAATCTATAAATAAACAAGTAGATTCCACAAAAATAGTCGTCTTAAAAACATTTTGTCTGTGTCCATTGACTCGCGTGGTCAGACGTGCCAGAGGTGTGTTTTTGTTGTGCTTTAGTACATTGGTCTGGACCAAAAAGATGAAGCCTTAAGCCCCAGGAAAGTGGGGGAGAATAAAAAATATCCTCAAGTTTTTTACTTGTCAGGATCAAAGTCTTTTATCTGAACTGCCCTATTCCTAACTGTAAAAAGCCACAAAGTTAAATGAAAATCAGCTTTTGTGATCAGGAATCAAACTGTAATTTGTAAAATAAATGTAGTGGTCGCTGTGGTACCATTGGAGATCCCCTGCTGTACTGCTCAACTCAAAAGTTGTACCTTTCTCCCAGTGATATTGTATAGGCAAACAGCAGTGATTCATGTTGCTATTGTACAGCCCTTCACAAGAGTGTGTGCCTGGAGGTACAGTCTGACCACTGGTAAAATACCTTCGCTCTGAACCAAACAGCTTTCGTATGCTGTATAGTATGAAATCAAAAGGTAAAATTTTGTCTTTGGTTTCTGTGTTAACATTTTGTGTTAATAAGGCAGTAGGAAACAGAAATGAAAAAAGTAACAGGTATCCCTTCATCTCAAAAAGTGAACCTGTGGAGGATTTTGAGTCATTTTCTTTTCTTGCTGTTTTCAGAAATAAAATTCTATACAGAGAAGATCAATTTGATCAGAGAAAATAGTCTTTTACAAACAAAACAAAACAAAACCAAACCCAAAACAAAAAAAAACCAACAACAACAAAAAACCAAACCAAAAAACTTTAAGCAAGATCTCCATCAGTCATTCACAGGAAGATGTAGGAGATTTTGGTTGTATTTTTTTCCAGTCTTTTCCAGCCTCCTACGCGTCTGGGTTATAGGTGGGGTCAAGTTGGGAAGCATTAAAAATCAGGGAAGAACAATTTTTGTTATGTTTAATGTTTATCCAAAAGTACGAAAAGCCATTCAAAAGACTTTTTTAGTGAGTGAACTTTCCTGATAGTTTAAGAGAGCTAGGTGATTCAGGGAGTACTCAACAACGTCTACTATTTTAAGTAATTACCTGAACTTTGAGAGTTTTAAAGGTTATTCCCATCACTAGCGGTACGATACATTCACCGTGACTGGCAGCTTTAGGGAGCGTACAGTTTTTACTCTGTTGACTCTTGGCTACCGTTGTGTTCGTGCGCTGCTCTGTATTCTTGACAGCAAATTGATTTAACTTGCAGCAGGAAAGAGTGCGTGTGTGCGCGCGCGCGCGGGTGCGTGTGAGCGCGCGAGCTAGCGAGCGAACGCGCAGGAGAGCGCGGGAGAGGGGGAGAGAAAGAAATGCGCCTATATGAAATGTACCGGGGGGAGCAAGGCGAGGATGCTGAATGGCAACATTTAAGCATTGACTGTGACATTGTATTAACCTTTTTAATGGATGTATGTAATAAAGTGACATGTAAATGGAGCACAAGGGGAGATATGACACTATATCTGGAAAAGGATAAAACAGTCAGTGAATACTGGGCTATTATAGCAGTTTGCAAACCTTGGATAAACTCAGTCAGCGGTTGTATAATTGGTTATTCAATCCCGACCCTTGTTCACAGCTCAAAGCCAGGAACACTGAGACCTGTTGCCAATTTGAGTGAATGCAGTGACTGTACTCGGCCGGGGCCTAACACTGGAGCCAGGCCTTTTCCTGTGGGCTGGTTTCCACCATGTCTGGGACTGGCGCGGTGACAGTAGCCCTTTTGTTGTGAAAGGCTGGCTGGTACTCCCCTCCTTTGCAAAATGTCTAACAGCTACACAAATATAAGAAAATAGGAAAAGGGACTTACTGTAGCTTTTCTCTTACCGAGTTAAACGTAGGGGCTTTGAAAAGGAGGCAAAGTCCAAGCAATAAGGAAAACTGAAGCATGTTGTGAGAAGTTATGGCCAGATAAGGAAAGCACCATGTTCTTCCAAGGTATGATACAAACTGTGGGGAAAACTGGATTCTCTTAAATCATGTGAGACACAAACTGTACATCCAGAGCGATGTTCTCCTGCTCCCCTTCGAAATACTCACCCCTGCTTGTGCAGTTGTCTCCCAACCCATGCCGAGCAGCCTGGGAAGCACATTCTGGAGAAATGATTCCCACGGGCCCGCTGCGGTGGCTGCTTGTGCGAGCACAGGAGCTCCTGAGTCGACCCACTCCATAAAAAGTTCAAAAATGTTGACGTTGTCATCATGGGTTGGTTTGAGAACCGCTGGTGTGGAGGTTGTCTCTCGCATTATGGAGGCAGCATTGTATAAGCCAGATGGAGATGAACAGAGAGAGTGTTGCAAGTACCCCAGTTCCCTCCACCCTCATCCCTACACACACAACTTTCCAGTAAAAGCAGGGAGATATTTATGGAATGTCCTGACTCAGAGACCAGCTGTTTCTCTTCTAGTAAAATGGTAGTTAGAAATAAATCAGAAGAAGGTTTGATTTTGGTTGATGAAATAATGAATATTCAGTAATATATATAGAAGATGAGCCTAGATGAGCTAATGGTCCCTTCTGGTTTCCAAATTTTTGTGAATGAATCTGCAGTGCTATGAATCTACAGTTTCTCTTTTCCCTTTTCCCTCCCTTTCCCCCCACTTTTCCCTAGCTTTCAGTAGTGGCATCTTGCTCCTTTACAAGCATTATAGTTTCTACATATACCTAGGTTACACAGTATTATTTTTGTCATGTCATCAAACTATGCCACCTCAGAGAGAAGGGAATTAGTGACACAGTAGATTATGTGCAATCTTTTTAAGTTACAAAATAAAATCGAGGTAATGGTTAAAAATTATATGCCTCTAGATCACAGAGAGATGGGCTGGGGCCTAATCTCTTTGCCATTCTGATTTACTCTAGTTCAGAGAAAATAATACAGAGTGGCCGATTTAATGAAAGGCAGCAATTCAATCAAGAGGTTCTGCTGAGGTCATATAATATAAATGGTTACAGCACCTCTTGACTGAGTTACAGCCTTGATAATTCAGTACTTTGTTGTTATTTATGAGGGTAACTTTTCAAAGCAATCTGCATATCTCCCGCTAAAACCTGCTTTGAAAATTTTATACCATGATGTCATTGAAAAAGAATTTTTTTTCTTTTGGTAAGAAAAGAAAAAAAAAACGGACCAGCAAAATGAGAGGGGAAAGGAATGCATTGTTTTAGAACAGAAAATTAATCACTTGGAAATGGACTGGTTATTGTGAAGCAAATGCAGAAAGAGTATTGAACTTGCAGTACATGAGAAAAACTACAGAAACTCCTGCCGAGGCTTTTAATGGAAAATACGCCACACCATCTCATTATAAACACAGCTTTGGGAGTGAAGAGTTGTAACAGTGGAGAAAAAGTGGCATTATGGAAATATAAATTTTTTTTATAATCATAGTTAATGTAGCTCAGCCTTAATTGAAGTATTGTATGGAGTAGCAGGAACATGTTGTAGTAGCAACTCTTGGAATTTGGGTGTTTGGGGTGTTTATATGAAGAAGGACTTAGTATTGCATGCTCGTGAAACTAGAATGGTTTAGTGGTCAGGAGAACTACACGGAGTCCATTGAAGCCTATCCCTACTGATGTTGAAAAATCCACTCAACATACACCTCATTTTCTTCATCCCCCAAATATTATCTGTGTTATACATTACAATGCAATATTGTCTGCAAGGATAATGCACTGATGTCTCCTTAGGTCAATGTTTCCAATTTAGTGAATTGTAGGTGTCCGACTGGAGAGTCTACACTCTTCTGTAGAAGAGTGAATGCTTGAAATGCCTCATTAATTTAATGTAGCTAAAAGACTAGTGGGCTCAAAGGATTTTGTAGTAGCCCCACAGAGAACTACTCAAATTTAATTTAAATAAGATGGAGGAAACTTTTTATTCCTTTATTTTCTCCAAGTTAGAAATGCTCAAAGTGGTAATAGGTGCTTTTATATGTTTCAAACTTCCAAAAAGTATCTGAAATATATATGGAAACAAGTGTTTCAATTAAACTCAAGGCTTTGCAGAAGCCTAGCTTTTGTGCAGAGCGCTCTAGCAATGCACACCTGTGGTGCTCCTTTTTTTTCTCTAGCAAAAGGTAAATGGGAGAGGGAAGAAGGATAAAAAGTACAACACACTGCCTACCAAGTAAACCACAAATCACAGCTGAGCTACACTTCAAATCTGAATTCTTGGAAAGCAAAATAATTTTCCTTGATCAATTGTTTTAGAATTGAATATCATTCACAAGATTCTCTGAGAATTGAAGAATTTCTGTTGCCAAATTTAGAACCCAATAATAGGTTCCATCTAGATATAGTAGGAATTTGCAAATTTAGAGGCCAAGTTTCATAAATATCTGAAAAAAGTTTGATTTGGGGATTGCTGCATTACATTTCTCCATTTCACTTTTCTGCCTGAGTTAGAATGAGATCAAGATACATTTTTTTTCAAATAAGAATCTATTATTTCCATGAAGAATTATTGTAGTTGATTGAGAAATGCATATTTCTACCTTTTCTATGAAAACGAGTCATTTTATATTTTCCTTAATCCCCTGGCCATATAATAAATAATTTCCTGGCTCTTCTGTTATATATAAAGCAAAAGCTGATGGTGCCATGTTTAGCACTGTTCCATTTTCCACTACCTACCCTGCCATCCTTGCAAGGATAGGCATAACATATTCTGTATTATGCCCTAGAGTGTGACCTTTACTTTTTTAATTAGGCTGCCTTTTCTGTATTCCTGATTCAGCTTGTGTCGAAATAACTGGAAAGATGCTCTCTCTGATGTACCAGGAATTAGATGTTTCCCAAAGACATATGAGACATCTTCCCAAAGATCTGTGAGAGACTTCGAAGGTTAGCCTCCATTTTACACCAAGTGCCTATTAAGGCACTTCCATTTCTTTAGCAAGGGAGCGGGAAGCTGTGTAAATTGGTGGTGTAGTGCTTAATGGCTGTGTTCATATAACCAGGAGGCTCCGAGTTTAGTTCAGTGGCTAGAACATAGGAGAGAAGAGAAGCCAGCACAGAGTAATTCTTTCTTTCTCTTCTGTTCTTCCCTGTAACCATTGTTATTTTACATGGCATTTGACCATGTCTATTTGTCATTCATGTGGCTTATTCCCCCCTGTGCCCCTCGAGTACATTGGAAAATGCCGTTGAAGAGGGAAAGGGGGACATGGGAGGGCATGATTGTGTGGTTTTTGCCAATTGCAACTCTTAAGACTTTGCTGAAAGCTGCAGTCGTCAGTGTGGTTATGTGATACAGAAATTTATTCCATCGGCTTTCAAGGTATAGATTGCTTTCATTTACGCTATAGCATCCCCTCAGGATTAAGTCATTTGTTGCTCTGGCATTCTCTTAAAGCCTGGTCACAAAAGAGAACTTTCTGAACAATGGGCCTGTTATCCTATTCAGCCTTTTCTGATCTATTAAATTCCCTGTTACACCATTCTGCAATTACTCCACACCCCACCTTCCCAGACCCCCTGTTCTCAAGCAATCTGGGAATCTGCCCTTGTCATTTGCCTCACTCCACAGGAGCCCCACATCCCTCTGTTTCCCCACACCACTTTTGATATTGACTCTGGGTCCTTTTCTGTGCTTGGCGTACTCGCACATATTTGGTACAACTCTCCTTCATACCTGCATACCAGAGAAACATTTAATACATGTTTATTCAAAGACTTCTCTACCTTATTCAGAGAGAGGTAGGTTTATAAGAAAAGATTTCAGTCTCGGCCCCAGTTTTATTTCAAGGTTGAAAAAGAAAAGCTGAATTGCATGTGGTTCTTTTTCCAAACAGCTCTTACTAGATAGGAAATAAATCTGTGTGTAGACTGCATATTGTTGAGCACTGTGTCTGCAAAGAGAGGTAGGTACCATACATGAGAGGTCAATGTTAGTCACAAAATTGAATCGCAAAAGATATGATTCCATGTAACAGTTTGATAATGTTATTACTCAGAGGTCATTAACATATTTTAGATGTGTCAATGTTAAAATTGAGGTACAGTTGATAATGGAGTTGGATTGATTTCTTTTTTCACAGCAGCACCAACAGTTCTCTGACTGAAGTGATTTCAGTGCAAACATTAAAATTTAGCTGAGTTTCTTAGGGACTAGGAGATAGTCTGAATCAAAGTTCAGGGTTACCCCACAAAGACAAAGACACAAGAAGACAGAGCTAGGAATCCCAGCAGTAAAGCTGCACAGATCTGTGCACAGATCTGTTCGTTGGGTTCTTTCACAGATCTGTTCTTTGGTCCAATATGCTCTTCATTTACAGATTTGGTCTTTATTTGAAGGAGCTATCACTCCCAAAAAGCGCCCACTTTTACTGTCAGGAGGATCATTTTCAGGTCTTGCAAGATTGCATTCCTGAGTATAGGTCCAGCTCCTCATAAGGATTTGTCTCGCTAATTCTCAGATCATGCATTATGGTCCCTGTGTCCCATTCCTGGAGTACTGCATCCAGCTCCGGAGCCCTCAGCACAAGAAGGACATAGACCTGTTGGAGCGGGTTCAGAGGAGGGCCACAAATGATCAGGGGGATGGAACACCCCTCCTGTGAAGAAAGGCTGAGAGAGTTGGCATTCTTCAGCCTGGAGAAGAGAAGGCTTCAGGGAGACCTTATTGCAGCCTTTCAGTACTTAAAGGGGGCTTATAAGAAAGATGGGGACAAACTTTTTAGCAGGGCCTGTTGCGACTGGACAAGGGGGAATGGCTTTAAACTAAAAGAGAGTAGTTTTAGACTAGATATAAGGAAGACATTTTTTACGCTGAGGGTGGTGAAACACTGGCACAGGTTGCCCAGAGAGGTGGTAGATGCCCCATCCCTGGAAACATTTGAGGTCAGGTTGGATGGGGCTCTGAACAACCTGATCTAGTTGAAGATTGTCCCTGCTGACGGCAAGGGGGTTGGACTAGATGACCTTTAAAGGTCCCTTCCAACCCAAACGATTCTATGATTCTATGATTCCTTTACTCAGTTACAACCCAATCAATGTTTGAGACCATAGATAGTCATAGAGGGAAGTTTGGATTTGGTTTTTCTTTTGATAGGTAGATGTGGTCCCATTGAGGGTTTTGAACATGAGGCCAGAGTCTTAGGAGAGACAGGGCAGTGATTAGAACTTCAGATTCATAAAGACACATGTTGTTGACCTAGGTGATTTGCTGCTTTCTGTACTAGGCAGAGCTGTTCAGAAGATGCCTTGTTCCTTTTGTAACCATGGAAGGTAGAAATAATCAGGACAAGAGAACACAGCTATGAAGATCTCTGGTACCAGATCTGTGTGTGATAAAACATAGGGCAGCTTTTCTGCTCATTTACAGCAGAAGTCAGATGTCTCTTATCACCACACCTAAGAAGCGAAGGATGATTAGGATCCTGAACTGCAGATGTTGCAGAGAAGGTAGACCCTTCCAAGTGGTTCCTTCTTCATCTGAAGAACTTCTTCATCCTGTTCAGTTCAGTTTAAGCCTCCTCTTCACTGATCTTGTGGGACTATACAGACGAACACTTTGGAATTGCAAAAAAATGTGGCTTTGTTTATGAGAAAGACCTCATTTCAGTCATCCCCAAGCACTAGGGGTAGGCCTCCTCAAACAGGTAGTTTGAGAAATCTGGGAGGATGAGTACAGCTACTCCTCCCTTGTTTTTCAATGGAACAAATTAGCTTCCAGAACAACAAGGACAAGTTTGTTGGACAAAGTGGGAGAAGGCTAAGTCTAGGTGGCAGTTGATGAGATTGGTAGCACAGAGGTGAGGGGACTGTTCCTTGTTTTCAAGTAACTTCCCTTCATCGGAGGAAATGTTGACATCCTCCATATTTCTGGGGTCTGTGTTCCTTTTACCAGGGAGAATGTAGTGCCTCTTGATTGTCATCATTGTGTAAAGAGCTGCTCAGTGAACAACCTTAATTCTTGGGAAGGTATTCTGTTCCTGTCCTGCATTCACCTTACTGGTCCTTGGTGATTCATGAAGCCATCCTGAATGCAGATGATCTTTCTTGTGGAGCTGGACAACTATTTGCAGAGGAAGTTGTATCATCCTGAGGTGAATGGAGGAAGTCTAAGTTTTCTAAAGTAGTCTGAAAAAGCTCTGCTGCAGGGTATGAGTAAGATTCCTCTCTGATAAAAAAGAAACAAGATTTTGTCCCTTTAGAGTGCTGGCAGTGATTTGAAGGCATAGTTTATGCTTGAATCTAAATCCTATTGTCTTTTCTGATAGCAGAAGTTCATGTTACAGCTCTTTACCTCCTCTCTTTCATGTTTGCCCAGGCTGCTGCAGTTATCTATTGGATGGCTGGGGAATGGGGGGAGCTCAGTGTTTGTGACCATTTTCAGTCAGGGAGTGGCTGCAGAGTTGCCCTGACTCTCCTACTCCTTCAGCGCATTGTGGAATTTTGGGTTTTGACAAATTAGTTCCCTTCCTTAGTCTTGTTCTTTCCATGTTCTCAGTATTGTTTTCCTTGTCTCTGTTTTCTTTTCCCCTCTTTGACTTTTCTGCTTTTACTTTCTGACTTTCCTTTCCCCTTGTCCCCTTATGTTAAAGAGCTATGCATAATAGACTTTCTCTGATTTCTCCTCACTTATTTGGGGATTACGTGTCACAACTGTTCATGGCTGAACCACCCATGTATCTTGACGTTATTCCCTAACTCAGGAAGAAAAATGCTCGATCAAAAGGAAACCCAATGTATTTCCTCTCCCTATTTGCACCGAAAATAACGGAGTCCAAAAAATCCATGAATGGAGACAAGTGAGAACAAACAGAACAAGTTGTCAAGGCAGATGGAATGCTGTACTTCGGTGGAGAAGCCTGTGTGCAAATCTTGGAAGATTATTTTAAGCAAGTCCAAAGATCACATTAGCTTTAATAATTTCTACTTAATTTGACATAATGATTCCATGCAAATATCATTTACATCACAACTAGCAGTCTGATTTACTGTGAAACTACCTTCACTTCTGAAGCTTTGATTTATAGTGTACATCTTTTTTTTTTTTTATTATTATTGTTCATATCTTTCTGGCATCTGGCAATCGATGATTGAGATTTTGTTTTCACATATGTTGTGCAAGAGTAGTTCAGGATGTGTAGTTGTTTAGCATCAGGCGTATGTGCTTTAATTCTCACTTCCAGTGGTAAAACAGTCTGTCATATTTTTAAAAAGAATAGAAATCTGAGCCTACTATGTGTTTTCTTGGTTGTTTTAGGGGGATATCCTTTTCAGTTTTCTATTTTCAATTTTTTAAATCCTTTTAATGGTTTTATTAACATCCCAAATGAGTATTTTATAGTTCTTTCAATGTTATCATTAGGTTCAAATTATAGTAGTACACATTTACTTTAGGAAGTACACAGACAATCTAATGACTGTAGCCCTTTCACTACACAATTATGTCAACTTATAATTTAAATAAATAGGTCCAGATGATCAAAAGATGTACATGCTCTTACCTCAATTTGATTGATAACATATGACTCTAAACCAACCAGTTCCATGATATGTCAATATTTTGATAGTTTTTAGCGTTATATTTTCAACTTTCAAGTGTATTTGCCCTTCCAGGTGACTTACTTGCTGGTTTACTGATTTTTTTTGGACATGGAATTGCCTGATTTGCTTTCATATTTACCTGGTTTGCCAGGACAGTGGCAATACAGGGTTTGCATTTGATGGAGCTTATCTGTTATATACAGTTTATTAACTGAGTAACCTCAACTAGTAAATATATGTGTACACATGCGTGTATTCATTAGTAGGATCAGAAAACATTTTGGCACACTTTTTTCTCCTAGCGGTAACAGGTCTGAGTGCATCGTTTAAATGGGTGCAGTCACTTTCATTTAAGGGAAGATGAACTTTTCTTCCATCTGCCATTTTTCTCTGAAAATGAGTATAATACAGTTGGTGAAACGCTAAGAAGGGTAAAGAAAAATTATGTTAACCTTGAAAGAGGGAACATCTTATTTATCACCTAACCTTGTAATTATCCTGCAAAAACAAATACTGGGGGGCGGGGGGAACCTCTTCTTTCTGTCCAACTTCCACCTCGCCTTACTCTTGCTGTCACTCCTGGCAGTGTAACTAATGGCCATATCTGGATCCAGCCCTCCCCACCTCCGCTCTGCTGACATCATAAATTATCCAGATCTAAATGGACAACATTCATTAGCTGTGCACTTTACAGAAAGAGCCAGCTCAGGAGCTAAGCGCTCGCCCATTTTTATTAAAAGTTAAAAAGCTCCTTGCTGTCACGGAAAGGGGAGGTTGGAGGAGGTACAATGGAGGACAGTGCCGCAGAGCTAATAAATAAAAATAATAACTGTTACCATTGGTTGAGTGACCCGGGGAGAAGAGCACTACCGAGCCATTTGTTGTTCCCTTTCACTTGTCAACAGCAGTGGCTTAAAAGCCTTCGCCATTGTTCAGGGCCTAATAGCACCTGTTGGGAAGATGGGAAGATAGGAAGACAGCTGTCAAAAAAAAAAAAGAAAAAAAAAAAAAAAAAAAAAAAAAAAAAAAAAAAAAAAAAGAAAAAAAAGAGGGTGGGGGAGAAGGGTGGAAACCGATGATTAGTTCAGTAACATGCACTGTGGTGCGGCTGCAGCAGGACGTTTTGTGGCTTCCATTCGGAAGTGAGGCTCTTCCCTCCCCAGCCCCGGCCCACCAGCTCTGTTCCCCGGCGCTCACCGGGACGGGCACCGGCGGAGCCCAGAGCGCGCGGGGGTGCCGGGCGAGGGGAATGGAGCCGTGCATGCCCATTTCTGAGAGCAGTGATAGTTAACCAAAAAAAAAACCCCAAACCCCAAACCAAGCCTCAACAGCAGAAGTTGTGGCTTTGTGACAAGATTGCTTGTTTCACTTTTCTTTTTCCTTTTTTTTTTTATTGCTCTCTTGTTTTGGCATATAAGGCTCCTCTTCCCTCTTTGTCAAGGTAAAGGCAACATGTAAGGAGGGCCTAGAGGTAAGGAGCCCCAGGTATCAACAGCTCCCTTTGTGGCTAATCATCTGGAGGCCAAGGCGGCTTACTTTTTGGTGGTGGGAAATAATGGCTGTGGCAAGGGCTGAAAGATAGGCTATTTAGAAAATTGTCTCCTCAGCTCCATCACTTATAGTCCTTGCTTCTGTCATTTTGGGGAAAATTATGAGTACTTCAGGACTCATTTTTTTTCCATTTTTAAAAAGTTGCTTTGAGATTTTCAGGTAAAAATGCTATAGTAACCCTGTGTGAAGGGTTACATTGTTGCTGTTGAATTCAGGATTTGAAAAGTGGAGTGGCTGAGCTTCAGAAGGATTTCCTTGAAATTCTAGCCAAACGCTGTAGTTCTCAATTTATGTTTTACGGTTATTTAGATAATATACTTTTTCGCTCTCTTGGGGTTTTGTTTTAGGGTTTTTTCGAGAAAGGGTTTAATTACTTAAAAAGAGACAGGTCAGCACAGAAGATCTTTTCTGTCAAAGGATAAACTCTGGAATCTCCCTAGAACATCTTTAATGATGTGTCAATACCCATAAAAAGTTAGTGTATAGTCATCTCATTGAATGCTTTTTTTAAGCCCTCTTGCTTATTAAGGATGTGCTGAAGATGTGAAAAATTAGCAGACCAAAAACATTGCCCTCTGTTAATATTAACAAGATATTATGGCCCTTTAATTAGAAACTGGCTGTGTTGGTAGTACCAACACAAAAATGTATTTCAGGGGAATATGTATTTCAGTGGAGTATCTCTGTCCAACTGAGACAGAAAAATAAAACTGAAGTGAAATTTAATGGTATTTAATTCCAGATGTCTCTGTTTTTATGTTGTTACTCTTGAAATAGTCTCTGGAAATATTAAAACATCTTTGTGGTTTCAGAATTTCAGTGAAGCTCAGGCTTGGTATAGTGCCTCCTTCTGTCAACTGACACAGGTTTTTTTGCTGGGTGGACCACTCCTGAGAAAATCAATTCCTTCTTTCATTTAGAGATGCCTGGAATTAAAGAGGCATTAGAAAGTTGAAGAACACAGATTAAGACAAAATTCTCTTTTTTCATGCTTAGGAGAATTTTTTTTTTATTTTACTGTTGTTCTCCTTTTCATAAGGATTCCTGCTCGTGTAATTGTAACATCGATGAAAAAGTAAAAAGTTGCTGCTCAGGTGTTTGAAAGTGAGTTACTCTGTTTTATTTATTAATTTTTTTTTTGTACGCCAGGAAAGTATGGGGAACATTTTTAAAATTTAACTTATTTTTTTAAGTTTGGCAATGTTAAATAACTTGCTTCATTCTTGTCTGTTAATTTAATTAGGGGTGAAGAAGATGGCGGTAGCGGGGACTTGGGATCATTCTAAGATTGTGTATGCGGAAAAAGATGTTCCAGCAACAGTTGTGCCAGTGAAATGCCGCATTTGGCAGAATGTGTTCACGATCGGCTCTTTCGGCCAACTCACTGGCCTGGATCTCCGAAGGCAGTCAGGAGCCTAATTCCTTTCCAGAATGCGATTTATGTTCCTGAATGCCGTTGGGAATCCAAAGCACTGAGTCCCAACAAATTTCAGTGACAAAAGATATATTGTCCCATGCATGGCATCCAGTGCCATTCACAGTGCCTCTGTGTGGCCTTCTCTGGGGGAACGCAGTTGCTCTGCTGCAGAAATGGGAAAGGCAGAAACTGAATCCATTCTCGGACCGACCATATCCTGCTATGTATTTGCAAGGACAAGAATTTAGATGGGGGGTAACTGAGCAGTGACTACAAACTAGGCTGTTCCAGTGTTTCTTCAGAATAATTAAGGTGTAGTGGTTTTGGGGGTATCCTGCAAGTAACACAGCCCCATCTCCATGCAAATCTGAGGCAACCAGCAGCGGCTCCAGGCTTGATGCGGAAGGCCAGATTGATGGAGGTGTGAGTGAAGCATGCCGCTGTCCAGCTGCCCTGGCACACAAATATGAATGCCACCCCCACAACAGTGGAACAGGTGGCAATTATCATATAGCAGCTTGCAACCCTAGATTACTATTGTTCAGAGGGTAATCAACGTACACATAGTAGCCTTGATGGGGTCTGTTGTCACTAAGGTATGTAAGGCAATGAAGTATGTACTCTACAAGTTAGCATGCTGGAAATAACAGAGATTGAGCTGGAATTCCCTGTTCTGAGGTGAGAGCAGGGATGCAGGCTTGTTCCCTGACTCAACGCTGTGTTTGTGAAAGAGGTGGTTTTGTTGGGTATGCAGCCCTCAGAAGGGCTTCGTGGACGTTTTATTGACGTAAACGTTGTCAATCCAGAAGAGTGTATGGCAGACAGACTTTTAGAAATACTTGAATTTTTCGTATTCTGAAAGCAGATTCTGTCCCGAAGCTGTATACCAATAAAGGGGATGGAAGCTGAGAACATCTTGACTGTTGCCTGTGTAACCCCAAAACGAACATAGACTCTGCTGCTGGGAGATTGAAGGACTGGCAGAAGGTATTACATGACAGGCTTGATTTCTTTGCATTGTACATGTCATATCTGGAGTGTGACGCTGCTTCTGGAGCAAATGAGTGAGGTGACCATTTGTTGAAACAAGACAGCCTGAAAAGTACACAGTTAATGGTGCAACTGCCAGTGCATTCAGGTGATGGAAACCATAAAAATTTCAGACAATAGCCTGACTGTTCCTGAGGGTGTAGTTGAATGAGACGCTGGTTTTGGCCTCAAACCTAGCTTAAGAAGTCCCCGTGCCCTCCCCCTGTCCTGCTTAGCCATGTGTTCCTGCCTTGTGCTGTGGTTTGCTGGCTCCTCGCTTACATCCTAAGGGATAATTAGTTCAACAACTGGTAGTATAGTGTATCTGAAGACTACTCTAACCTTTTCTTCCTAATAAACATCCTTGTATTTTTAGGTAACTTTCTTGTAAGACTGGCAGTATGCATTGGTGAGCAGTTGTAAAAATAACTGCTTGTATATTTGTAGATAGAGTAAATTCACGTTTTTAGTGGCATTCATAGATTACTGATTTTGATTTAAAAATCTTGAATTATTAATTTATTGTGCTACGGAACCTTTTCTGGCTATGTGAATTATTTTTTTTAGCACAAGAAGCAGTACTCTTGTGCCAGAAATCACAATAAAAATGTCTTATCATTCATATAGTGTATACTTCATTAATGCAGCATGATGGGTATCGCAAAAGAGAGCCAGCAACTTGAAAACAACTGTTGTATTATTAAGCATACACAAAATTATGCAGGTATGTGCAACAAGAATACTATGGTAACCTGATGTCATTGTGCACCACAGGTAACTACGGTCACCTGTGGATATAGAAGTTGATTTTGTCCTCTGAAATAAAATGCTATAGGAGCTGGGGTGGGACTGGAGATTCCAAGAGCAGGAAGGCTGGTTATCCCTGCCAGAGAAGGAGCTTTTTAGTACGTTTGGAAGCCACCCATGGACATATGTAGCCCAGCTGTTTTCTGCACAGTGGTTGTGATGGAGTGGTATAGTAAGAATCATACTATGGTGTGCTGGCCAGAGCACCATAGCTTCCTAATATCTCATCAAAACTTGAATATTTCATTTGGCTCTGTGAGTTTGTGCCCAAAGACCAAAAAGCATTTTGTGTATTAAAAAAAAAAAATACCAAAGAACCCAACAGCGTGCTACTTTCTGTCCAATCAGAGAATGCCCAGGTAGTATTTTACTTAGCACCACATTTTTGGTTATCACACCTGAGCAACTGTGTCCTACATTTGAACAATATTTACATTTATAGAGGTGTTTCCTACTGTCTTCTCCAAAAGTTTAAAATGCTTTTAGACTTGGTGAAAAATTGCAGTACTTCCTGGAAGGCAAGAGAAAAATGTATGTTGTGTGGTCTTTGATTTCCAAATTTAAATACATTCTGTGTTGTGCCTGCTCATGATTCATAGTGTCTTGCCTAGCTGCAAGTAGTTCCCTAAAAGCATGATTCTGTTGATGGAGAACCATATGTGTATGCAGATGCTGTATGTCTATGTAACCTGCTGATACCAACCATTTCTTTATAATAGTTGCTTTATTTTCTTTGCTATGAAAATTGTTTCTGATTTTGTATAGGTAAGACCTTTGTAATAAAAAACGGGTGCATAAAAAGGGAAATTTCTTGTGTCTGCATATGTGCTTGTCTGCTCTTTTAAAAGAAGAGTGGAAATCTGCCGTTAATCTTGTTTCCCGATTTAAACCAGAAAGGGTTTGTTGTGGTGCATGAATGCAGAACAGAGTGCCAGCAGGGTTGCGCGTCGATAGGTGAGGGTTGTAGAAACGGTGAGTGGAACTGTGGCCAACAGGTGTAACGTATTTATGACCGTAGCAGAAGAAAAGGGTGAATAATGGATGGAGGGTATTTGCCAGCTCTTTCATAATATAAAGGAAGGTGCTTGCCAGAAGTGGAAGGTATATCAGCCAATGCTAAAGTTTATTCATGATCATTTGTGCCGACCAAATACTTCTTTCTCTAGCAATGACATGTGTTGGCAGGAAATGTCTGGTGGTCTGGCTGGGTATTGAGCAACTCCTGGCTTCTCTCCACTGTGCTACACTTCATGTCATCATCCTTGCTGGATGATGTTGAGGCCAAACATCTTTCTTTTACTTTGTTCTAAGGAGTCTTTCTCTTTCATCCCAGGACAAGAGCTGTTCACAGTAGTTACGGAGGAGGGAGCACTTTGAGCATCTCCTTGGGAGAGCACCCATGCTTAGACACCCAGACACCATGCATGTGGGAGGCTCCAGGACTCATATTGTTCCTCTAACTTGTGGTCGACTTACGTCAGCCTCCTTCTCTTGTATCGTAGTTGTCTCTTCTTTATAATGTCAGAGCTTTGCTCTCCCCTTTCCTCTTCAAATATGGCTCTTCTGGAAGTGCCTCGTGGAGAGCCCACGTCCCGCACCTTGTTACAGCATGATGGAATTACATTCCTTTCTCTGGAAGCAAGCAGCTGCATGAGACTGAAAGACTAGAGGTTTGCTTTTAGTAAATAATCAGCAGGAGCAGAAAGAGGTAATAGGAAGAGATTTGGCAGTGAAGACCGTTCTAAGCTTTTGTAAGTGGATTTCCAGGACTGTGACCCTGGAGCATGGATTGAAAAGAGCTACCAGAGAGGTTAGGCCTGAAGGGAATGCTGTGCTGTGGGACTGCGTTTTTGGAAGGCTGCCGAGGCAGGTTCAGGTACACGTGCATCTGCGCTGCCACTGAATTGAGAGTAGGATTAGGTCACTCCCAAAGGGGAGTTACAATGCCTGAAAAAATTAACACAACTTCTGGAAGTAGACTAAATTAAATAGAAGTCTACCAGACAGTGCTAAAAATGGTGCCTCTTACTATGGCCTTGTAGCCTCGGCCACTTCCTGGAAACAAACCGCTCCTTCCTCAGTGTGAAAACTTCAAGTCTTTTAAGCAAATAAGTCAATGAAGCTATATTTAAACATCAAATACAGAAGTAGAGGGACAGTGGCATGCTTGTTAGCATCCAAAAAGTTAGATTAAAAAGTGATTTTATGTTAATTTACTTAGATGCTTTGCTTTCCAGTACTGTCAGAGCAATTCAGCATATGTATATGTGTGCGCAACACGTATGGATGCACATGCATCCATACATGCAAATCAGAGCCGTTAACGTGGGACTGTTACACCACCAAGAAAGTGGTTTAATTCCGTGCGCTGAAGGCCTGCGTGAGAATTACTGGCTGCTGGCATCAGTCTCCAGGTCTCATTGTTGTAGATGAGGGAGTCAGTCTCGATGGTGCTTGGCACGGGAGGGAGGGGAGGAGGGAGAGTGGCRGGGCCGGGGGGCACCGAGGAGCCAGTGTGCTGCTGCCACAATGGCTGGCACAGTCGGAGGGCCATTCACCAGTGGGTATTGCCATACGCAGTGATGCGAAGAAGCATATGCAAGCAACAGAGGCAAGGGTGAAACAAGAAAAAC
This sequence comes from Phoebastria nigripes, assembly GCA_035582835.1. NCBI lineage: Eukaryota > Metazoa > Chordata > Aves > Procellariiformes > Diomedeidae > Phoebastria > Phoebastria nigripes. Next base: position 2,268,370 of record JAYKAV010003032.1, read on the forward strand.
AAAACGTGCTGTAAATATCTCTAGAAAGAGCTAATGACTGATAAATGTGCTGAATAGAGACAGCAGAAATCATTTTTGTGGATTAATTTGTATCTCTATTAATTCAGTCAGTCTCCTCTTTGCCAACATTTACTTAATGATTCCTGTTATTCTTTCCATCTCGGTCTTTCTCTTTGGTGCCCTACTCCTAATCCTCTTCTATAACAACACTTAACACTTTTCATAGTGTTTCTGGAAGGAAAATGTTTCCCAAACATTAATGAATTACGGTTCACACACAACCCCTGAACAACTCTTTTGTAGGTGTATTCATACTGTGCTGTGGAGAGATTTGGAATTGTTTTACTGTGTGCTGTAGGACCTATGCTGCAGATAGGTAATGGGGGGTCTTCTCAGCTCAAGTGGGGCTCAGAAGAAGAAGTGGGGCTACTCCTCTCGAAGATGGAATTAGGAGACATTCTGAAGAGTCATGGTACTGAGAACGGCCGAGCGCACTGTGTATAGCTTTTTGGAAATGCTAATCTAGATTATCATGATACATAGTTGTCCTGATGCAGATCCAAAATCTGTCACAATATAGTTCAGATTTTGGATGTAGCAATATTGTTCTGGTGAATCCAAGAGGAGAGTAAGTGTTAGAGTAGGGATTAGGAATAGCAGTTCCTGTGTGCAGGCCACCTTTCCTAATTTCAAGCTGCACATTATATGTGCAAGCATTAAAAGTTTTACTGACTTTCTGATAAATCCAGAGAACGAGTGCTTGGCAAACAAGATACAGTGTTTATTTCTTTTCTTAATTTGAGAGCATCATCTTCCCAATGAAGTCTAAAAAAAAAAAAAAACTGAACAAAAGATGACTTTGTTTCTGTATAATTCATGAAAGCTCTACAGTTGTAACCTTTCAAACAGTTATTTTTATTTAAGATGTGTAAATTTCAAATCTTTTTTTAATGGGGTACATAAATGACATAATAAATGTTTGTTTCCAAGATATGGTGCATAATGTATTTCACAAGCAGTTACTGAAATGTGATAGGTTGAGTATATGAATAGCATATTTTATGTAAGTACAATATGTTAACACTGTATATAATAGAATTAAACTAGCTGTAATTTAATATAGCTCTTTAGCTCTATAAAGCTATGGGGTGGGGAAGCTATTGTCTTTCAGAATTAAAGTTCTTTTTAAGTATTAGCAGAAGGACAATTATTTGCTGATTCTRTATCAAAATTCTGTTGAAGCGCCTTATGTAAAAATTGCACTTCAAGTCAAGAGAGGTTTGAAACTAAGTTAGTACATCAATTAAATACTATTACATGGGTTTTTTTAAAGGAGAAGAATTCTATATAATATTATTTTAAATAGTTAACATACAGTATTTCAACAGGGGAAACGCTGATTAGATCACCGCAATCTATTTTATGCCATCAGGATTGCTGAGGGGCTTATAATTGTGTTAAATTTTCATATTACTCATATTCACACATTAATGAACAGATGCATTGTTACTATTGGGATTTTGCCATTTGGCCTTTCACATCTCTAATCATGATTTCCTACTGAGATCTTTACCGTTCTCGCAGAAACTCAGTCATTGATACATGGCCATCCATCGCATTCATTAGTCTCCGCTTGTTTGTCGCGGCTCTCCCGGAATCACCGGCGGAGTCAGGTTGCAGGGATACTCATTTGTAACACGAGTCCCTCGGCTGGGGACTCTGCCGCAAAGTCAATACCATTTTTATTGACAAAACCGGCAAACACACACTCCCCGCCCCCGTAAAGTAACACCGGGCCCCGTCCCGGCGCCGCTCCCCGAGCGGCTGCAGCGGTGGCTCGGGCCGCGGCGGGGCGGGGCGGGGGGGGCAGGCAGCCGGGAGCGGGGGCAGGCAGCCGGCAGCCGGGAGCCGGG